>CM044434.1:112643692-112730310 GCA_024363595.1 Xenopus borealis | reverse complement strand
CAATAAATTAAATTAACTAATTTCAAGATCGGTGTGCGTGTAACTACGGCTTTTTCTATTATACAACCATATCACAGCACCCGGACACAAACGGATCCAAGACAAGCGTGTGCAGACTGAACGGTTTGAGTATATATATTATACGGAACAAAAAACCAGCACCAGGGGTCTTCAAGTGAAAAAGTTTTGTGCACATATATATATATATATATATTATACATGTACATGTTTTTTCAATAATATTTCTCTACAGAGTTTAGCCCTACAGGTGCTATGAAGTCAGCAACCTGTAAGGCACAAATTCACTAAAGTGCGAAGCTAGCGCTAATTCACCAGCGTGACGTCAATTCGTAACTTCGCAAATTCACTAACACCGACTCGAAATAGATAGATTAGTGCAACTTCGCACCCTTACGCCAGGCAAAGTTGCGCACTGACGAAGGATCGTAATTACGCAAATTCACTAAGATAACCATTTTACTGAACGTTACCACTTACACTAGATTTTACTTCGCCAGGTCAGACCTGGCAAAGTTCAATACAATAGATAGGAGTTTGAAAAAAAATTGGAAAAACTCTGGCGTGTTTTACCTTTTTAGGGCGATAGTCTGAAAAAGAGCAAAATCTTTTTGGGGGGGGTTACCCTCCTTCCCCCCTACATTTCCTAACATATGGCAACTCAACTATACAGTGAGCACATGTTTAGGGCAATAGGACAACTTTATTTTTTTTTATTAAAGGTTTCCTGGCCTTGTGTAGGGTAATGTAGTGGCTGTAACATATACTTCTAAAATACTTTGAAATTTGCGCTGTATGCAAATTAGGCACTGCTAGCGTAAATGTGCTTTGCCTGGCGAAGTAACACTAGCACAACTACACTACCGTTCGCCGACCTTAATGTAACTTCGCACTTTAGTGCAGCGAACGTGCGGCGAACGTTAGTGAATTCAACACTAACGCATTTTCGCCGCTTACTGAATTTGCCCCAAAGCATCTGGTGCTGTTTTAATCTAGTTATTAGATATTGTTATGATTTAAATAAACAAAACAATATATTTCGTTTCATTTCATTTACCAGGAACACATTAAAAATAAATTAAAAGGAATTAAAACTGTGTTTTTTCCGGAGGTTTCACAGTTATTTCTGGCATGGTTTCCTACTGCCATATGAGCTCTGCTTGTCTGGATTGGGCCAATGTTTTCCAAAAAAAGCCTGAGATGAGGACAGACTTCCTTGTCATCTGTATCCCATAAATAAATTAAAATGATGTTCTCCAGATAGATTTTTCCCCTTTGGCAAACCAAGCTGCAATCAGAAAAAGTGAAGGCTTTCATTTGTGGATCGACCTGAAGGAAGGAAGCATTTGTATGTGGATTCACAAGAGACCAAACTATGAAAGCACTAAAGAGGAAAAACACATGTTGCCTTGGTTTTAGCAAGGCTTTTTACATTTTCTCTGCAGCTAAATGATCTAGCTTGCTGTTTTTGCTTAAAACCATTTAAGGAAGAAAACTCTGCAATAGTAATGAATAACATTTAGGTGCATACTTATAAAGATGCATAAAAACAGCTTTGTAGTGTCCCAGTTATTTCCACTTTTATGTCATGGTATGCTGTGTATTATCATGTACTATCATGCAAATTTTAAAAGCTGCACAACGATTTTGTGTGTAAAATTCTGTCATAAAAAGTGGTGTTAGCCTGAAAAAGAAGCATAAAAACAGCACTTTGTGCCTACACTTTTTCGACAGCACTTTAAATTATTATTCCAAACAAAAATGATTTTGACCTGACTTTACTTTGTCACATTGACTTCAATGGGCATACAAAATACACATCTTTAGAACTACAGTAAGAACATTAACTTTGTGGTAGCATGTTTATGATTGTAATGAATGATATAGATTCACATGTAAAGATCACAACAGAGCTCTCTAATTTCACCAATGCTGTTTTGTGAGAATAAAATATTACATCTGTACATGGCTTTGTAAATATACACCTAAAACTTAAAAAATATACACCTAAAGCTATATTGTGACAGCATACACAGACAATGCGTATATTAACATGAAATTTGACATAATGGAGAATAAAAGTCTCTAGATGTTTGCCATTGTGCAGACTAACAGAGGTTGCTGGGTGCTTCTGTAGTCTAGAACAGGGCTGTCCAACTGGGGGTGCAGGGAAGCAGGTAAGACTTTCTGCAAAGAAATCCTTTTAGCTCAATGGTCCCCAACCTTTTTTTTTTTTTTTTACATGTGAGCTACTTTCTTTTTTTTTCAAGTAATATTGTTCCTTCAATTATATATATATATATATATATATATATATATATATATATATATATATATATATATAGTCTATTATTTCTCAGGATGTTGAAATACTTATTGGAATACTTATATACTAACTGTGGCTTGAGAAAAAGCCTTTGCCTTTTCATAGGCCCTCCAGTAAGTATACCTTACTGAAATTAATGGGTGGAGCCTGAAAAGAAGTGTCTTGCCCTCTTAGTAGTCCATCCATTAAGTCTTACCTACCAAAAGAAAAAGATGGTCGTAAAAAGAGTGGTCTTGGACTTTTTTAAGTCCTCCAGTAGGTCGAATTATACCCACACTTTTATATTTTATGTCTAGTAAGTTTACACGATATAAAGAACAATAGTAGGGACAGTTCAAAGACAGAACTGAATGTATGTTGCACTGGTATCTTAGCATGACTATAGGCCCTTGAGTGGAATATGTTAAAAAGACAAATTATGTTGTTAATGATCAAGGTTGTCAGGGAGATAATTGCAAGTAAATATAGTCTGTGCATTGAAAGCATTTCAGCATGACTCCTTGCAAAGTTAATTCAAGGAATATGGCCTTAATTGCAACATTAAACTGCAGGAAATCTCACTTTGTGGTTTACCAGTTCTTACTATGATGCTCAGTCCATTTATTACTGAGTAAATGATGTTAGGAATTGCTAATGATGTGCTTGTAATTTGCTCACAGAACAAAGTGTCTTTTTCATGTCTATAAATATCAGTGCAAAATGTCACAAATATTAATGTAAACATAATCCTCTCATTTATTATCATAAGCTATTTTTCTACCTGCAATACACAAACAAAATTCCGAGCATGCCTTGGAATTTCAAGGACCGTGTATTACCCTCAACAATTCCAACACTCATTTTGTGGTCTAAAATCCAGTCATTTTGTGGTCTAAAATCCTCCCCTTTAGTATCCTTGTAGTATAAAAAACCTTGTGCTGACTGAAATTTTAATAATCAGGCTTGTAGTATCATCTTATATTACAGGCTAACATAATCTTCTGCTTGATAATTTGCAACAACCCCTAAGCTTAGCTTCTCAACAGCTGCTCAGAGCCCGCTGAGCATGTGAGTGTCGCAAACACTTTCAAAGATGGTGACTCCCTGTGAAAAGTTTGGAGTCCTGGATCATAACTGCTATTGAGAAGCTGAAATGTTAGGCTTGAGCATAAGTTCAGTATATAAAACATGGCAGTTTTAGTATTCATTTTTAGGGTTTAGTTCTCTTTTAATTCTAGGGAGATTGGCAGGGCAAACAAAGAAAAAGCATTTCCCAGGATCTGCTACTTTTCATCACAAATGTACACCACTGACTAGTGATGGGCGAAGTTATTCGCCAGGCGCAAATTTGCGGCGAATTCCCGCGATTCGCAGCCAGCGAATAAATTTGCGAAACACCAATGAAAATTCGGCTGCCGAAAATTCGCTGGTGTGGGAAAAAATGAGCCGTGCCGAAAATGATACGATGCGCACTGAAAATTACGTCAAAAACTATACGTGCGCCTTTTCGCCAATGTTTCGCCAATTTGCGAATATCGCTGGAAATTCACGAATTTATTGGCGAAGCGAAATGGGATAGATTCACCCATCACAACCACTGACTTATAATGTAGGAACTGATTCCAGTTAAGGAATTTCTGCAAGGAATTTAAATATTCACCAATGCTTGCATGGGTTTCCCCAAACGTACAGGCAGGTTAATTGGCTCCTGAAAAAATTAAACCTTAGATTGTAAGCTCCACTGGGGCAGAGGCTGATGTCAGTGTTGTATAAGCTTTGTTAAACATTACAGATTTTGAAGACCCAAATGCCAGGAAATGTAAGACCAAAGTACATAACTAGTGTATGAAAATGAATGAATATAGTTATAATATATTAATCATGAGACACAGATGTCATGCAACAATGTGTTCAAAGGAAATTGAATTCCACACTAGATTTGGCTTTTTTTCTTATGTGGAAATGTGTAAAATGAAAGCCAGCACTAAGGCGCAAGAAACAGGAAAAAGGTATTTTTACATTATTTGCTGCTGCATGTCAATCTACAGCTTACACCAGAAGACATGCTTCATGAGATTTATATATGCAAGTTGAAAACATTTGTTTGTGAGTACCCACCTAAAATTTTTTTCGAAAGGACAGTTTTAAAAAATGATTTCTGCTCTGCCTTTGGGGGTGGTGGTAAAAAGCTGGAAAGGTTTGATACTTATAAGGTGGTGTTAATCATTTCCTTGAAACACAGAAGGTGGTGACATTGTAAAACAATATTACCCTATATATCCATTTGTCTGTTTCCTGTGCCTTTGGAGCTGACTTTCATTTTAGGTTTTGTGTTTTGGACTTGAAGGGATACAAGTAGGAGCTGCCTAAGGATTGTGAAAGCAATTGGACCTTGGGACCATACTATTTGGTCATAATAAAGCAAATATGATATGTAAAAAGGAATTTTTCTTACTGAAAAGACAAACCATTCTGATTAGTTTTTATGATGTGGTAAGTTTTTGGATCGTGGTATGGCAGCAGATGAGATATATTAGGAATTTTTAGTAGCATATTGTCCTTTATTACAAACTGGTACCAGGCAAAAAGCTGTACATGAGTTGGCAGACAGCTAAAATATAGAAAGCGATATTTTAAGTGGGCTACCACAGGAATCACTGGAAGTATTTCCTGGCAAATTGCCATATAAGCTATTATATTACATGATATAAAAATGTAAAAATTGAATTGCAGAAAAATATAGAAGCACATGAGTATTAAAAAATATATGAAAGCAGGAAATATGCAGAAGGGGTGGAGAGGGCAGAAGGAGCAAAGACTTTGGAAAATAGATTACATTTTATTCCTACCTCATGCCTAAATAATTATGGGGAACCATAGAAGTGAAAGTTTTAATTAGAAAGGCATGTCTGTAAAAATAGAATATTTACTTTTGTCTAACCCTTATCTGGTCATTCATAATTGCTATTGGTTGTGCTTATATTCCAAGTTACACTAGGGCAAACATTTTGGCTTGTGCACTTGTTTCATGAAATATATAATCATTTTATGTTTCAATTTAGGGAGCCTCAATTTTTCCAGTAGCTTTGGGGGGGATTTACTTTTTCCTAAGGCATAAATCCTAGGGGCATATTTATTATGCTGTATAAAACAAATTTGCAGAAGAAAAGCTGTATAAAATGGTGAAATGGTGAATTTATCAATGTGTGTGTACCTTTCTACCAATACAATATCTGTTCTTCATCATATCATTTATATATTCAGTAAGTGTATCTTTAAGTGTAGCTGTGACATGCAGAAACACTGTGTCCAAAACAACTCTATATGACCTACATAGCTCAGAGTAAGAATCACACTGAAAAATGTGATGCTTTGGATAATATAGGCTGAAAGATCCTGCCAGAAAGCTTAGTGCTCTACATGAGTCATTTAATTCCTCAAGAAATGTCAACAAGCTGTAGCTGAAAACATTATCTATGTTTTTTGGTAGAGAATATATTTCTCTACAAAGTTAAACAGGTGATTTTCTGTGCTCAGGTAGACATGTTTACTAGCATGGTGTGCCAATAACACCTTACTGCAAGGGTGTCCAAACTTTTGGCCTTGAGGGCCAAATTGGAAGAAGAAAAATTGGGGGCATACATGAAATACATTAACACTTTTGATTTGTAAAAGTAAAGAAAATACACAAAAAACTACAATACCAGTTGGATAACCAGATGGAGCTATACACTGGAATAAGGGACACTTGGATATTAAATATACTTATTATTATGTTATATTACTAGGGATGCACCGAATCCACTATTTTGGATTCGGCCGAACCCCCGAATCCTTCCCGAAAGATTTGGCCGAATACCGAACCGAATCCGAACCCTAATTTGCATATTCAAATTATGGGTGGGAAGGGGAAAACATTTTTTACTTCCTTGTTTTGTGCCAAAAAGTCACGTGATTTAGCTCCCTGGCCCTAATTTGCATATGCAAATTAGGATTCGGATTCGGTTTGGCCAGGCAGAAGGATTCGGCCGAATCCGAATCCTGCTGATAAAGGCCGAATCCTGGCCGAATCCCGAACCGAATCCTGGATTCGGTGCATCCCTATATATTACTAACTGGGCAATGGGCAGAGTCCTATGTCCTTTGCAACATGATGTTTTCTCAGGAACTGAGCATTTCAAGCTGGGCCGCATTCATATCCAAACAAGTGCAATGAGGCAGTGACCACAAAATACATATAGACAAATACAAGAGGTCCTCCGCACTCAACCCATTATCAATATATTTAAGACATTGAGACATTTTGTGCATACAGCTACTAAAAAGCCTTACCCTTTAAACAGTAGCTGTATGCACAAATTGTTTAAGACATTTTATATTTAAGACATTGAGACATTTTGTGCATACAGTAGCTGAATCTTAATATGAAAAATGTGTAATACATACACAAAGATTCACATTTTAAGGGTTAATGAAGAAAAAGATCGAAGTTGGCACTGTGGTAAGAAAAACATGAAGCCTTGCTGGGCTCAGGATTAGAATAAGCAGCTTAGATATGTATGTTTAATTGCTTTTAACAAGGCCTGCTGATCATGCTGTTGCATGCATTTAACTATACATATTTCTCAGTATGCCTTAATGCCTTTTGATTACATTTAATAAACTGCTATATAATTGTAGCCAAGTTATTTGAAATATTGCACATTATTTATGCAATCTATAATTTTTAAGCACTGATCGTACATAGATGTATATTTCTTATAGATTTATATAAATCAATTAGATGGATCCATAGCATCCTATTTATTAAACAAATGTTGTGTTAGTGATGGGCAAAATTTAAGGTTTAGGTTTCAACTCAAAAAAACACCCATAAACTCCAATGAATTGTGCCCTACAAAAATTGTGCCCTCTTAAAAATATTAATGTATATAGTACAATGTATATTAATGTAACATTACACATAGGTCATGCTAATTGTTTTTTGCTGTTTTTTTTTTGTAAGTAATTACTTAAAGTTCCTAAACCAGTATTGGCAACCTGACTGTCTCATCACAATCTGAGTGTAAGAAATGCTTACCTGGTGGTCTAGTGCCATGTCTCTGGCGGGGACGCCCGCCACATCGGTTTGTCCCCGTCTGTTGCCGTTTCCTCTGGCACGGGTTTATGTGCCGGCATGTTGACTTTGTGTGAAATTCAAATGTATAAAAGGGGAATTCAGTCTACAGATCCTTGCCCATTGTTCTATTTAGAAAGTTCCTGTGTGTTTAATCCGTGTGATTTCCTGCCTGATCTTCTGTTATTGACCCTTGCTTTGCCTGACTACTCTGATTCTCTCCAATCCTGACCTTTTCCTGCCTGTTAAGTCTGAACTCTCCAATTCTGACCGCTGTCCACTGATTATTCTACTCTCTCCAATCCTGACTCTGTATTTAGGGTGCAATTCTTGACACCGAGTTTCTAATGCTAACGGACTACCTCTGCACAAATATGGCAGCCCCCTCACAGTTAGATAGGTAAAAATTTTATGGCAAAAATTATAAACAGCAGGCAAAGACAATATTATGATGTAAAAAAGGTGTCAATTCTGGGATCACTATTTCTTCAAATATTGGTGATAGATTGTTATTATGGAGAAATCTTAATACTAAGGGATGATTGTTCAGTCAAAAATTTTTGTGCTAAAACTCATATTCAGAATTTTATTCATTTTAATTTTTTTTGTAACTTATAATTTTTATTTTGCAAAAAAGAAAAAAAAGAGAAATTCACAAGTATATAGCATTCCAAAGTTTTTTAGGGGGGTATAGAACAGGGTCAGAAAATAAAGTTGAAATACAAATCAAAAAGAGAAAGAATGAGTATAATAGGAACTGTGAGGATGTGAGGATGTACAATTGTAATGCATTTATGACTTTGTTGAAGTACATTTCTGTTATACAAACCCATGAGTATAACTCATACTTGTGTTGTGGTTCCCCTAAGCACCCACGCAGACTAAACCTTCTTGAAGTTAAGAGTTTTGTTTTGTAGAAAAACTATTCTCTCCCTAAAAATTCTATTGTTGTTAACTCTGATGATTACCTCAGATATTGTTGGAGGATTTGGGGTCTTCCATTTGGCTGCTATGGCCATACGTGTGGCCGTTAATACATGGCTTGCCAGAAGGTAAGTGAGTGGGTCCCTGGTTAGTAAGGTCGCAATATCGTCCCACAGTTTCTGTATCCTGGGACAAGTCCAAAAGATATGGAGTGGGATTCCTACATAAGAACTTTATATATGATTTTGTGTACATGTAACCATTTTTCCAGCATTTGCCCAAATTAAAGACCGGTCTGGCTGTTGTGTGAGAGCCAAGTTCCATTTGGCCATGTACGGATGCTTATGAATTCTGTCCGATGGTGTCTCTGTCAACATTTAGTAGATTTTTTATATTAGCCCTTTTTGTGGTATTTCAAAAATAAAAACAACTTATTTCTAAGTGTCCCAAATTCACAATGTTAGTCCGGAGGTTTCCTGCCGTTCTCTCCGAAGTCTCCCCACTGCGTGTATGAATCCCGACGAAAGAAAAAAGTTTTCCTATGTAGAGAACAGTGCCTAGGGCAATGGAAATTTTTAGAAAAACAATATAGTGTAATATGTTTAGGAAACAGAGGATCGCCCCATGCTTCAAACATAATATGTGGGTTATGAGAGTATTTCTCCTTCTATCCCCTTAAACATAGCCCGGAGGATTTGTGATAGGTATCTTCAGGTGGTTAATCCTATATTAAATCCACAGGTGCATTCCCTCCTTCACCGAAATAGCTAGCTGAAGTGCCTACTTACAGACCACTGTCGTGGTAAATCACATGTAATTAAATTCCTCTCGGCACTCCCCCTCCTGATGTCCAGGTGTATCCGTAATTCCAATATATAAATAGAGTAAAAGGCAAGAAATAGCATAATACTATTTTAATATATAAAAATTCTATAAAAGCAATTAGTACACTCACAATTTCCCCATAGGGTACTTGCATGTAGTTTGTAAAATGCTGCTGAGTCCGTGGGTTATTAGCGTCGGCTTCCCCTTGGGTCCTCGTGCAAGTTCGTGTGAGCTTCCTCCTTTCTCCTTCCTAACGCGTTTCGCTGTGCAATATCAGCTTCTTCAGAGGCTTAAAATTGTACATCATTGCGTTTGCTTTTTAAAACCAAAAGCGTTGCTCAAAACGAGGTTACTTCCTGTTTGTTTGCGCTCCAGCGCTTTGCGTTCCAGCACATTACTTCCCTCTTGCCTATTTACTCAAATTCTATTGGATTAGTTTTACTGACGTGCGTTTCAGCTGGACTGCCCACACATTGTATTCATGTGGTATCTTTGCTGTCATCGCAAGAATAGTAGTAGAGATAAGGGACACACCTGCCTAGTTCCATTTGAAACCAGAATAGGGTTAACTGACTGACCTGGCATTTTAAGATAGATTGTTATATAGGCTTTATTCAAAGAAGGCAATGACAGTTACACAGTTACATAGTTAAATTGGGTTGAATTCCACAACCTCGCTGTCCAGACTGTGAAGAACCACCTATGCTGCTTCAAATGAAAGTCCTTTTCTTCTAGTCTAAAGGGGTGGCCTCTGGTACGGTGATCCTCTTTATGGGTAAACAGGTCCCCTGATATTTGTCTATAATGTCCTCTAATGTATTTGTAAAGTGTAATCATGTCCCCTCGCAAGTGCCTTTTTCCCAGAGAAAACAACCCCAACCTGGACAGTCTACCCTCATAATTTAAGTCTTCCATCCCTCTAACCAGTTTAGTTGCACGTCTCTGCACTCTCTCAAGCTCAGTGGGGGGTTAGTAACTGTTAGCAATACGTTGTCTGCAAATAAAGAGATCTTATACTGTTTATCCGCAACCTTAACCCCAGTAATGTGGGATATTCTGAATTATTGCCTCTAAAAGTTCTATGCTTAGAGCATACACTAGTGGGGATAAGGGACACTCCATTTGAAATTGGAATAGGGTTACCTGATTGACCTGGCATTTTAAAATAAGTTGAAGGATTGTTATATAGGCTTTGTACAGCTGTCATGTGTGGGCCAGATAGGTTTAAGTGTCACAGAAGAGCAAATAGGAAGTGCCAACTGAAAGCCTTTTCTGCATCTATCCCCAAAGGAGCATGGGACAATTTTTAGCTATTTCAATTATATCTATTGTCCTTCTGTTATTGTCTCCTGCTTGCCTACCATTGATAAAACCCACCTGGCCCTATTTGCCTCAGAGGGGAAAACAATTCCTTACTGACTCCAAAATGGCAATCAGACTAGTCAACTTGTACTATTAGCTATCTCCCATAACCCTGTATTCCCTTACCAGCTAAATAGCTATCCAATCCTTTCTAAAGCTATCTAATGTATCAGCCTGTACAACTGATTCAGGGAGAGAATTCCACATCTTCACAGCTCTTGCTGTAAAAAACCCCTTCCGAATATTTAGGTGGAACTTCTTTTCTTCTGTTTGGGTTACCTTTTGTCAGCTGGAAACACCTACTGGTAAATAAAGCATTAGAGAGATTATTAAATGATCCCCTTATATATTTATACATAGTTACCATATCTCCCCTTAAGCGTCTCATCTCCAGCATGAACATCCCCAATTTGGTCAGTCTTTCATCATAGCTAAGATTTAGTTGCCCTTCTCTGTACCTTCTTTAATACAATAATGTCCTGTTTGAGTGATGGAGACCAAAACTGTATGGCATATTCTAGATGTTTACAAGTGCTCTATAAAGTGGAAGAATGACCCCCCTCCTCCTGTGACTCTATACCCCTATTAATACAGCTTAAGACCTTATTTGCCCTTGATGCTGCCGACCGGCATTGCTTGCTACAGCCAAGTTTATCATCTACAAGGACTCCAAGGTGCTTTTCCATTATGGATTTGCCTAGTGCAGTCCCATTAAGGCTATCAGTGGTTTGGATAAATCAAGGTGCATGACTTTACATTTATCAACATTGAATCTCATTCACTTAGCTGCCCCAGATTACCAGTTTGTCAAGATCCTGTTGCAAGGATACCACATCCTGGATGGAATTAATCTGGCTGGATGGTTTTGTGTCATCTGCAAACACTGACATGACCTATCCTTTATAAAGCCATGCTGATTGCTGCTCATAATGCCATTCACGAGGACTTTTGAATGCGATACCTTAACAAGCTTTCAAATAGTTTGCCTACCACAGATGTCAAATTTACTGGCCTATAGTTGCCAGGCTGAGATAGTAATTCCATTGGCAGCATACCAGATGAAAGGGAATCTGAGAAAAACAGAAATAGGGGCTGGTCTGACTAAATTGAGCTGAGCCATTAGTGCAGCTATAAAGTGAGGATGGGAACTCAGACTCCTCTATTGTATACACTGATGAAAAGAACTGATTTAGCACATTTTCTGTATCTGTTACAACCATACTGCTACCATTATTTAATGGAGCAACAGTCTCAACATGTATCTTTTTACTATTAATATATTTAAAAAACTTTTTAGGGTGAGTTTTCGCCTCCACCGCAGTTAACTTTTCATTTCCTTTCTTTGCCATTTCATTTATTATAGTGTTTATATTCATTAAATGCAGTTTCTGTCCCAATAGACTTGTAGTTTTTAAATGCCTTTCTCTTTTTTCCTATTAACTTCTTACTTCTGTATAAAGCCACATAGGATGATTCTTAGAACGTCTACATTTACTCCTTAAGGGAATAAACTGAGAACAGTAATGATTTAACATCATTTTAAATGACAACCATTTCTGTTCTTTTTTTTGTTTTGTTTGCTAGCCAATGTGTGTTGTTTATCCCCCTTTTCTTATTACACTTGTTTTGTCCAGAGCATGGCTTTTTCAGCCTCCTTGTACTTTAGGTCCTTTAATTTGTGCCTGGTGTCTGTGAGTCATTCTACAGAGTGAGAGGAAGTATATGCGGCTCCTAATGCATGTAGATGTGGTTTTATAGTAATCCAAATGTTTTTTCTTTTTTTGGACTGTTAAGGCTATGAATTGGCCTCTGATTGTGGCCTTGTGTGCTTCCCATAGGGTTGGTAGAGACTGAACTGTGCCCTCATTCAATTGAAAATACTCCTTGAAAGATTTAATTTGGTGAACTACATCTCGGTCATGGAGTATGAGATTAAATAAGGGCTTTTGTGGGCTGGTATTTAATTTAGGACCTTTGTATAAATGTGTTTATCTGTTTGGGGAGTAAATATTCAACAGATTTAGTGGTAACCCCAGATAAGTATTTGCTAATACTAAGAAATGTCCCTGAGGGTCATTGATAACTTTACCACCAGAGGGCCATGCTTATGGATTAATATAGCCACTCCTGCTTTTTTTTCTGTGCGTTGGATGCATAGTAACCTGTAGGGTAGTGTTTAGAACTCAGTTTGTGGGGTCTAGTTGAGTCAAAATGGGTTTTAGATGTAGATTTCTTTCAGGGCTAGATACTTTTTAGCGGTGCTGTTAAGCCCCTTTACATTTAGTGAGATTAATTTAAACATTTTGATTAAATGAGTGGACTATGCTATTTTGGGAATAATGAGACAACCCTCTAGTGGTACACAAGTATTTTACAGCCATAAAATTGTGTATCTGTATGTTTAAGTGCAGTAAACAGGCAATTCCATCATGATAAGCAAATGCTATACAATTCTTCAATAAAAACAATTAGAAAGAGCAATATTCAAGGCTGAGAGAAATATAATCAAAAATAAGTACAATATTTTAACATATCCAGGAAATTGAAAAATTGAAGTGGCCTATATAGTGTTGCAAAATATGTAGAAAAGTAATATAGGCTCAAATGCAGTCATTTAAGAGCCTGATAGAGCCCGGGGCTCTATATAGTGGAGGTTGGAAATCCAGTGGGGATAATCTGCACTGAGCGAGTCGCCCATCTTTCGACCTTCAGTAGCTTTATACCAGAGGTAGTGTAGAGAAAATCAATGCAACATTAAATATTCATAATCACCTTCCTTAAGGTGAGCCTTGGGCCTTTTGATGGTGAGGTGACTTTAGTA
This sequence comes from Xenopus borealis, assembly GCA_024363595.1. Lineage (NCBI taxonomy): Eukaryota > Metazoa > Chordata > Amphibia > Anura > Pipidae > Xenopus > Xenopus borealis. The sequence continues at coordinate 112,716,939 of CM044434.1, read as the reverse complement.
CATTGAGGAGTCGGAGGTGATTTATATGGGGAGTGCCTTGGCGATGGAGTCGGAGTTTGTGAGTAAAGGCCAAGAGCTACAAGTAGTTTTCCTCCCTTTAGCTGGGTTTAGCAAGGTATGTGTTGTGCCTTGATAGTTACCAATTAAGTTGAAGGAGAGTCCCCAGTGATAAGGGATTTTAAAGTCCCTCAGTTTCTGCATTATGTGTTTAAGATCTCTGTTTTTAGCCAATGTGACCGGGGATAGATAAGAACATATTTGTATTGAGTGATTCAGGTAGTCAACTGTTGGCATAGTGTTTGTTTTGGAGTTAATCATCTCCTTGCCTTCATAAAAGTGAAAACGCACAATTATGTCACTTGGTGGTTTGTTCTGTGGAGGTTTAGGTGCAAGAGAGCAATGTGCCCTAACAAGGCACCAGAGATCTGTTTGCCAGGGCATAAGTGGGAAAACAAATCCTGCAGATATTTGGGGATATCAGAGCTTAGAACCCCCTCCGGAACACCTCTAAACCATAGATTCTGTCTCTTGGACCTGTTTTCTAAATCCTCACATGTGTCTCGAAGAGATTTTCATCCTCAAAAAAAGCTATCCTTTGAGCCATATCATCAGTGATAGTCTCTAGTTTATCTGTTCTGTCTCCCAGTGATTATTATTATTTTTATTGTCATTATTAACATGTATTTCTATAGCGCCAATTTATTTCGTAGCGCTGTAAAGTGAATGTGATTATACAACTAAATCACATGAATTACATACATAGAACATAAGGAGTTACATACATCACAATAAATACCGGTGCAGAAGGCGAGGAAGGCTCTGTGCAGAAAGAGCTTATAATCTAAAGGGAAGGGAATAATACACAAGGTGTGGGAGTGGGCAAGATCAGAGTTAAGTTGGTGAGAGATGTGGTACTGTATGTGGTATTGCATTGGGTAGTTAAGAGTAAGGGTACACTTCTCTCAAAAAATGGGTTTTACGAGATTTCTGGAAAGCTGAAAGGTTGGGAGGGGTTTACAGGGAAATGTTGATGTCTATCGCTTTCTAATTTTCCTTTTCTCACAGGTTGGAGCCAGATATGCATTGTTTACGTATTTTGTATAAGAACTTGCTGTGCAGTAGGGACGGGAGTGATTGCCCTGACACACAATGCTTATCTCTATACTCAGATTCTCATACTAAGGTGGACGCCCCCAGGATGCCCCTCCCATTTATAAATACACAAGAGATAATGTTAGTACAACAACAACTTACTTTATTGTCATGGAACATAAGGGGTCTAAATTATAAAATTAAAAGGTTGGTGGTGTTAGAACAGATATGGAAATAGAGAGCAGACCTCATTATGCTACAAGAAACCCACCTAATGGGACAGTGAGTTAGGGCCCTAAAAAGGTTTTGGATTACAAATGTTTACCATTCAGAGTACTCTACGTACTCTAAAGGAGTTGTCATAATGATCAGAAAACCCCTCAATTTCATATTTGAACAGCTAACCACAGATAGAATGGGAAGATTTGTAATATTTAAATGTCAAGTAAATGGTAACACATACATATTTGTTAATGTATACCTTCCGCAACCTGCAGACATACATATTCTCAATGAGGTATTGGGAAAAGTCCCCATGATGGGTAATTTTCCGATAATATGGGCTGGAGATTTAAATATGTTCCTGGACCCTAGTATGGATAGACACATTGCGATTGACTCCACAGCCTTTGCACAATGGATTGAGGCAGCTGGGCTCATAGATACCTGGAGGTGGAGGAACCCTCATCTCCAGCAGTTTTCTTGTTACACCATCTCTTCTTCAGCGCTATCCTCAGTGCTAAGCACCTTGGTCTCAGTAGGCTTCACCAGTTAAGTGACCGCCTTTGGCCTTGGGAGGAGCCCTCAGCTTACTCAGATGCCACCTGGACTTATTGAGAGGTGCAAAGCTAAGAGTTCTGGCTAGCACAGGGGCACGATCGTCTCACCATAGATACTGGGTTAAAGAATACCACCAAGTGGAACAGGCGGACCAGACCAGCACAAGCGGAGTAGAATTGTCAGACAGGCCAGGATCAGCAATGGAGAGAGCAGAATAGTCAATGGACAGGCAGAGGTCAGGATTGGAGATAATCAGAGTAGTCACAAACAGGAAAGGGTCAGAGTAGGAGAGAATCAGAGGAAACAGGCAAAGCAAGGGTCAAACACAATAGATCAGGCAGGAAATAGCTAGGAAATAACACCCAGGAACTTCAGATAGAACAACGGGCAAGGATCCGTAGACTAAGTTCCCTTTTTATTCAGTTTGAATTTCGCGCCATTGCGCGTGATGTCATCATGCCGGCACATAAACCCGGAAGTGTGCTGGCATGCACACCATAGAGGAAGCCGGCACAGAAGAGGACAGATGCACGCGGTGAGCGTCCCCGCCAGAGGCACAGCGGGCGATCCCGCATGCTTGGGGAGCAGCCACTAGACCACCAGGGAGACTGTAAGCCCTTACATATATATTTCCTTAATTTCAGCAATAAGAAGAGAAAATGAGGCTAACATTGCATCTGCCAAAATGGATTTAGTTAACCTAGAGCATAGCTTGATAACACAACCCTCCGAAACAACCAAATTGGACCTTGCAGCAGCACAAAGGCACCTAAACCTACTGCTTATTGGAAAAGCCTCCCAAAGGGTGGTATATCGGAAGGCAGCGTGGTTTGACAAGGGAGACAAAAATGGGAAGTTGCTAGCCCTACTAGCCAAAGGAGTTAGCCCACATACAGTTGTATATGGGGTCAAGGGGGAGTTGATAACTGATAAGATGACATTAACAAATAAATTTAGACAATACTACCAAAGGATCTACACAGCACCCCCTCTCTCCCTCCAACCAACACCTCACTTCCTACCTAGACAAGTGCTGTTTCTACGCTCAAATATAAAAATCTGATTACTATCTCTAATGAACTAGCATTCAAGGAGAAGAGAATATAGAGGCAGAAAGATACAGTATGCTGATTAACATTAAGTTATTTATTTTACTTAAACCGTAAAACAAAAGGTGAGGTAATTTGCTAGTGGGCACTCATGCTATTAAAAAGATTTCAGGAACTTTATATGCTGTTAAATTAATGATAATTGTGGAAAGCAATCATAGCTCAACATATACAAGTGAAACAACTGTAAAATTAAAGCATGCCCAACAAGCCTGTGAATAAAAAATTAAATGAAATGAAAAGTCTTTCACTTTCTGGTCCATAACCGTTGGATATCACAAATTTCCACACATTCCGTATCGTGTCCTACACTTTCTTGTTAATTGAAATGAGTTCATGAAGTAACTGAAAAACTGAATGTAAATAAAAACATAAACCATCAGCATTAAATTCTCTTTATCTGAAATTATAAATAAAATTTAACTGTGCTTAAAACTTACTGTAATTATTAAATTCAGGTGCTCAAAGATTCAGAACAAATTAAAATAGGTATCTTTTTATTGCTGCACTTAAGCTAAATCTTTCCTTGCTTCATTTCTTATAAAGCATAGATGGTGGGAATCAAACTTTATATTTATGTAAATTGTTCACATACCATAGTAGATGTTACTATGGAGTATCAACTTACTCTGGAGATTTCTAAAGTAATTTAGAAAGATTCAGTTCCTTTTCAATAGCAAGGATGATGGTAGTTTAAGAACTGTATTGCATAACTGCTGAAGGTGGGATAATGTCTCAGTAACGACTTTCTGAAAAATCCAATTGTGTGCTCTTTATTATTTTTTCAGTTTCATAAAGCAATCTTTAATGTAGCTATGAATAAAAGTGAACAAATCAGCTTCCACTTTATTTTCTGTTCCACTAACAATGTATGTTTTGAGTTCATAATTTAAATGTAATTGGCTTGCATTAAAGCCATGCGCATGAGAAATAAAAGGACTGTAGGTCATAACAGTGTTACAAATGTATTGCTTGCCATACTGCAATCTACATGGTGCATCTTTTAAATCAGGCTAATAGTCACTGTTTATGAATAAATTCATTTATCCCAAACTGACATAATTCACCCAAACTGCCAGCTTATTTCAAATACAATTGGTCAGCTCTGTTCGACTATTTCAAACATATTTTATTATCTTAAATTATGATCATTCTTAATTAATGTACAATATACTGTTCCTAAGAAGCTAGGGATGGGCACATTTTTTCATTGAGTTTCGCAGCTGGAAATGATGCCCATAGACTCCAATGGAAGAAAAAAAATTTGTCGCCCATAACTTTAATTCATGTTGGCGAATTGGCGAATTTTTGCCAATAACTTTAATGCATTTTGGCGCATTTTTGCTGACTGCAACTTTTGGTGAAATTAAATGGGTCAGATTCACTCATCCCTGAATAAGTCTCATGTTGGCATTGCTTGCACCTTTTGGTAGCAGGCTACAGATTTGGGGTTGCTTTCAGTGTAGTAGATCGGGGTGACTGATCTTTAATAGATATACAAGGGTAGATTTATTCATATTTAAATTTGTTTGATTCAAAATTTGATTTAAGCAAAAAATCACAATAAAACTAGATATTTTTTCCCCACTATCACAATTTTTTTCTTGATCTCTTGTATTCTGTATTTAAGAAAAAAGCTTTAGTTGGAAAAAGGTGGCATTTGTGGAAAAAAACTTTACTGCAACAACATTCATATTGTTCCATCCATAGTGGTAATAGAGCTTTTTTTAATTTTCTCTAAAACCACAAATGCCATGTAATATAAACACTTTGAATGGGAAAAAACACTGAATGATGGGCTACAAAAAATACAAAATACCTGTAAAACCTCTAAATATTTGAGTTTTTCAGACAATCACTAGTGCAAAAAAAAAATATAATAATTCTTAATGTCTGAATGCAGCTCCCACTGAATTCTGTAGGACCTCAACTGTTTTTTGTTGGTGAAGTTTTGTATTACTGTATGTTGTTCTTGGCAGAAATTGAATGTGATTTTTTTCAAAATTCAAATTATTTTTGCAACCAAATTTACACATTCAAGTTATATTTCGAAAACTGGAATTTCTGTGAGTTAATGAGAAAAAATGTAAAAATAATTATAATCCCAAATCTTGATCGATTCAAGTTTTCTTCAAGATCTGTAGAAGCCATAGGTTCAAAAGGACAACCTTGTAGAGCTTGTAAAATTAGATTCAAGTTCCAGGGAGGCAGAGGATGCTTGTATGGTGGTTTCATCTGACCGACCGCTTGCAGAAAGGTCTTTATAACTTTAAGGGAATTTACTCCAAATCCCTTGTCCATACCCTCCTGAAGGAATTCCAGAATCAGAGGAATCGAGCACTTTTGGTAGTTTGCTTTCCTTGATCTGGACCATGCAATGTAAGTGGACCATATACGATGATATGTGGGACTGGTTGTTGCTTTTCAGGATTTCAACATCGTGTTGATTACCTTTTCCAAAAACCCCTTTTTCCTCCAGATGGAGCTTTCAATAACCATGCCGTCAGGGACAGTGTCTCTAATGTGGGGTGCCAGCAAGGACCTTGCATGAGCAGATTTGGTCTGTGGGGTAGCTCCCACGGAGGAGCAATTTCCAGTTTCCTGAGGTCTGAAAACCATGCCCTCCTGGGCCAATACAGTGTTATCACTATAGCTTTTGTCTGGAACAGCTGTAGCTGCCTGAGGATTGGATAAATCATTGGAATGGGTGGGAAAATATATACGAGCTGAAAGTCCCAAGGTGTTGTCATTGCATTTACTGACCATGCTTCCGAATCTCGGTACCTGGAACAGTAGCGTGTTAGCTGATGATTGAATTTGCTTTCCATAAGATCTACCTGTGGCATTCCCCGTCAGTTGTGAGAACACTTCTGTGTGTAGCATCCATTCTCCTGGGTCGAGAGTGGTTCTGCTTAGGAAATCTGCTTCCCAGTTTAGTTGTCCTGGGATATAAACCGCTGTTAGATGACTTGAATTGTGTTCTGCCCATTGTAAGATGTGTGAGGTCTCTTCCCACGCCACTTTGCTGTGAGTGCCCCTTTGATGGTTTATACATGCTACTGCGGTAGCATTGTCTGACTTGACCTTTATTGGGTATCCTTTCAGAAGATCTGACCAGTGTAGAAGAGCTAAGTAGATTGCTCGTAGTTCTAATACATTGATGTGTAGAGAGGTTTCCTCTTGTGACCAACGACCCTGAACCCAAAAGACTGGCATCTGTGGTAATTATTTCCCAGTTTGATATTGAATAGGTTTTTCCCTTTGATAGGTTGCTTGTTTGGAGCCACCAGTGAAGGGACGATTTTGTGACCTCCGACAGGAAGACTGGATGGTCTAGTTTGTTGTAATCTCTTCGCCATTTTCGGAGAAAATCTAATTGTAGATTCCTCATGTGGGCCTGTGCAAAGGGAACAACCTTTATAGCAGAGGACATGAGTCCTAGAAGTCGCATGCAGTCTCTGGCTGAAATTGACTTTTTCGCGATTGCTTGCTCCAATGCAGACTGTAATTTGAGTTGCTTTTGAGGTATGAGAAAGACTTTGTGTTGTAACGAGTCGAATTTGACTCCAAAAAAAATAATGGATTGTGTCGGAATCATTGTGCTCTTTGCCCTGTTGATCATCCAACCATGATCCTCCAAAATTCTTTTGCAAAGGTTGGTGTGGACTACTGCTGTTGCGTATGATGGTGCTCGAATTAAGATATCGTCCTGGTGTGGAAGTATACAAATATCCGATTGTCTCATGTGTGCCACCAGTGATGTCAATATTTTGGTGAAAACCCTGGGTGCCGTGGCAAGACCGAAGGGCAACGCCCGGAATTGAAAATGTTGTTTTCTTACTGCAAAGCATAGAAATTGTTGATTGGTATGTGGAGATAAGTCTATGGCGGTGAAGAAATCTCCTTGCTCTACGTTTGAGATTACTGATCTCAAAGACTCCATTTTGAATGATGGGACATAAAGAAATTTGTTTAGCAACTTTAAATCTAGGACTGGTCTTAGTGGACCATCTTTTTTGGGAATTAGAAAAAGATTTGAGTAAAATCCCTGATGGCGTTAATTTGATGGTACTTCGATTATGGTGCTGGAGCATTTCTTGAATTGCCAAATTTAAAGCCTGTCTCTTGGATGGAATAGTAGGGACAGATGAATGGATAAATCTTTGTGGAGGGGTTCTCCGAAATTGCAGGGAGTTGCCCATTGTTATTATGTTGTGTACCCAGGTGTCTGATGTCATTGTTATCCAAATCTCCCTGAACGTTAGGAGGCGGCCGCCTAGCTCCTCTGTTAGTTCGGGAGAGGCCGCTCTTTCATGCCTCTTGAGTTTTGTCGGGTGCACTCCTGGGGGTGCGCCTTTGAAAATTCCAAGATGACTTCTTGGTGGGACGAAAATTGCTCTTGGGCTGGCTTGAATAGGACTGTTGTCTGGAACTTGGAGGAGAACGCCTTCTGAAATTTGATGACCTGAAAGGTCTTCTGGATTGTGTACTTGAAGGCTTGGGTTTTTTGTCTTGAGGTAAGAGGTTGCTCTTTCCTCCTGTAATTTTGTTTATCAGGGCTTCCAGTTCTGGAACGAAAAGTGTGCCCACTGTATAGTTTATGTTCCATATGTTAGGAAATGTAGGTGGGAACATTTTTTTTTTTTTTTAAATGTATGTTTACAAATGCAAGTATAAATATATATTAGATTATGCGCTTAGTCCTTTGTCCAACAAGCAGCACTGACTAAAGATAGGTATGAAAAAAGATTAAGATCGCACACTCATTTGTAAAAATAAAGAAAGAAATTTATTAAGACATGCCAGTCACCAATTAGGCATACTGGCACTCTGCCCAACGCGTTTCGACCACATTGGTCTTCATCAGGGGCACAAAACACAAAAAGAAATACAAAAACAAAAAGGCAGGTCAAGAATCAAGAATCAAAGAAAAATAACAGATTTCAAATCAAATGTAACAAATGAGAAGTTGGCCATTAAAGATACAATAACTTGTGACAGCAAGAACGTAATCTACTTGCTGGAATGCCCATGCAAACTACAATACGTGGGCAGAACTAGTAGAAACTTAAAAACAAGAATTAGAGAACATTTAAATAATATTCGAAAAGGCTTACTCACACATAGTGTTTCAGCACATTTTAAATCACACCATAATTGCAACCCTGCACTGTTAACGTTTGCAGGAATTGTCCAAAAGAAAGCACATTGGCGTGGAGGAAACATGATACAATTGATATCTAGAGAAGAGACTGTGTGGATTCATAGATTAAAAACTTTAGTCCCAAATGGCCTTAACATAGAAATTGATCTGAAGTGTTTTTTAAACGATTAATTCATTTATTTTGTGGATACTAATTAATGTATTTAATTATTTTTACCTTGTAAGAACACATAGATTGTTTTTAATTGATTGATTTGTCTAATTAACCAATTAAGGAAATTAGATTACTGGATACAGAGACTCTATAAAGACTGCCGATTAGCACGATGGGAAAATGCCCCTGATGAAGTATATTTGATATGAAACGCATTGGGTGATTATTTTCTGTGTTTTTTAAAAATAATAAAACAAAGTTATAAAGCCAAGTTGAGTTATAAGAGAGCGTAATATAACAAGTGCGATTTAAAGCACCCCGTGGAGGAGGAGAGCGCAATATAGAAGTTCGACATCCAGACTACAAGCGAAGTATCAGTGAAGACACCTGGGGCTTTTTTCCAGGCAAAGGCTGCGGCGGCTTGGGTCTCCTGTTCACTACATGGGAGATCGGTGACGGCGGGGTCCACGAGTGGAGGAGTTTACCAGCGTACGATACAGGAACCAATACATGTACCGCGTCTATCCCAGACGAATGTCTGGTAAGTAGCTTTCTATACAGCGCTTTATAAATAAACCATATGATGTTGCACTATTTGCGCCCTTCCCCCACAGGCATATCTATGTGAGAAGAAGCAGGCGAGATACGAGTATATAACTTGACTGTTACACGCCTTTTTAAAACAATCTTTGTGAGTATCTCAGCTCTATTTTATCGGCATTAGTATAAGACTATATTACACCATATAGCATCGCTTCCTTTTATAGGCACTTGGCAAGAATGGCAGCGGGACCAATAGCGCACAAGACCACTGGACATAATTTTCTTTTACAAATGCAAGTAGTCCGACTGGTAAAATGGGAGAGCTGGAGGTGCTGGAGGGAAAATATGATGTGATTGGTGTGGCTGAAACATGGCTGAATGAGTCACATGCCTGGGCTTTTAATATCAGCAGCAATACTTTGTTTCGGAGGGACAGAGGCAATAGAAAAGGGGTATGTCTGTTTGTTAGGCAGGATTTGAAAGCTTATATAAAGGAGGAGGTTAAGTTAGAAAATGAGGGGGCAGAAGTCTTATTGGTGGAGTCCAACAAATTGATTGTAGGGGTATGTATAGACCCCCTAATGTAAGAGGGGAGGAGGAGGCTTAACTCCTGAAGCAAATAGAAAAAGCTGCTAGTTTGGGTAAAGTAATGATAATGGGGGGTTTTAATTACCCAGATATTGACTGGAGCAACAGTATTGCCAGATCAGTTAATGGGAATAAGTTTATAAACTTATTGCATGACAATTTTATGGCACAAGTTGTTGAGGAGCCTACAAAAAAATGCTAGTGATCTCAAATGACCCAGAACTTAGAGCAAATGTGCAAGTCATTGAACCCCTGGGTAATAATGACCATTATGTTATATAATTTGATGTCTGGAACAAAAAACAAATATATACACTGGGGCAACAAAAACCATGAATTTTGGAAAAGCTAATTTTAGTGCCTTGAGGGCTCCCCTTCAGAGCATTGATTGGGGAATTAAGTTTGCAGCTAAAACCACAGAACAGAAATGGTTGTCATTTAAAATTATATTAAATCATTGCTGTTCTCAATTTATTCCCTTAAGGATAAATGTAGAAGATCTAAGAATAATCCTATGTGGCTTTATACAGATGTAAAGAAGGGCAAGGCATTTAAAACCTACAAATCTGTTGGGACGGAAGCTGCATTTAATGAATATAAACACTGTAATACATTTTGTAAGTCAGCAATCCAGAAGGCAAAAAAGGAAATGAAGAGTTAATTGTGGCACAGGCGAAAAGTAATCCTAAAAAGTTTTTAATAGTAAAAAGATGCAGGTTGGCTTTTTCTCCCACAGCAGCAATTAATTGGCACTCCCCTTACACCTCTGCAGTGGCTACTTGTTAAAAAGCCCACCAAATTGGCATATCACAACATTTTTATTCAACACACCAGCCAAAGTTGGCTAAAAGCAGCACAGATTTTCCAATTTAGTGGATATCACCCTGAACCCCCCCCCCTTGGTGCAATTACTGGTTTCCTGATATCGTGCGATTAGGAAAAAATCTGAAGTGGGAAAGCGGTTAGCTTTTTCCCTCCCCAACACTCAATGGCTGCAATATATGACAGACAGGATCCCATGTCCTCTTATGAACATTTTAATTTTTCTCCCTCAGTGGACTTGCTTACCTACTTACTATGCTGCCGCCCTTCCAAACTCATACTGTATATCCTTATTCTCCTTTCCGATAACACTTTTACAGAAATCTTAATGCATTTGACAACAACTGTCAACAGTAGCAGCAGATGTCTCACATTAACAACCTCGCCTAACTGAATATGGGCAACTTTAATCTACCATGATGCTCTTTTCACCACTTCTCACAGTCTTTCAGACCCCAGCCTTGCTACATTGGTTCAACTAGGTGGTTTTGAAGATGTAGTATATTCCATCTATGCCAGTGACTATTGACCAGTTCGCATACTTCCTCCTGTGTTCCTCCTAATTGTTGGAAAGGCTTGTTTACAATCACATGGTACAGCATTTCACTCACAACTCAATTTCTCGATCCCCTGTAATTTGGCTTCTGCCCAACACACTCAACAGAAACCGCACTCACCAAAGTAACCAGTGATCTTCTCCTGGCAAAGTCTAAAGGTCATATTCATCCTTCAATATCTTCCCATGGACTTTTGACACAGGTTTCTCCAAAACATTTTGTATTCAGCTGGCATTCGTGACACTGCTCTTTCATGGTTTGATTGTTATCATTCTGATAGCTCCTACCTCTATGTTGGAGTTGCTTAAGGCTTAGTTCTTAGGCCTTCTGCTCACTCTATACTAGTTCTTTAGAAACAGTATTCAGTCATTTGAACTTTACTACTATCTTTATGCTGATTACACAGTTTAATAGATAGACCTCTTGGGCAGTTTGATTGAAGTTTCAATGAACAAGGGCAATTTAATAAATTAAAAACTATATTGATATTTACCATTGTCTTTGCCTTCAGGGGTCATTATTACAAAATGTCAGAATAATATGCACAAGGAAATGGCGCTCCAGTGTGAGTATTATTACAACTTTAAAAAAAGTTAAAGGTTGCACTTGCAAAATGTAGAAGTATTAAGTCATATTAAATACTCCTACTTGTTATAAATGCAAACTTTAAAGGGATTCTGTCATGATTTTTTATTTCTAAATGACAATTTTTGCGCTGCAAATAATTCACTGTGCCATTTAAAATGTTATTCCTGAGACAAGTGTATTTTTTAGTTTTAAAATTTTAGTTTCACATTTTTTCAGATTTTTACCAGAAAACCACAGATTTTTGCATGAAACTGAAACCCAGATTAGGATATCTTCAGGACTTTGCAAATTAATTTATATAAAACCTCGGCAGGTCTGAGATGCCGGATTTTTGAATTCTGACTTTTTCCATCCTCTGGGTATAATAAATCATGAAAACTTCAGATTTTATAGACAAAAAAATTATAATTTTCAAGTTTTTGGCATTCAAACTAACCCCAAAATGTAAAACAATCTGTTTGCTCTTTTGAAAAACAGATTTCAGTGAACAAGTCTGCTTGATCATCACTATTAACTAACACTTTTTTAAATAAACAAGTTTTCCCATGACAGAATCTCTTTAAGATTCTATTCACTCACAAGAGGGAGCTTTTCTTGTATTTTTTATTCTCTAGGTCAAAAAGAAACTTGCAAGTTTTAGCGTAAATGGCACCCAATCGAAAAAAATAAACAACACTGAACTTTTTGCGGTTCTCCAGAGTGAAATTTATGCTGATTTCTGAAATTGGATGGTCTTTGACAGTGGCAAAGAAGAACCCTTTAATAAGCAATCTGTGAGGATATCACCAAAAGTCTGAACAGCACCCAATGCACATACTCTGTAAAGAAGATTTGATGCTAGAGGAGGCCATTAGGACCTTTTTTTATTATTAACAAAATGTCTTTTATGACCAAGAATATAGTAAATATATAGTCACAATTAAAGATTTTTTTTATATTTTTTAATATATGTACAATATTGGTAATATTGTACTACAGTGTGCTATGTCCACTTTCTGTGTATAGGAAGTCACAATAATTAGTGATGGGCGAATTCGCGGCAAATTCACACGATTCACCGCTGGCGAATAAATTCGTGAAAATACGCAAAACGAAACGAGTCGTGCGTCGTTTCTCACGCGATGAAAACGACGTGACGCGTAAAAAACGTGCCACGACTCGTTTCGCAAATTTTTCCGCGAAGCAAAACTGGGTAGATTTGCCCATCACTAAAAATAATGACTGCTTTGGAAAAACTATAAGGGCCATTTATAACTGCAGTACAGTTCCATATTTTCCCGGCAGTTATTCATTGGAAAAAACCCATTCATTTGCACTTACATCTAGTGATGAGCAAAATAGTCTACAATGGGTGAAAAAAAACTAGCTGTGCCACCTCATGCCAAAAATATTGTTGCCCATAGACTTCAGTGTATTTTGGTAATTTTTGACCATTTTGCTAATTTTTGGTGAAGTGTCTCAGATTTGCCCATCACTACATCATAGTTACATAGTTAGTTACATAGTTAAATTGGGACGAAAAAAGACAAAGTCCATCAAGTTCAACCCCTTCTAATGAAAACCCAGTATCCATACACACACACCCCTACACACATAAATTATATAATGCCCATATCTATACTAAGGGGCAGATTTACTATTGGTCGAATTTCGAATGAAAAAAAAATTGAAATTCGACCAGGTAATAGTGGGGAGTTAAAAAAATTCGAATTCGATTTTTTTTTTTAGCGCAATTCGATCGATCGATCGAACGAACGGTCGAATAGGGAAAATTTGATCGATCGAATATTCAAATCGAATTGGAATTGAATATTCGAACGATTTTTAAGCGATCGATCAAATGTTTCTTTTTCGAAGTAGGTGATCACATTTAAATTTAAAGGGGAAGTATTCGACTAACGAATTTTCGAATATTCGAATAAAATTAAATATGAATATTCGAATCACTCGAATTCGAATATTCAGTGGTCGAATTTGGTCGAATTTGCCTAATTTGCATATTCGGAATTCGAATCTTTTTGAAAATTCGATCGAATATTCGAATCCCGCATGTGAATTTATGTGAATTTAGTAAATTTGCCCCTAACTATAGAGTTTAGTATCACAATAGCCTTTGATAATATGTCTGCCAAGAAATCATCAAAGCCCCTTACAAGCATTGACAGAATAAGCCATCAACATCACCCGGCAGTGCATTCCACAACCTCACTGTTAAGAACCACCTATGTTGCTTCAAATTAAAATTCTTTTCCTCTAGTCTAAAGGGGTGGCCTCTGCTATGGCGATCTTCTTTATGGGCAAAAAGGTCCCGTGCTACTTGCCAAATAAAAATAATTCCATATAGTTAACCTCTGCACTGCTCGATCCATCCTGTCACCTGTTCCACATTGAGCATAGCACTCCTACTTACACAGTGGAGCCATGGATCTACAAGGGGCACCACTGCAAAGCTCTTGAACATAAAAAATCAGGTGTATATATAATTTTGATGCAAAATACCAGAAATGAGGCCAACATTTTCAGTGCAATTGTGTCCAATTGTGAATGTAAATTTTGGCATATTTGATCATCATATAGGGAATGGTCGAACGATCGAATACATTCGAATAGAGTCAAATGGACGAATATTCGATTATTCGATCATTCGACCAACGAAGGATTTAAATTTTTAAGTTTATTCGATTGCCTACTTCGGCAGATTGGACCTACCGAATTGCAATAGAAGCCTATGGGAGCACTCCCATATTCTGAGGCTAAGTCCTGATCGAATAGGATTCGTACGATCGAAGTTTTCGATCGTTCGAATTGTACGAATCATTCGAATGATCGAATGATTTATTCGTTCAGTCGAATGATTTATTCGACTGATCGAATAGATTTGTATTCGATCGTCAAATGATCGGATTTCAAATAAAAGGTAGCCTAGAACTATTCGATTAACATTAGAAAATCGAATGCTAATCGAATATCAAATAGAAACAAATTATTTGTGGGGAATAATAGTAAATTTTCCCCTAAATGTACATATTTTGATACACCAGCCATAATTCCTTTAGCTCAGGGGTGGCCAAACTTTTGGCTTTGAGGGCCAAATTGGAAGAATATAAATTGTCTGGGGGCCACACATGAAATACACAAACACTTTTGATTGGTAAAAGTAAATAAAATACACAAAAAAGCTACAATACCAGTTGGCTAACCAGATTGAGCTATACACTGGAATAAGGGACACCTGGATGGATATTAAATAGACTTATTCTTATATTATTATTACTTACTGGGCAATGGGCAGAGTCCCCCTCCTCTTTGCAACATGACATTTTCTCAGGAACTGAGCATTTCAAGCTGGGCCAAATTCATATTCATCCTGGGCCACATTTGGCCCTCGGGCCGCAGTTTTGAAAACCCCTGCTTTAGATGCATCACCAAACATGGGGATTGCAACTGAAAGCATATTGTGACCACTGCACTTACAAGTCGTAAATGACCTCTTATGGTTAACAACCCTCAGAAAAGTAATTGTCTTGTAAATTGTGTAGCACTAAGGGGCTTGAATGGACAATGTGATATGGGTTTTTTTTCTGATATAAGTTCATGTTTATCTTTCTGATTGTGGTATCCTGACATCCTAACAAATTAGAATGATTTGAAACATGATTTTTAATCTGAAAAGTTTTGACACTTTGTCCATTTGTTATTCTGCAAATGCACTAAAAATATCTTATTTAAACAGGAGAATAAAGATAGGAATGTTCTCTGTGCACAATATGTTCTAGTGAAAAGTTGAATTAGTTCTTTCTATCGTAAAAAAAACACTTTAGAACAGGTGGGATATCAGGATTTTATCCCACAGGGAAAATGTTTGTCATAATAAGAACATAATTGTTTTCTATATACTGCAGTGGGGCCTATTATACATGTGGTATCATCATGACAAAAGCCTCAGGGCCATATAACAGTTTGGCTGTCCTCTTTCTGACTTGTGGTTCTTCCTGTCATACTGACAAGAATATATTAAAACAATTACATCTGCACAGCTGTTTTA
The DNA here is from genome assembly GCA_024363595.1 of Xenopus borealis. Classification (NCBI taxonomy): domain Eukaryota; kingdom Metazoa; phylum Chordata; class Amphibia; order Anura; family Pipidae; genus Xenopus; species Xenopus borealis. The sequence goes on along the minus strand of CM044434.1, from coordinate 112,701,497 downwards.
GCAATTGTGGTCTGTTTTCGAAAAGTACTATTTTATAACTGTAAGGTCTGTCCCAAGGACTGAAAGACACAGCTTTTAAATAAATTTCTTAAATATGTAATATTATTTTAATAGTTACATGTAAAATGATTCTTATATAACACATTTTTTCTATGTTTGGAATTTATTTTATATGTTTCAGTGTATGTGTTATAAAACATATTGTTATTTGAAACATGATTTTTTTTATCTCTAGGAACTTGTTTTTATGAATTAGTTTTAACTAAGTAAATAACATTTAAAGATGAACATTCTCAGAGTTTAAAAGGAATTATCCATTTTCAGAAAATATAGGCAGGGCAGGATTTACATAGCAGGTGCCCCTGGGCCCATTGCACCCATAATCTGCCCTTTATTTGCAAATTATTATCATCAAGACTGGAGCAATGGGGATTGTTACATGGGAAATTTAAAAAAAATTGTATCTCCTGCGTATCCCCAGTGTTTCTGAACCAATGTAGGTGTGGCTGGGCAACATACTACCCCCTAAAATCCTGCCACCCTTGGCCTGGGCCTAGGTGGCCTTTACACAAATGGGGCCTGCATATATAGGCAGATTTACTAAGGGTCAAAGTGAATATTCGAATTCGATATTAAAAGTAAATTTTACTTTTTTTTATATCTCATATATACCAGAAACATACACCATAAAGATGGCATGAACCTAAGAAGTTTTAAACAACTGCTCTGTCGGGTCACAGACAATCCCTGATTTAGAGGAGGATGAGCAAGTGGGTCGTGTGCAAGTGGAGCTTGTTGGATGGGAATTGCGAATGGCCTAGGATAGCACAGTTTTAAAATCCAGCCCTGGTCACAGATATTTTGAGCCGTACTTCTGTAAAAAACGGTCCGCACACACTTCTTTCACAGATATTTTGAGCAACTCCTTCCATAATGGATAGCAGAGGTTATCATTTTTAAACTTATATAATTTAAAGGTATTTTAAGAAACCATCATTTATTCTGCTACATGAAAGAATCCCTTTAAGTAGGAGAGATAGTACTGCAAAATTTTTCACTGCATTTATTGAAGTGTGATCCATTTATTGTTTAAATTGACAAGAGGTTGCCATATGCATCTGAGCCAGGTAAACCACCAGGAATGCCATAAATAGTTGGTACTCTAAACAAAGTGCATTATTCTTTGTTAATAATTGAGCTCCAAGACATGTTAAAAGTCTGTATTTTAGAAACATAAACCTATGTTCATTCATATTTTGCAATAAAGAATAATAATGTTCAGCAAATGATCAGTGACTTGACACCCACACCTAAATAATGGCAAAGCCTAAAGCAGAGGTCCCCAACCTTTGTTGCGGAGCAACACCAGCATGAAAAAAAGTCCAAGTGCTGCCAAATAAGGTATTGGATTGGGTATTGGGACTATATAGTCAGCCTACAGGAGGCTATGTTTGGCTGTTTTAATCAACTAATACTTGCCTCCAAGTCTAAATTTAAAAATAAGCACTTGTTGTGAGGTTACTGGAAGCAACATTGAAGGGGTTTGTGAGCAACTGGTTGGGAATCACTGGTCTAGACCAAGTAAAGCTTTAAATAGTTTGTTTATGCTTATGGGTATAATACAGAAAAATAATATTTTTGCCTGCCTAAACCAACAAGTCTTTTTGCTAAGATTACTGGGTTTCAAATAGTTTAATTGCTATGGAAGTGCACAGATTACTTGTCACTACTATAATTAAAAAGGATTTGCAACAACATTTGAAATGTTGATAAATGTGTTTGACAAAGCTAAAAACATCTTTAAAAAAACAAGTTAATAGGACAGGAAATACATGTAATTGAACATTATTGAGCATCGGTGTATGACTGAAATAGGGCTCTCTATCCCCAAATAAATGTGCTTTTACTGACATAGTTATATAATAGCTGAGTCCAGCTTCACATTGATTATAAATTAATTATTAAAATAGAGCATATTAAAGTCCTTATTTTAAAAGAAAAAACACTGCTTCTGTGCATCACTTTATCAGATGTGTAGATACATTAAATCACTTGAAAGTCACATTTTACATATAGTGAGTAATGTATCTAATGTATATTTTTGACAGCAATGGCCAAACAGTTGTTTTTTTCCATTGTATCAATAATGCATTAATTAATTTTAAATATGTCTTCTTTATCCGCATTTCCAATAATTGCAGACTATGTGATATTGACTACAGTCTATGTAAAATGGACTATTTTATCAAATTCCATAATGGTTAAAATTCGATCGATCGTTTAAAAATCGTTCGAAAATTTGATTCGAATTTGAATTGAATTCGATCGAATTTCCCTATTCGATCATTTGATTGATTTTTTTTGTCATTCGAAATTCGACCCTTAGTAAATCTGCCCTATAATGTTATTGTGAACAACTTGCAATAATTGTGTGCACAACATAATTGTTAAGCCAACTTTCTATAGAATATGATGTACCTAAATAATTTAGCTACAGTGGTTGGGATATTTTGCTGTTTGCATGCCTGCCAATATATACTGTACAAGGGAACCATAAAACCAAAAATCTACTAATTTCATTGTGCCTTATATTAAAGCAAATATTTTGTAAATATATCTGAAAGCATGGCAAACATTTTAAGCAAGGATTAAAAACCCAACAGAAAATAATTACTACTCATTAATGTAACTTGCAATGCATATCTGTAATGGAGCACACTGAAAAACTATGTCTGACAACTTTGCCAAAGGCTATTTCATGTTACTACCAAGGTCACTATGTCTGACAGCATGTGCCAATCAGTCACTGGCAGGGGAGCTCTGGATTTGAAATGGAAGAAATCTAGACACAGTGAATTCTAAACAGCAGATCTTTTATCATGTATGAGTGCTCTCATCTAATACACCGGGCTAAACAATAAGAAATTATCACTGCTTCAGAAAAGAACAACATATGGCACAGACTCATATCTTCAATGCTTGTCTAGGCATTATACTTGTGTAAAAATGTTTAATTGTCTTATTCAAGTCTACTTGAATAAGCCTTTACATTAGCCTCCAATCACCTATAATAGGTGATTATTAAGGGGGTTATTTATTAAAGTCCGAATGCAATGCAATGTTTTTATACTACAAAATCCAAATTTTTTCCCAAAAATGTATTAAGCCCCAAGGATGCAGAAAGTCTATCTTCAACCTTGGTTTGAAGATGTCCTTTAGAAGTCAATGGTAGAGGTCCTATTTGCAATTATGGGTTTCGTACAATAATTCGAAAATTTGTGGCTTAAACAATTTGGATTTTTCCAAATTCAAAACTCAGATTTTTTGCACGACAATCCAAAAAAGTTAAGTTTTTCGTGCCACAATCCGAAAAGGTTGTGATTTTTCCCATTCTGATTTTTTTTGTTGTCTTTTAATGATAAATAAGGGTTAATCATGGCTTCTAGCTTGGTTGGACATTTTTTTTATTTAAAATAGAAAAATTCAGATTTTGATTAACAACCCATCATCATTTATGTATATATATATATATATATATATATATATATCCATTGCCTTTTTGTGGACACTGCACCCAGGCATATTTGCTCTTTGTGTTGTGAGTGCCGACTCTATGCTGGAGTTGTATATATATATATATATATATATATATCCCTATTTTTAGGGAAACAATAAAACAAATACATAAAAAAATCCCATTTATATCAACGTACTTTTACTAGATTAAGTGCCATATTGCTGTGTTGTAAGCCAAAGGCAGCACTTGTGCCACACAAATAGCTCCAAGAACATGCATAATACAATAAACCCTAAATAAAGGCATACTGAAATCTTGCTAAGTGACTCTTATACAACCCAAAAATAATTTCATTTCTGCATTCAAAGCCTTTTACAGTATTTTCTCACTATCAATGCTGACCACAGCATTAGAAGAGTGGAGTCTATTTCAAATAAACCACAATAAATGCATTCAGTTAAGTTTCACTGCTTTCTTAAGATAAAAAATAGAACTATAAAAATATAAGAAACATAGTATACACAGCGACCAAAATACTGAAGTACAAAACTATATACAGTAATAGTTTTCAGCCCATGTAAGGCAAGCTGTTTTTGGTCCTACAGGATAATAAAAATATATATTTTTATAAGCCTATATATTTTACAATATATTGTAACCTTTGTTTGGATGCCTCACAACGACATATGACATGCAGTTCTCTCTTTCTTTTGGATAACCACATTTTCTTATATTACTTAAAAGAGAAGCATCTTGGCTGCTTCCACCCAATTATTTTGGAAGCAATTTCCTTTTCATTTTCAGTATGTCACTGGGGAAGTCTTAGTTTATTTCTTTGCCAAACAGCTGCTTTTTATTGTCTGTTTAATTATTACATTTCATGCAGGCTATTATACTCTAGAGACATAATTGCCTTTCCTCCTGTCCCTGAGAGAAGGTGGTGGTAGGGTGAAAACAGAGAAAAGGAGGCTGGAGTGAAACTGGGAACTTGAATAAAGAAGACAAGTGAAAAACAGGAAGTGAGGGTGAAGGAAATTGTTAGTGGAGTAGGAGGAGTGGAGTAAAAACACCTTATTTAATGTAAGTGATATGCTATTATTCATTTTGTAAACAAACTCAAAAATATTATGGGTCAAAATCACTAAAGAGTGGAAATTCGTCAGTGACAGCTTCACAGCCATCACAACACTTTTCCAGGTGTAAATTCGCTGGAAAACGCTAATTCAGTAAAGTGTCAAGTTGCGTCCAGGGCGCCGAACGCCGGCAAATTTTCTCTAGCATTACTTCAGCAGAGCGAGCAGATCGCAGCGAAGCTGCACTAGTGTTCAATTCTGCCAAGCGCAACTTCGCTAGAGTTCTTGCGATCAGGCTAATTTGCATACGGCGGCAAATTTAAAGTGGAATGGAGCTATTTATGTTACATGGTGCATCTAATACATTACATTACAGTTATATTGATAACTAGACATGCCAAGGGAACCTTAATAAGCCCCCTGTAAAATAATAGGCCATATGGTAGAAAATGTATGGGTGAAACTGGGTACCTGAAAAAATTTTTTATGATGTAAGTAACTGAAGATTGATGATTGATGGCAAAGACAAGTCTACTTTCAGTAATATCTGCATCTTAGTCAATTTGTGGAGTTACCCCCATTCGCCAGAGCGAAAATTTGCCTGGCATTAGAGTGCGAAGCAACGCTAGTGTCTATCGCCGAAGTAACGAAATTAGACTTTTCACTCTTTAGTGAATCTGCCCCTATATATCTTGTAATTACAAGAAATGTGGCAAACAATATATTAGTTATTAGTTGGAATAAGGGTACAAATGTGTCCAAAATTTTTTTGAGACTTTGAGAGGGTAATACCTGGATGCAGGGGTGACAGTGTTTCTTCTTCTACCTTTTAAAAGAAAGGTCAAATGGGTCTTTATTTCAAGGCAACTGCCAAGACAATTCAGATTTAATTTCTCCTGTTACTATGAATTATATGCCATTTAATAGCTATTTTTATCAATGATGTGTTAATGGATGCCTATTATCTGTTTATAAAATACATTTTTTTTATGTCTCAATGTTTATATATATATATATATATATATATATATATATATATATATATATAGAACAAAATAGCGGCACTCACAGTGTATAAACCATGGCATATACATGCAGGGAACATGCATTTAGCATAAGCTAAATGCATGTTCCCTGCATTTACATTACGCTGGCAGGCACCCACGCTGTGCACCTTTGGACTTTGTATATATATTATGGTTTTGACCAATGTCATCGCAGTCTTTAGTATATTTTCATTACCTATGCATGCATCTCCTATTATTTATATTCTCAAACATGTGAATTTGCTTAAAATATATGTAAAAAAAAATTATATTGTTTTCAGATTTATTTGGAAGGTTTTCCAGTGCAAATAAAAAAAAACATTTATTCATGCAAAAAAACCAATAGCTTTGTGCTCAGTCCACCATAAAGCTGAGAATGCATTATGGAAATGTTTGCAGATGGTTTCAATTTAATTGGAGACGGTACATCTATTTAAGAAATCCAGCTGAACTTTGTTCATGCAATGTGCACATAACTTCTTCCCTTTTCATGAAAAGCCATGGGAATATGTCCTGGAATATAGATTTATTCCCCAACACTTTCTAAATTCCAGTAATAAGTCCATCTGGAATAATGGCCCTTTAATATGGAGATTTTAACGGCTCTGATGATTGACCTCAAATAACTTATTTAACAGCTGTAAAAGACAGTACAATGAGTTGCGCAGTCCACTGTATGAATTCCATTACTGGATCCTTGATATAGATGATAAAATATTGCTTTTAAATTCTTTAAATTTTAGATTTTTTTTCTGTACTGTTATTACAATTATTACAATTTTAAAAATACATTTGAAAAATAACTGTAACCACTGTAACTATGATGGTCTATTTTGTGTGATGGTGCATAGCTAAATTCTTACACTGTATGGTATTCAAAAATGAGCCCTACCTTTCCCAAAATTATTTATTTAACATGATCTGTGAATTAGATCTCTCTGGTTTTAATTTATAATCCCTATAATTCTCTGTATCACTTAGGGGAAAAATAGATGCTCTGTTTCACTGTGAACATTTTTTCCATAGAGAATCCATTGCACACATATTGTTTTCCCTGCAGGGTGGAATAGGTGCTGATATAGGTGCAGAGTAAACCTGGCCATACACAGAGACATCCGCTTGTTTAGTTTTGTTTAGTCCATGATCTGAATGGATTTTTAAGCCTGCCCAATCGACATATGCTCGACTTTTGGCTAGATATCAATTGGGGAACCCCGTTAGAGGCGGGCCAAGAAGCTGCTTACTTGGTTTGTCTGGCCACCTTTAGGAATAATACTTTAAACACCAGATATTTTTAAAGTTTATATACAAGCAGAACTTGCTTGCATTTATGACTTTCTTTTGCCACTGCTCCCTCTCTGTCTTACACCACTTTTTGTTTGCTATGAGGTTTAACCCTTTCCTGGGGGGTCTTTTAGTTTACCCATGAAAACAATATTTTGTTTTTTCCAGGACAATGTGCACTTTCATAATGTGGCCTTATTCCACTTTTGTAAACAAATATAGACTTTTAAGTGTCTAATAAAATGGAAAAAAAATCATGTTTCGCATTGTACAATCACATAGATCAGAAAAACAATTTACAGTATTTTATGTACAAGAACACAACCTATATGTCTCCTCAACATGGCAATAATTACCTAAGCAGTACACTGCCAAAATGGCATACTTCTGATTTCAACAGTAGGTTTACCCTAGAAAACTATGCATAATTAGAAAGAACAGATTCTGACAAATCAAAAATGAATATATCTATGTACTTCAAACTACAAAGTTTTTCCTAAAGATATAATTTTTTTATAGATATTGATGAATTCTATGAAAAATTATCTCACAGCTTCAAATCTCCCACACATCATTAGGTACCAATGTAAACCACCCTAAATATGAGTGCCAGGAGTCCACTGAACAGTTTTATGTCCAATATGTATAGATTTACCTAAGCATGTGACATATAGAGTGCCCAAAATGAAGACCCCCATATTGTACTGCAAAAAGTAAATTCACCCCAGGAAACCATATCTTTTCAGCAAGTACACATCCTCCTGAATCTGAATTGGGTATGCATCTCTTTCTACTTCAAAGCACCAAAACAAAAATGTTTCCTAAATCTGGTGATTATGGTGACATTTCCGAAATTCACCTGAAAACTTCCACCTGCAGCATCTTATTTCCCACATGCTATTAGGTATCATGCTAAAAGCGAGTAAGTTGGTACATACGTGTATATAAGTGCATAGAAGTGTGGGAAAAAATGAAAAAAAAAAAAATATTTACTAAAATGTGTGTGTAAAATGTGTATAAAGTATGTAAGTATATACACATCTGTGTAAGTGTATACATAAAGGCCACTTACTAGTGATGGGCGAATTTATTCGCGAGGGGCAAATTCCCGCGATTTGCCACTGGCAAATAAATTCCTGAAACGCCAGCGAAAATTCGAAAAAAAAAAAACGTGCTGCGACTCGTTTCGCAATTTTTTTCGCCAACTACCACTTACCATTTCTGGATGATCCTATGGCTGGAGGGGTCCTGGAGCATCATGTCTGCAGAGTCTGGAATACCAGGTATGTGCTTGGCGTATGTGTTCGGTATAAAATTAAAAACTAGGTAAATAGTTAGGCTGTGCAAAATAAAAAATATTTTCAATATAGTTAGTTAGCCAAAAATGTAATGTATAAAGGCTGGAGGTACTGTAAGTCTAACCTAACAGAACAGAACACTAATTCTTGCTTTTCAGCTCTCTTGGTTTACACTGACTGGTTACCCTGGTTACCAGGGAGTAACCAATCAGTGACTTGAGGGAGGGCTTTTGAATATGAGCTGCATGCTGAGGATCAATTGCAAACTCACTGAACAGTTATGTCCCATGTGGTCCCCCTTCAAGTCACTGACTAACTCAGATTTAGGGAGCTAAAAAGCAGGAAGTTGTGTTGTATTCTGTTATGTTAGACATCCAGTCACTCCAGCCTTTATACATTACACTTTTGACTAAATATATTAGAAACATTTTTTATTTTGCACAGCCTATCTATTTGCCCAGTTTTTAATTTTACCCTGAACTGTTCCTTTAAAGCCGTTGCCTGCCAGCACAAACGGTGTACGTGCTTGGCAGGCAAAGGGTTTATTGATCATAGTATTGTCCTTGGCTTGAATGCCCATAAGTATCCTGCTAACGCTAATCCCAATATCTCAGTAGCAGTTTTGTAACTTCCCAAAATTATCATTATAAGGGCACTAAATTATTTATTAAAAAGTTGTTTGCCTTCTGTAGGAAATATTTGAATTTTGCCATTTAATTATCTGGGATAGGCATCTTGATCATATTTCCAAAAGTTTCTAAGAACAGAACACTCTATAACATATAAAGTTATCTTTAAATGTAGAAATCATGACAGGATGTGAGAGACTTCAATATGCAAACTGTGTATTTCTGATTGCTGGTCTAATCTGATCCTAGACTGAAGGGATTATATATCATTACCCAAAAATATATATGAAGTTTAAGATTTAACTCATTTAAATAATTGTCTAAATCATTTTCTTTCTCCAACAGTTGGAAATTCCCAAGGATTGCCCAGTGTGTTATTTTAATAAATCTGCCCCTAGTATTTAAAAAAAAATATTTGCAAGAAACCCCATGGAAGCTTGGGTTCTGATAGTTTGTTAAATTGGGTTGAAAAAAGACAAAGTCCATCAAGTTCAACCCCTCCAAATTAAAACCCAGCATACACACAACCCTCCACTCTTTCACACAAACTATATATGCCTGTAGCTATACTAACTGTAGACTTTAGTATCAAAATAGCCTTTGATATTATGTCTGTCCAAAAAATCACCCAGGCCCCTTTTAAAAGCATCAACAGAATCAGCCATCACAACATCACCCGGCAGTGCATTCCACAACCTCACTGTCCTCACTGTGAAGAACCATCTACGCTACTTCAAATGAAAGACCTTTTCTTCTAGTCTGAAGGGGTGGCCTCTGGTGAGGTGATCCTCTTTATGAGTAAAAAGGTCCCCTGATATTTGTCTATAATGTGCTCTAAAGTACAACTGTATTGAATGCTTTAGCAAAGTCTAAGTAAATCATATCCACAGCCATCCCAGAATCGAGGTCCCTGCTTACCTTCTCATAAAAAGAAATTAAGTTAGTCTGGCAAGATCTATTACGCATAACATATGCATAATGTTGCACTCTATTTTCTTATAACATATTTATTTTATTATACAGGTCCAGATCCCTTCTCTGGAAACCTGTTATTTAGAAAGCTTTGGGTTACAGGAAGGCCAAATACTATGACGTTCATTTCAAGCACATAATTAAAAAAATTTTCAATGAGAATATGTCCTTACCCGAAATTTTCCTTTTCTTTAGTCCGTAAGGCAGCACACAATGGGTTAAGGTCCGATCCAACCCTGCTAGGACAGAAGCATAATGACCATTAAACAGAGGCTATATTAGACCCCCCCTGTTACTCCCTCTAGCACTGTTAATTGACAAGCTAACTTTGAGGAAGAATAAAAATATAGAATCAATGCTGAAAACTGTATTGGGAGGGCCACAACAAATTTGTGCTGCCTTATGGAATAAAGAAAAGGAAAATATCAGGTAAGGGCAAATTTTCAGTTTTCTTGGCATCCTACAGGCAGCACACGATATAATTAGGATTATAAAAAAAAGAAGACTGCTTCTAGAATTCTGCTGCCAAAAGCTGCATCTTGAGAGGCTGCTAAATCCAAATTATAATGCTTTGCAAAGTAAAGGTATTCACATTACTCAATGAAACTGCTTTTCAGATTTCTGTAATAAATATCCACTGCTGATCTATTTGCCATGGAAGTAGCCACTGCTCTAGTCTGAAGACTGATATTTCAATATACATTGACAGACATCTGTGAAGATTCAGAAATTGTAACATTTCCACCGAAATATTGGGTTGCTGGCAGAATGCAGGGAAAACTATGTGCGAGTTAACATTTGGCACAGATGGTACTTTAGGCATTAAATACGACAAGGTCCTCAATATCACCTTATTTGGATAAAACAGAGTATAAAGAGGTACTGCCACCATGGCTTAGAGTTCACCTTGCAGACGTTATTGCCACCAGAAAATCTGCTTTCCATAAAAGTTGTCTCAGACTGATTTCCTGTAAAGGCTCAAAGGGAGAAGCACACCGTGCCGTCAGGACAGTATTTAAATCCCAATGGAAGGGAGTCTTGGCCTAATTTTTGACATCACTTTAACAAACCTCCTCACTAGAGGTTCCCTCGCCAAATTCTTGGAAAGGAAGACAGAAAGTACCAGTACGTGGGCTTTTAAAGTAAATAGAGTTAAAGCGTGCTCCAAAAGTGGATAGGCTCTTTGCAGCCCCGGGTGCAAGCCGTACCCCCTGCCAGGGTCAAATGTACATGTAGAAAATAAAGCAGCAGCACTCCGGTGTATTTGAAAAATTGTGAAAAACTTTACTCACATGCCATAGGCGTGGGCTTTTAAAGTGTTTGGCTTTAGTCCTTTAGAAAACCCACACTGCAGGAACTGAAGGACCTCTGGCAAGGGACATACATCTGAAGAAATATTCTTTACTCTGCACCAGGAACAAAAGACTTTCCATACCCTGGCATACACCTTGGATGTTGACTGTTTCAAGATACCTACCACCTAGTGGGAGACCTTGAAGTGAGTGAACCAGAACTTGTCGATTCTTTACCAGCCTCCTGAACTTTATCAGAGCCAGTGTGACCACTCTCAACTCTCTGAAATTTGAGAACTGAGCCGCCTCCCATGATGACCACCTCATTTGGACCATGTGCCCTCCTAGGTGAGCTCTGGCATTTTGAAGGATCTTCTACGGCCCAGAATCTGAGACTTGCTCCACCTGATCAGATCTCTGTTGAGACTGAACCTCCTGTCTAGAGAGTTTGGTTACTGATCCCACTCTTGCAAGATCTGACATTGGAGTGGATGGATATGAGCTTTTGCCTAAGGAACTGCCACCAAGGAACCCCAAAGCTTTCAAGGCATACTGCAGCTCCCAAGATGGGAGTGTTTCAAAACTCTCACTGCAGACTGTAGAGCTAATATTTTGTCCTGAGGAAGAAAGACTTTCATCTCCCTTGTGTCTATCTGGAGCCCCAGAAATCTGATGGATGTCACCGGATCCAAATTTGAATTCTCCTTGTTTACAATCCATCAATGGTTTTCCAACATTTCCATCACCACTTCCCTTTGACAAAGCAACATGGTGAAAAACGTGATCCAGTAGTCCAGATAGAGTACCACATAAATCCCCTGCCTCCACAGGGCACAATCACTTTAATAAAGACCCTTGGGTACGATGTAATTCAGAAAGTCAAGGCCTTGACCTGGAGATGGTGAAGAACAGAATCCAGAACCACCACAATCTGAAGAACCGTTCGGCTGTTCTGATGAATTGGAATATGCAAGTATGCATCTTTCAAGTCTATCATTTCTTTCTTTGTAAATTGATTTAGAAACTTTAAGTCTATAGCCTTTAAGTCTTTAGCCTTGTTTTGGAACAAGAAAAACATGAGAATAAATGCCTTTCTTTCTCTCTTCTGGGGAAACAGGCTCTAATACCTTCATGTCTATGAAATCTGTTATTGACTTCTCTAGAGCCTTTTGTCTTTCTCGATCCACTTTTACTGTATACTGTTGTCACAGAACCTTTGCTTGTGGGAGAGTGGAAATTTATGAAGTACTCCTCTTTTATTATACTGAGGACCCAGGAATCTGAAGTCATCAACTCCCAAGCCCAGAAGAAGAAGGACAGCTGACCTCCCACTTCGTCCTGTACTCGGGTGTCAGAAAGACCCTACTGTACCTTTCCTTGGTTGGGTTCTTTCTTCTGTTTGGGCTCCTTATGAGCCCATCTTTATTTGAAATATCTCTGCCTTGATTTGAATCCTGCAGACCTGTCAAACTCCCTATCTGTTCTCCTTGCTGAGCTTGAGCAAGGGGATGACTTTCTTGATAAGGAATTAAAGGGTCTTGTCCCTGAAAACTTTTGTCTGTCCTGTGGCAGAGTTTTCCCCTTCCAGAGACGAGACTGTCCAGTAGCTTGTCTAATGGGCTACTGAACAACTTCCCAGACTCAAAGGTAATCCATATCAGGCTAATTTTTGATGCCATATCTTCCAACCAGGCTTTAAGCCAGAAAGCTCTTCTTCCTGCTGTTGCCATTGTTCTTGCTCTCAACTTGAAATTTTCAATAGATACATCACATAAATAATCCGATGCCAACTTGATTGTGTCCATCATGTCCAGGAAGCTGTCTCATGAGAATCCCACTTCAATCTCCTCCTCTAGGGAGTTGATACAAAACTTTAGTGCCCTAGACACTCACACAGCAGCAAGTGCTGGTTTGCATGCATTTGAACCTGCCATGAACACTCGACGATCCATCTGGTCTTTGATCTCGGATTCCTCCACCAGAATAATTGTCCTCCTTGACAACCTAGCAACCTGTATATCCACTTCTGTGATCCTCCCACTGTCCAATGTCCTTCCCATCAAAGGGAAACATAAGCTTTTTCCCCAGATCTCTCCATTCCTGCTCAATGATGTTTGAAATGGAAGGATGTACTGGAAAGGTACTAGACTTCTCTGAAAAAAGGGCAAATGTTGACTAAATTCTTTATTTCATTTTGACACCTTCTCCACTGGAAAGAGAAATAACTCCTCTAGCAGAGGATGAGGAAGATGAACTATCAGAATGCACAGAGACAGCCTCAGACTCAAACTGGGATTAACTAGGGGCATGCTGTTTTGAGGATTCTGATTTAAAGTCCTGAAAAGCCTCCTTAAACCAAGCCACAAACTGATCCACTTTACTTTCACTAGAAGTGGACCAGGAGCAACAGTCACATTTATTCCAAAGGCAGTTGTCAGGTAAAGGTTGTTTATAGTCCAAGCAGAAACAGTGTCTGGTTTTTCCCAGATGCTCTGTCAGAGTCAGACATCTTAAGGGAAAAGAATGGAGGGATGTAATAAACAATAACACACCAAACACAAAAGAAATCCTTGGTTAGCACAGAATGTAACAACCTTCACAGCCTATAATACAGTCTCAGTAGCCTGGCAGCACGACCACAGGAACGCAGCAGCACTAAGCGGCAATGTCAAGGAGCAGGAGGGGCCCCTAAATAGCTCCCAGAAGCCAGCATAATTTACCCCAAAGAGCATGAAGGGATCACCACAGCTCTTTCTCTCCCTCTCTTTTCCACAGCACAGGAACAGTGCACACTGATGACATTATTGCACCTGCTCGTACCTGAATCAGCAGCTGCAACCTGACAGAGGCTCCTCCACATGGTGCAGCCAGAAACCCTGCTGCACCACCAATTTGCCAGGTATGCCTAAGGGAGCCTTGTGATCCTCCCCCTGGGTAACCCACCCTCAGGTGATTACTCATGCGGCCATCGAACCCCTCAGGCTTTGGATCTTCAGACCATCTGGTCCCTATGCTTCCTACCTTAGTTAGAACAGAAAAAAACACTGCTAGACGGAGTAACATGGAGTCTAATATAGCCTTTGTTTATTGGTCATTATGCTTCTGTCCTAGCAGGGTTGGATCGGACCTTAACACAATTAGTGCTGCCTGTAGGACTCCAAGAAAATGCATAATTTTTTTTACTGGTGACACGACAATCCTGTTGAGTTTATTGTCAGGCGCATTTAAAAGAGGTCAAATTTCATATTCATGTGAATTTTTTTTTAACTCTAATAAACTTGAATATACTTGGGAGGTTGTTTATTAAGAGAATTGAATTGAAATCTTGAACAAATATTACCAACCCTGTTGCTATTAACATCTTAAAATTCTGCCTTTGACTTATACATGAACTTGGCAGATTTTAGGTGTGGAATAGTCGAATTTGAATTGTTCCAAGGGTCAAGGTTTGATATATCTCTATTTTTTAATTCAAATTAAAATTTGAATAAAGTTTGGATTATTCACAATTTGAATTTGAGAGTTTTTAACAAAATAAAATTGAATTTACAATTTGACCCTTAATATATCTGCCTCTTAATGTTTAAATTAACTTTAGCAAATTATGGAAAGCTTCCTTAATTAGAAAATCGGATCTGAATAATTAATCCCATACTTTATTTCCTCTTTTATAAACTCTGATTTTACATTACATCAAAAGATTATTACTCATATGTATTTGCTGTATTTGCACATACTTCCTTTCATTTCTAGACTGTAGACATCAAACCTGATTTCTGTATGTGTCATGCCAGCCTCACTGAGGCCTAAATAATTTTTTGGCTTTTATCTACATTTTGTAGTTGACATGCTGGATTTAGATTTGGGTCATCGACAGCTTCCGTTTGTCCTTTCTCTTATTCCATATTGCTCACATGTAAACTAAATCCCTTTTATATCTTTACTGGCCACTGTGGAATATTTAGTAATGCAATTCTAGCTTGGCAGATGGCAGCAAAGCATAGAATATTCTATTCCCCATATTGAAAACTATCAATATTAAAAGCTACAGCTGGTGTATTGAGCAGTATATGACAAAATAATATTTTAATTCTACTGAAACAGGAGAGAAGACAAAACATTAGTGATGAACAAAATGTTTAAAAAATGACCCCATAGACTCCAGTGGGAGGAAAAAAATTATGCTCATCAAAACTCAAAGGTTTTGCTTTAGAGGTTTCTCACTTAACAAATCTGTAACTTTTTTTATTTTTTAAAAATATAGGAAAACTCATTTTTAGTGATATGTGGAAAAAATTTAAATGCAATTGTTAGTTAATGACCCCTAGTTCCAGAGCAGATCAGATTTCTTGGTCTACTTAAAAATCGAAGTAATTTCAACCATGGCTTGAATGTACTGTAGATATCCTGATTCACATGATTTTGTTATTCACAAATGTTCTGCATCATATGTCCCACTTAGGACTTATAGTACACGGAAATTCTTGTAAAACCCAAATAAAAATGTTTGTAAAAAAATGTAAACTCTTACTAGTGATCTTGATCTAAAGCCAAATCAAACAGACAACAACCCCCTACCTGCTTCTAGCTTTACTCGAATACTATACAATACAGTTAATTTCTATGAGCTAGAACAATTGTTTCAAATGTTAATACATAGGAGAAACAAATGTCTGAAATAGTGAGAGATTTATACACATTTACTTGAGGTAAGGCAGCAACTGGGGAGGACGGATTTACTTAACTATAGAGGAAGCAGACTGCGTGGTCCAGGCCCCCGTGTTCCCTGGGCCCCACATGGTCTGCTTTCTCTATCTAAGTGATCCTCAACCAGTAGTTTGCAAGCAATATGTTGCTCACCAACCCTTTGTATGTTGCTCAAAGTGGCCTCAAACCAGGTGTCCATTTTTTAATTCCTGGCTTGGGGCAAACTTTGGTTGCATAAAAACAGGTTTATTGTAGGCTGCTAGTTCACATAGAGGCTACCAAATAGCCAATCACGACTCTTATTTGGTACCTCCAGTGAGAAGAGGTGGAGAAGAGGTGCTTCTAAGTAGACAAGATAAGTCGTTACACAGTGCTTTGCAGACAAATAGAAGGGTGTCTTAATTTTTACACAAGAATTACAAAGAAAATAATTACAAAAATAAACTACACTTTTAGACTAGAGGAAAAGTTTTTCTTCGCCAAAAGCAATGCAGGTGGTTATTTTCTTTTTCTTTTTTGGACAAATAAATTATGTCTGTATGTGTTATGGGGACAGTTATGTCCTGGGCCCAGTCAAATGCTGACATGAATGGGGCTCAGCTGCCTAAATTGTATAAGGGAGGGACAGTGTGTCTTTTGTCCCTAATGCAGTGTGCCCTGGCAGATTCCTGATTTGGCCAGAATGTGTCGCTGTTGCGGAATTCCTTCATATAGCTAAGCTGCCATGCTTAGCATCAGTCTACTTTCAGTTTCAGTTCAGGATAGAGTGATTTGTTCCTGATGGGGCGCTGGCAGCAACATGCCTTGGGTTGCCACCTGTTCTGGAAAAAATATTGGCCTGTCTATATTCTTGCCGGTTTTCCCCTGTTAAAGGAACAGTAACACCAAAAAATGAAAGTGTTTTAAAATAAAGAAAATATCATGTAGTGTTACCCATGCTCTGTTAAGACTGATCTGTTTGCTTCAGCAACACTACTATAGTTCATATAAACAAGCTGCTAAGTAGCAATGGCAGGAATTGAAAAACGGCTATATGGCACAGGATACGTAATGGATAACAGATAACATTATGATCTACAGAGCTTATCTGCTATCTGCTGTATAACTTTAGCCTTTTCTCCTTTGAATAGCTGCCCCCATGGCTACACAACAGCTTATTTATATAAACAATAGTAGTGTTTCTGAAGCAAACACTGCAGATTTACCATAACTGCATTATATTTTTATTACTTTAAAACAATTTAATTTTTTGATGTTATTGTTCCTTTAATAAGATTGGCATCACACATAATTTTTCCAGCCAGGTCAGTAAAATACTGGCCAGGTGGCAACCGTAAACAGGCCCCAGGATATGGAGAGAAACCACATGGGTGACAATGGAATGGGTGGGCTTGAGGATAATTGAGGGACACCGATAATCATGGGAGAGATCTGCCAGAGAGAGATGCCTGGAGATGGATTCCAATGAAAGAGCTTGGGAGTACTTACACTCTGGATGAGTGTTGGAGTCAGCCTGAAGGTTTTTGTGAGAAGCCGTGGATGCCTGTACCAGTTCTGTGTGAATCCTCAGTGAGTTTTGTCATGAGTAGTGATGGGCGAATTTATTCCCGCGATTCGCCGCTGGCGAATTAATTCGCGAAACGCCAGCGAAAATTTGCCTGGCAAAAATTAGCCAAAAAAACGAGTCACAAGTCGAAAACGACGCGACGCGTGTCGAAAACGACACAACGCAACGAAACCGACGCAACGTGCGTCGAAAACGCTGCGATGCGTCAAAAAACATGCCGAAACTTGTTTCGCAAATTTTTTCGCCAATTCGCGAATTTCACTGGAAATTCGTGAATTTTTTGGCGAAGCGAAACTGGGTAGATTCGCCCATCACTAGTCATGAGGAAAGGGTATTTCTATATAAAGTTATATTTTTTTTTTGCAGCACTGGTGTGTTTAATTATTGTTTCCTAGTTGGGCCATCCATATGTTTTCCTGATCGCACTAGGAGGAGGCACTACCATTTAGAGGAATTCCCAGTATCCTCTCATTTAGCAAAGAGGATTCAGGACCTGTGTATGGTAAGATATTGATGATGTACATCCAATAATACATGAAGGGGTTAAAAGTGACTGCAAAATTCTCCTGATTACAACATGAAGAGAGATTTATGCATTTTCATTGGTGAATAAAAGTTACATAGCTCATATCTTCAAAGGCTTGTTATTCACGATAATATATTTTATTAATTAACATTTATAATTGGAACAAATATTATTAATTAAAAAAAAGTTGTCCTTTACCCCATCATAAATATTTTACCAAACCATAAATTGTTAGCTTTAAAAATGCATATAAAATGAATAAGTAAATACAGCTTTTTTTAAATAAAATGTAAAAAAAAATATATATATATATTAATGCCATGAACTATGCAACAAATTATTTTGTTACCTTATAATTAAATGGTGGTTTTTATAGATTTATTAAGAATAAATCCCAGAGTTGCCAGATTTACTTGAATTTTGTACAACCAAATACAGGAGCAAAGGCAGAGATTAAGCAGCTAAAAAATATTAATATAAAGTGAGAGGAAGAGGGGAAAGCTACAGTGGTGTGAAAAACTATTTGCCCCTTCCTGATTTCTTATTCTTTTGCATGTTTGTGACACTTAAATGTTTCTGCTCATAACAAACCGTTAACTATTAGTCAAAGATAACATAATTGAACACAAAATGCAGTTTTTAAATGAAGGTTTACGTTATTAAGGGAGAAAAAAAACGCCAAATCTACATGGGTCTGTGTGAAAAAGTGATTGCCCCCCTTGTTAAAAATAACTAAGAACAAAAGTAATTGAGATCTATCAGTCTGGTAAAGGTTATAAAGCCATTTCTAAAGCTTTGGGACTCCAGCGAACCACAGTGAGAGCCATTATCCACAAATGGCAAAAACATGGAACAGTGGTGAACCTTCCCAGGAGTGGCCGGCCGACCAAAATTACCCCAAGAGCGCAGAGACAACTCATCCGAGAGGCCACAAAAGACCCCAGGACAACATCTAAAGAACTGCAGGCCTCACTTGCCTCAATTAAGGTCAGTGTTCACGACTCCACCATAAGAAAGAGACTGGGCAAAAACGGCCTGCATGGCAGATTTCCAAGGCGCAAACCACTTTTAAGCAAAAAGAACATTAAGGCTCGTCTCAATTATGCTAAAAAAAATCTCAATGATTGCCAAGACTTTTGGGAAAATACCTTGTGGACCGACGAGACAAAAGTTGAACTTTTTGGAAGGTGCGAGTCCCGTTACATCTGGCGTAAAAGCAACACAGCATTTCAGAAAAAGAACATCATACCAACAGTAAAATATGGTGGTGGTAGTGTGATGGTCTGGAGTTGTTTTGCTGCTTCAGGACCTGGAAGGCTTGCTGTGATAGATGGAACCATGAATTCTACTGTCTACCAAAAAATCCTGAAGGAGAATGTCTGGCCATCTGTTCGTCAACTCAAGCTGAAGCGATCTTGGGTGCTGCAGCAGGACAATGACCCAAAACACACCAGCAAATCCACCTCTGAATGGCTGAAGAAAAACAAAATGAAGACTTTGGAGTGGCCTAGTCAAAGTCCTGACCTGAATCCTATTGAGATGTTGTGGCATGACCTTAAAAAGGTGGTTCATGCTAGAAAACCCTCAAATAAAGCTGAATTACAACAATTCTGCAAAGATGAGTGGGCCAAAATTCCTCCAGAGCGCTGTAAAAGGCTCGTTGCAAGTTATCGCAAACGCTTGATTGCAGTTATTGCTGCAAAGGGTGGCCCAACCAGTTATTAGGTTCAGGGGGCAATTACTTTTTCACACAGGTTTGGATTTTTTTTCTCCCTAAATAATAAAAACCCTCATTTAAAAACTGCATTTTGTGTTTACTTGTGTTATCTTTGACTAATAGTTAAATGTGTTTGATGATCAGAAAAATTTTGTGTGACAAACATGCAAAAGAATAAGAAATCAGGAAGGGGGCAAATAGTTTTTCACACCACTGTATGTGTCAAAAGTAACAAATAAATAAAGCCAAGTATTGCTGGGAGCTAAAGCAAATGAGAAAACTGGGGACTGAGGGAAGCTGGCAATTCTGAGTAAGAGCCTAGATGTTGCCTCCTGTCTAGCTAAAATTTCTAAAGTAAAATCTCCATTATTTACTAAAGTGATGGCTTAGTTTATTTGAAATACTGTAAACTAATACAGTAATATATAAAAAAGAGAAGGGTTCCCACTGACCAATCTTATTTACATGAATTATGTTGCCTCGCTCATAGAGACATCCACACTCTAGCCCTGTTTTTTGCAAGGTTGACTATTAAGTATTGTTACTTGTTTTATTTATCTTATTACTTGATCTTTGTCAGAAAATATATTAATCGTTGATATAAAAAACTGTAAATTGAGCGGAATTGCAGCCAAAATTAAGTGAATTAAATTGTTACCAGGCTCTTTGTTAAGTGTACAAGGTAAGATGAAAACATATCTATTAAGGCAGTGCTGTCCACTACTACTGTGGTACTGAGGGACAGAATTGTTATGGCCTACATGGTGGATGGCCGATAATGGAAGCCAGTGTTGACCACTCCCTGTTTTTAAACCACATCCACAAAAAAACACACCCATGTTACCACAAGACAATGACCACATTAATTGTAGTAACACACCAAAAAACCAAATGGTTGGTGCTTACTGCAGGGATATCACTTTTCACTCATATGTGAAAAAGTTAAGAAATATTAAGTACCCCAGTACATGATTAGCACTTTACAATAATTCAAATGCTAGCAAACCCCCCAGAACCCACAGAACAAATACCAGGCTTATGTTTCATAGACAGAGCAGGGCACACAGAGTATGGCACACTCAGAGAGCATAGGGAAGGCAAAGTATGGCGCACACAGGGAGCATAGGGCAGGCAGAGTTTGGCACATACAGGGAGCATAGGGAAGGCAAAGTAAGGCACACAGACAGAGTATGGCACACTCAGGAAGCATAGGGTGGGCAGGGTATGGCACACAGGGAGCATAGGGCAGGCATTGGTCGAATTTCGAGTTCATGGGAGTTTATGGGAGTTTATAAAAACGCCCATAAACTTTAAATTCAACCCTTGATAAATTTGCCCTGATTGTTTAGTTCTGTATGGAGCTTCAAGATCACGGTGGTACTACAACAACAAAATTCTGTTGATGGCTAAATTTTACACTCTTCATAAAAAATTTTGTTTGTAGTCATACAAACAAAAGAGAACATTTCAGAAAATACGACAAAACTAATTTTTTGTAGCCATAATAGATAAACCTAGGAACTCAAGGGTTTGAAAAATGTAACTGTAATATTACTGAAATATTAAGATGGTTAGTGAGCTTTCTCTGAGTTAACTTATCAAGCAAGTGGCCTTTTTGTATAGAGTAAATCATAACAAAAATTAGACAAATAACCACTTGTAGTGCAAATCAAAATGCATTTGCACTCATTTCTGAACTTATCTTCAAGGACCTTCCCATCAATAACAATGCCTTCTTGGGTCTTTACAGGACCTCTGTCTGTATAAAGGGCATTAAGGCATAAATGGTAATTTAGGGAATGCAACTTTACTGTTTAAATTTTTATTCTAAATATAAAGTTATTGTTCTAATTTCCATTTTTAGAAAACATTTTAGAATTAACTTTTAGTTTATTTTGCCTTGATGCAGATCTGTTAATGACTCACATTATTATCAGAAGTATCAGTTAAACACATAACAGTATCAATTTGTACATTTAAAAGTCCATTTAAATTTTTGGTATGAACAGTTATTCTTTACATAATCTGATCTGACAGGTTTAGGTTGTTAATCGTTTTTCAGAGATCACTGACAATTTTAATTTGATTAGCCAATGCCCATAAAAGTCATCTCGGTTTTGAAACACATTTCGAAAGCTAGTGTGTACAAATGACACAATGTCATTGTTTCTCTTAATTCCTCCATTGGACTAGAAGTTACAGAGGGATGCTTTCAACTTCTGAGAATCCATATATTATTATGCTGTCATGGTCATCACTGAAGCAACAGAGTTTACATGACAGCTTTTATCCCATACACTCTGTGTATAAAACAAGCAGTCAGCTTTCCTTTGAAGAACTAATTGACCGTCTCTGCATAATGCCTTTTGCCTCTGCATGTTCTTGTGTTTCCAAAGTAATTTAGCAGATTTTATCCTTTGGTAACACATTTAAGCTTAATTTATATGCCCTTAAAGGGGAAGTATTGCAAAAATGAAATATTAGCTTCGGCATACTGAAATAAGAATCTTTCTAAATACAATCAATTAAAAAATTCTGTAAGGTTTCTAAAATAATCAAGTTTATCTTCACAATCCCTCTCTCAGTACCTGTTTCTTCTCATTCTGTCTTCATTCTGGAGTTGTGTGTCAGATGAATGATCCAATATATCTTATAGAGAGGTTCCTTTTGCCTAGAAGATGTATTAGAGCTCACTCAATTAAAATCACCAGAAATCCTGTCTCTCTACATGCAGAATTCATGCAAAGGGTAGTAATTTTGTTAGATTTTGTTTGTACTGGCATCAGTTATTTAAGTGAAATTTGAAATTGAATTTCTAATTTTCACTTCAACCCTTGATAAATCTGCCCATAAGAATAAGATAAACAAGAAAAGATTCCCTAAAGAAGGAGTATAACCTTATGAAGAACTGGTCTCCAGGCTTTGTGTCCCAATAAAACTCAACTTTATTGGATACAAACATACAAAAATCCCTATTAAAATAAAAGGAAACAGGCATTCCAGCATGTAATCAATTAGAAAATGTTATAAGTAGCGATGGGTGAATTTATTCGCCAGCTGCAAATATGCTGCAAATTGCAGAGTTTCGTGGGCAGCGAAGAAATTCATGAAATGGCCACAAACATTTGCCGCAAAATTTCAGCAACATCAAAAATAATTTGCCACTGGCGTCAAAATTGACGGTGCCGACAATTTTGACACCATTGACAATTTACCAAAAATTTCGGCAAATCAAAATGGGACAAATTTGTTATAACTAGTTATAAGTAATGTGAGTAATAATAATCACAAACCACACCACACAGTACCTGGGTACACAGTCACTCCAAAGTCACACTTCAGTAATGATAATAATAATTATGATCAATGATATTAATAATTAATTAATAGTGGAGAAACTTCCTCAGACCCAGGAAATCAAGCAGGCATTAACAACTGAGTATAACAAAACTGCAAATGTGTATTAGTAATTCAATAGATAGCTTCCAAATGTCCATTTGAACTGATTGGATGTAACCCTGTAAGGAATCCCCTCTCTGCTCCTAACAACATCAAGGGAGTAACTATATTTGTTCTGTCCTCACTACATGTTACCCTGGGGTAGTGTGTCGTTTGACATGCAGCTCAACTCCTTCCTTATTAATCCACTGACACAGGATATTGAGCTTCAGTTTTATTAACAAAGGGCAAGGTGTAAAACTAGGAAAGACAGAAATGACAGTGCTCAGTAAACTGTACAATATAGCATAATCTATATACATATAATATACACTAAACACTGTGGAGCATATGTAAACTAAAGCATCTGTAGATAATAAAAGTCCTAGATGCCTGGGCAGGAACAGAAATGCATAGTAAGGCCATGAGGTAACTGTACATGGGCATGTTATAAACTTGCATACAAATGTACAAAGATGTGAATAATCATTTGCCTTTATAGATAGGCTTGGGCTAGGGATGGCGCGAACTTGTTCGCGAGAACATCCGCTGTTCGCGCTCGCAGAATATTCGCGAACGTCGCGCGACGTTCGCCATTTTGAGTTCGCGCATAGTCGCCGCTTTTTTTTGCCCTCTCACCCCAGACCAGCAGATACATGGCAGCCAATCAGGAAGCTCTCCCTCCTGGACCACCCCCACACCCCCTGGACCACTCCCATCCATATATAAACTGAAGCCCTGCAGCATTTTTTCATTCTGTCTGTGTGCTGCTTGGAAGAGTTAGTGTAGGGAGAGAGCTGTTAGTGATTTCAGGGACAGTTGAAAGTTTGCTGGCTAGTAATCTGCTTGATACTGCTCTGTATTGGAGGGACAGAAGTCTGCAGGGATTTGAGGGACATTTTAGGTTAGGTAGCTTTGCTGGCTAGTAATCTACTGTTCTTCAAACAACTGCCATACATTGACCTGTATTTTTTCTGTGCTTCAGTGGCTGCGACTATTTTCAGCATTTATATGGCATATTTTTTCTGTGTTTCAGTGGCTGCGACTATTTTCAGCATTTATATGGCATATTTTTTCAGTGCTTCAGTGGCTGCGACTATTTTCAGCATTTATATGGCATATTTTTTCTGTGCTTCAGTGGCTGCGACTATTTTCAGCATTTATATGGCATATTTTTTCTGTGTTTCAGTGGCTGCGACTATTTTCAGCATTTATATGGCATATTTTTTCAGTGCTTCAGTGGCTGCGACTATTTTCAGCATTTATATGGCATATTTTTTCTGTGCTTCAGTGGCTGCGACTATTGGATTTTTCAGATACATTTTTGCCCTTGATCCCCCTCTGGCATGCCAGTGTCCAGGTCGTTGCACCCTTTAAACAACTTTAAAATCATCTTTCTGGCCAGAAATGTCTTTTTTAGCTTTTAAAGTTCGCCTTCCCATTGAAGTCTATGGGGTTCACGACGTTCGCAAACCGTTCGCACGTTTTGTCGCAAGTTCGCGAATATGGTCGCGAACATTTTTGCCGCTGTTCGCGCCATCCCTAGCTTGGGCTATAAACAATACCTACGAACAATGCTACCACGAGGCTGGGTGGGGTAGGATTACTGCAGATTGATGTGCTAGCTGTGCACAGGATGAAGATGGCAGCTATACTGATAATTTCCTGGTATGACACAGGATCACATGGTAGGGGTATGATGGCCTAAGAGGCAGATTACCATAAAAGGGCATAACTATACAAATGAATGACAGGCAGATTCAAATAATCTATAAAAACAATGCTGGGGGCATAACAATATTAAATACTGTAAACCGAATGTGTGAATTCAATGTAAACTGTGTGCAAAGTCAAATATCAAAGCCTGTTCATAGGAGACTTATGTTCCAGTCAATAAATTGACTGTTTAATCACAATTAACCTTTAAGAGCCAATAGCGACCAAGTTATTGTATACAGTATGTCAGCGTCCAGCGCAACTTCGCGCTGATGTAATCACTTCTGCACCAAGTTCTCGTCCGGCGTGTGCGAATAGTCGCGCGTGCGTGTTTCCACGCACGCTTTCTCATGCACGTCTTGACGCAAGCGCGTGTTGACGCACACGCAAACGCGCTGCGTTTTAAGGGACGCTCAGGCCTAGATTCCTTGCAAAGTTATCTTCATTCTGACACTGAGCTCTGTTCGTTTGTGAATCTTCTGCTATTCTTCCTGAGATATTCCTGTGTATGACTTGGCTTGTTCCTGACTACGTTTCGTGATTACTCCCTGGCTTGATTATTGATTCCTGTGTATGACCCGGCTTACGTCTGACTACGTTTTATCTGCAATTGAGTGCCAAATTTGTATTATCCATCTCCTGTCATCTCTGCGGTGATTTATCGGCACCCCTGCTATTCCTTACTGGAAACACTCGAGGGTGCAGTTCAGTGGTAAGCGTGGAAGAGGCTAATTACTTCAGACTCACCGTGATCCCTGTGCTGTTTCTTATACAAATTATTAAAACATCACTTTTTTGCAAATAACATTTTTAGCAAATGATCAATAAACAATAAAAATGACCACGCAAACTAAGCTGTATGAGTCCATATTGGTGCTAAAACCTATTGGGCAGACTTAAGTTATGGTTATCCAATTCATGGAATGATCCTTATCCAGAAAACTTCAGGTCCCAAGCCTTCTGGATAGATGTACTATACTTGTATAAGCAAATTATCATTGTTCTCAGTCAAAGGGCAACCCATTATTTTAGCTATAGATTGTATATGTGTCAATGTTGTTAATTGACAATGAAGTCACATTAAAGAGCTACTGACACCTGACTCTTTTTTACATCTATTATAATAACTGTCTTTGAAAGCTACTTCTAAATTTGCCATAAAGTATTTGTATGATGCTTTTACATTACCTGTCTGATCCCCCATGTTCCTGTATGAGGGGGCTGCCATATTTGTGCAGCAGAAGTCCGTTAGCATTAGAAACTGTAACTAACAGGCTGAGATGGGACAGTCAGGTTGACAAAGTCAGAGTGTCAGAGAGTCAGGCTTAGGAAATCCAACAAACAATTATATACAAAAACAAAGCTCTCAGCAAAAAATGATCACCATGACCTATAGGTAACATGTAATGTACATTCATATGTTAAAATTCATGTTTTAGTGTCAGAATCACTTTAATCTACAAAATCATACATTGTTACAGAGAATTTGCCAATAACCCTGAGGGGAACATTTCCACAAAATATGCTTATCTATTAAAAATACGAACAAAGTAATTACTTATTATATGTTTAATGGGAATCTATTATAAGAATTATAAGAAATGAAAGGAGCTCCTTTTGTTCAGTTGTGAAATATGCTGTACTTTTAAATATGTATTGATTTCACTATAAAAATAGCAAAAATGAACTTTTTCCCCTTCTGTGTTACTTGCTTCCTATTTTCTTTTCTCTCTACTGTTTCTTAGTAATGCTACAAACTTACCTGTTATCTATCATAAGCCTTTCAAAAAGTACAAACACCGAATAAAAGATTCTTTATTAAATGCCAATTGGCATTCCAAATGTTTTTATTAGACCTGTAGCAATATAGTCTTTTTAATGTTTTTTTTTGTTTAATTATCCAGGTCTTTCTGTGCTAACTGTGTTTCATAAAAATGTGTGTTGTCACATTAGCAGGAAATTATATTTAATTAAAGGAAATCTATACCCCCACCAAATGAATACTTAAGCAACAGATAGTTTTATTATATTAAGTTGAATAATACAGAATTTTGCCAAGCTGAAATATATACGTATTTAAGAAAATATTGACTTTCCCTTGATTCCTTTTTTATGATATTCCCTGTTCCACCTCAAAGATCACCTGACAAGAAATCAGGCAGCTCTAACTGTAAAAGGAAGAAGTGTGGAAACCAAAGACAGAACCGTGTCCCTTTATTCGGCTCATGTGATGTAACATGTATGTTTGTGTGCACTGTGAGTGGCGCTTATTTCTTAAAATTGCTATTTTCTATTTAGGATTACCCAATGGCACATCATACTAAAAAAGTTTGATTATTATTGATTATTATGAAAATGGTTAATTAACATGGAACAGGGTTTTACATATGAGTTGTTTTATGCAATATATTTTTATAGGCACCTACTTTGCTTGGAGGTATAGTTTTCTTTTAATAGTTACAAAGTTAAATTGGCTTGAAAAAAGACAAAGGGGCAAATTCACTAAGCAACAAAAATGCACTAGCGTTGCCTTCGCTAACGTTCAACGCACTTCGCCAAGCGAATTTTTGCCAGCGTTACGCAAATTCACTAAAGTGCAAAGTTACGCTCAGGTTGGCGAACGGTAGCATAGTTGCGCTAGTGTTACTTCGCCAGGCAAAGCGCATTTACGCTAGCGATGCCTAATTTGCATATGTTACAGCCACTACATTACACTACTAAAGCCCAGGAAACCTTTAATAAAAAAAATAAAGTTGTCCTATTGCCCTGAACATGAGTCCCCTGTATAGTTGAGTTGCTATATGTTAGGAAATGTAGGGGGGGAAATACTTTTTTTCAGACTATCACTCTATAAAAGGTAAAACACGCCAGCGTTTTTTTGGGACTTAGAAATTTTTTTATTTTTTTTCAAACTCCTATCTATTGTATTGAACTTCACCAGGTCTGACCTGGCGGAGTAACGTCTAGCATAAGTGGTAACGTTCAGTAAAATGGTCATCTTAGTGAATATGCGTAATTATGATCCTCTGTCAGTGTGCAACTTTGCCTGGCGTTAGGGTGCGAAGTTGTGCTAGTCTATCTACTTCGCTAGAGTCGGTGTTAGTGAATTTGTGAAGTTACGATTTGACGTCACACTGGCGAATTAGCGCTAGCGTTAGACGCTTCACGATTAGTGCATTTTCCCCAAAGTCCATCAAGTTCAACCCCTACAAATTATTTATGCCCATAGCTATACTAACTGTAGAGTTTAGTATCAAAATAGCCTGTGATATTATGTCTGTCCAAAAAATCATCCAAGCCCCTTTTGAAAGTATCAACAGAATCAGCCATCACAACATCACCCGGCAGTGCATTCCACAACCTCACTGCCCTCACTGTGAAGAACCACCTACGCTGCTTCAAATGAAATGAAGGGGTGGCTTCTAGTCCTGTGATCCTGATTTTTGTCTATAATGTCCTCTAATGTATTTGTAAAGTGTAATCATGTCAACTGAGTGAATTTTTCCAGAGAAAAAAACCCAACCTGGACAGTCTACCCTCATAATTTAAGTCTTCCATCCCTCTAACCAGTTTAGTTGCACGTCTCTGCACTCTCTTCAGCTCATTTACATCCCTCCTAAGGACTGGAGTCCAAAACTGCACTGCATACTCCAGATGAGGTCTATAAAGAGGTATAATTATGTTTTCATCCTTTGAGTTTATGCCCTTTGTAATGCAGGACAGAACCCTATTTGCTTTAGTAGCTCCAGAAGGACACTGACCAGAATTAGACAACTTATTATCTATAAAACCCCCAAGATCCTTCTCCAAACACACTGCCATTTAGTGTATAACTTGCATTTATATTATTTTTGACAAAGTGCATAACCTTTCATTTCTGAACATTGAACCTCATTTTCCAGTTTGCTGCCCAGCTTCCCAATGAGTGTCTTTAACTGTAAAATTGGGTTAAACCTTAAGGGCTGGGGCAGACGGGGAGATTCGGTATATGACCTACAGTATATGTACTTGCCCTATTCAAATTGACGTAAGTGTACTAACAAGGTTTTGCTAGGCAGAAACGAACCTTGAAATTAACATTTAAGTGTTTGCAGGGTGATATATATATATATTTTTGAATATGGTAAGATATGCCACTATATACAGAAAAGACAAAGCAAATCTTTTCAATACAGATTTTTCTTTTACGAAAGAGACCATCGCTAGCAAAGTTCCGGGCCCCATCGCCAGGTGAATTTTCATTGAGGGGAACAGTCATTACTCCGCAAAAGCTGTGAATTTTACTGAACGTTACCTCTTTTGCCAGAGTTTCCTTCACCACCATAGACCTGGCAAAAAGATAAAATGAAGCTACATCCTCCTCAATCTTATGTCACTTATATTCATATACATAGACATCATATTCTGTATGATGGAAAGTCATAAAATGTTTCAGAAATGCTGGTGTTTTTTCATATTTTACAGAAGTATTACCTTCAAAAGTTCTAACTATTAAAGATTTGTATGTTGCCATTTTCCCCCAAACATTTGAGGGGCATGCCACATTCCTTTCAGGGTGGGCTCATGTCTAGGGCATTAAAGGATCTCTTGTCTTTATAATGCTTCCACTGACATTTTTAATAATAAGTGGCCACTTCAAGCATTTTCACCAACTTCATTAATTGTCATGGATTAGTTAGGGGATGCTGTGGAGGCTGATGAGGGAAAGGAGAGTCCTTGAGGCAGGGTCTAGCTGTGCCCACAGAACAAAATAGGAAGGGCAGGAACAGGGAGATGAGGTTGTAGTCAGACTGAAACAGGTGCAGCGTGGAGCAGGACATAGAGGGCGAAAGTCAGGACTGGAAAAGACTGGATATGACAGGACAGTGTCGGCGTAGATCTGGGGATGACTGAAAGGATGAGATGGGACTGTGTGGGCATAGGCTGGAAGTTGACAAGCATGAGAGCAAGAGGCCTGGAGAGCAAGAGACCTAGAGCACTGGAGAGCAAAAGAGCCAGAAGACTGGAGAGCCAGAAGACTGGAGAACAAGAGGACCAGAGAGCAAGAGGACCAGAGAGCAAGATGGCAAGAGGACAGGAGAGCATGAAAGTGAGACAAGGGAAGCTATAAGACAGGGTTCAAGGTAGAACAGGAAAGAAAACAGGAACAGGCAAGGCAAGGTCAGTACAGGCTCAAAGCAGGGAAAGATACAAGGTAGGGAAAAGCAAGGCAAGACAATGCAGATCAGGACAAGGTAACAACAAGGGAAAAGGACTAGAGCAGGAATAACCTAACTAGGGGCTCTGCCTCAGTACTAGGATGGCCATATAATGCTCCAGCAAGGAGTGTTTTGAGGGCTTACCTTAAATTGGGCAAAGTCAGACCTGATTGACTGACTGCAACCAATCAGGCTGCTGCTGGGTTGGGGCTGCAGAGGCCAAGTAACCTATAGTGAGCATCTCCACAGGCTGCTCACCTGGCCCAATGGTTAAAGCATTGAGCCAGAAAGTTTAATATTTTTTACTGCACATATTCCATAAATGACTCAGGTTATCAAAAGCTATAACTGCTGTGACAAGGAGATTCATAATTAAGTAATTTATAATAATAGATAATGTACATGATAGATTTTCATTTTATGATGTGTGAAATAAAAAAAAGTGAAATTATGTTTTTCGTTATTTTACCAAGAGCGATCCCTATTTATACATGAGATTAAAATGGCAAGAGATATTGTAAGAACGATACTGTATATTAACATGAGAAAATGCTGTTTTGGTCTAATAACCCCTATTAACTATCAAATGCCTGATTTCATTATTATATTTGCCCTTGCCTAATAAAAGCTAGTTTTGTGTTGCAAAAGGGAAAAATACATTGCATAGGATATTTTATTTAGCAAAATTTATAAAATGCAGTTATTTTGCTTTGAAACTTCCAAATGCAAATTAGATCTATTTAAACTCAAATTTTCAAGATTTATTAAGTGCAAAAAACTTGAATAACTTGAATATAAAAATTCAGCATATAAAAGCTGCTGAGTCAATGGGAGTTGTCCTAGGCAAAATGTAAGCATTTATTTCTAGTTTTTTAGACTTGCAAGAATCATTAAAAATGTTGAGGAGAATTTGAATTTCCTGTGTTAAATTTTTTGTTTTCACTTTTTTAGTTGCTCAAGGTTTCAAGATTCAGTTTTTTCATAAATTAAAGTTTGGTAATATAGTTATACAGTAGAATGTATATAAACTGCTATGTAGTTGTGGGGAAAGAAAAGGCTCAGGTTACATTGCAGACAAGCTCTGTAAAATATAATGGTGTTTTATAGATCTTATCTGTTATCTGCTATTTAACCTATTCCATTTAGCTATATTTCAGTTGCCTCCACAGATACACAGCAGCTTGTTTACTGTATATGCACAAAATAGTTTAAAAGAAAACAAATCAGTTACCTGTGCAGGGCATCAATACATTATGAATTAATTACTTTAAAACCCTTTCATTTTTTGGTTATTATGTTTACTGATGGGCGAATCTGTGGCATCTTGCTTCTCGTAGTATTCACGAAACAGCAAAAAATTTGCGAAATGCCGCCGGCACCTCGTTTGGACGCGTTCGTCTGTTTTTGGATGTGCCAGAATTTATTCACCAGCAGCGAATCATGGGAATTCACCATGGCGAATCATATGACTTCTCCATGAATTCGAGCCAGGCAAATAAATTCACCCATCACTAATTATGTTCCTAAAAACATCAAATATTTGAATTTTCATGAATAACCCTTCCCATATCATAAGTTCTGGTACAGCCTGAATTGATGCTAATGTTTATGTGGGGTATCAAAATTTTTTTAAAATATCAAACATTCTCAAAGTTTTAGGAGGCAAGCTTTTTAGGAAAAAAGTTTAGTCAACAACAAAAAAATGCAACAAAATAAGTAAATGAAGCAAAAATGTGTCAAAGAGGTCAAAATTAACTCCTTGTTTTACCTGATCCCCTTAGTCAAAAATAATCCTGTGTTTTGGTGTTACTGACACTTAAAATGAGGTGAAAGCATGCTTATAACATAACTTTATAATCAGATCAACAAAGTCAGAGTTATTATCATTAAAATGTATCTTGTTAAGAGCAAAATGATAGCTATGAAAATATTACATTAATCATGCAGAGCCTGAAATCAGGAAAGGATGTCAGATATCAGGAAACTAATGAGTTAGGTGCCAGGTATTCAGTCAACAGATCTCTTATTTTTAAGAACATTATTATTTAATATAAGTAATTCTAAAACAACTGGACTTGCTGAGTAATCATTGAAGAAGTTTCACTACTCATTTGAGCAGCTTCTTCAGTTCAACTAACTGGTGTGGAACGTTCTTGGCATATAAACTCCTTTGAATATTGCAAGGTCCAAATCTTGGATAAAGAAGACCGCTGGTTTGAACAAGGCATGAAAGAGGGGATTCATGGCAAGGTGGAGAAACAATCCCTGAATAGAGGTGGGGGCCTTTGACACACCTGTCTGCTACATACACTGCTGTTCTCACATCTGTACCCCGGTGGTTTAAGAACAGTATACACATCCATTCATGCAACTCTCACACATAACTCTAACACCTGTTTCTAGAGGTTGCACATTGGCAATCCTTTCACAATAACTATACAAAATCAACACCTCTGTAAATTTCAGATGTCACCTCTTTGAAGCGTTACAATGTGCCATTGTGATTGGATTAGTGGAAGAGTTTCCCACACCTACCAGTTGAACTGACGAAGCTGCTCGGAGTAGTGAAACGTCTTCAATGATTACTCAGCAAGTCCAGTTGTTTTAGAATTATTTATATTAGATATACCATGACCAGGATGAATGAAAATCTTCATAGTCAAGAACATTATGGAAATGCACCAAGCATCCGACAGCTCATTTACAGCATTGCGTGTTATCGCATGTGTGTAAATGCATGGCGACATATGGAACATCAATGCGCAGTGGAGTTCAGGCCTTATACTTTAAAGAATGGCTAGAAGGATGGAAAATATGTCTGGGGGACTACATTATAGTAATGTTATATACTTTTAATTGCAGATAGATGTGGTTTCTCTCCACTTCTTACTTTTTTTCTAAAACAAATTACTATTAGGATGCACCCCCTCCCACTGTTCTATGGTAGAGAGCCAACTGAAAGTCCTAAATAGTCACAATTTTATTCACCTTACATACTGTATGTTCATTATGCAACTAGATCCAACTGGAAATTTGTGAGTGAACAGGACATCAGGATAAGCTATACTGATTAACCCATAAATACATTTGCTGGAATGGTAAGTAGCATTTAAAGGGGTTGTTCACCTCTGAGTTAACTTTTAATATAATGTAGAGAGTGATATACTGAGACAATTTGCAATTGGTTTTCAGTTTTTATTGTTTGTGGTTTTGCAGTGTCAGCAATTTGGTTTCTAGGGTACAAATTACCCTAGCAACCCTGCATTGATTTGAATAAGAGACTGGAATATGAATAGGAGAGGGACTGAATAGAATGATAAGTAATAAAAAGCGGCAATAACAATACATTTGTAGCCTTACTGAGCACTTGTTTTTAGATGGTGTCAGTGACCCCCATTTGAAAGCTGCAAAGAAACTGAAGAAAATTGCAAATCATTAAAAAACTATGAAAAATAAATAATGAAGACCAATTGAAAAGTTTCTTAGACTTGGCCCTTCTACAATATACTAAAAGTTAATTTGAAGGTGAACCACCCCTTTAAAGCATCAAAAGATAGTAATATTTCCTAAACATACCATCAGTACTGAGCTACCGGTTACCTAGATTCCTGTATTAAGGTGTATGTTCATGGGATTCTACAAGATATTAATGGGAGGAAGTTATTAATTAACAAAAACTAACTAACTAACAAAATGTTGAATGAAAATTAACATTTAGCACAAGAACACTTAGCAGCAAATGTACAAAATTCACGTGAATGGATCGAAGATCGATTGAATTTGATCAAATTCCGATCGTAAAATTTTTTCAGAGGTTCAAATATGCCAATTTGGCCACTTTGATCATCGAATACCGACAATTCGAATGATCGAATAGATCGAATGATCGAATATTCGATCATTCGATAATCGAAGGATTTTTTCGTGAAATCGAACGGAATAGATCTGTATTCGATCATACGATTTCATCGAGAAATCGAATATCGAGGTAAAAGATAGCCTAAAACTATTTGATAAGCATTCGATAGTCAAATGCTTATTGGATTTCCGAGGGAATTCAAGGGATTTTTAGGGAATAATAGTAAATTTGCCCCTTAGGTTATATTGTGATTTTTTTTTGCTTGCATACATGGCTCACATAATGCTTTTTCTCTTCTGGCAGATAAACGAAACACCTTTTTTTTAACATACTTATATCCTGTATATTGCACGTCCATTGAACATAGCCTTGTAAACCAGATGTCGCTATATACAGTTAATGAGAAAAAAGAAAATTTTGTGTATTCAGATTCCAATATGAGCCACCTTAATTTGTATGGATTCTGTTTTCAAGCTAGCCTTGGTCACTAGTACCCTGGCCACCTGTTTAGCTATAAGAACACTTATTTGTTTTTCTGTGCTGTGGAGCAATATGTCTATGCCCTTCCACTTGTATCTTACTTTTACTCTTCTGCACTTTTCCCATGTATAAGTATTCTCTTCTTGGAGTAAGGATCTTAGTGGAGTCACTCAGGGCTTGGTACTGGGTCCACTTTTATTTAATTTGTTCATTAATGACTTAGGGGAGGATATTATAAGTAATGTATCAGTGTTTACAGATGACACAAAACTATCCAGCCCAATTAACTCCATCCAGGATGTGGCATCCTTGCAACAGGATCTTGACAAACTGGCGATATGGGCAGCTAAGTGGCAAATGAAATATAATGTTGATAAATGTAAAGTCATGCACCTGGGATGTAAAAATAGCCAAGCCACTTATACTCACGGAATGAGGGGATCATTCTTCCACTTCATAGAGCACTTGTAAGGCAACATCTAGAATATGCCGTACAGTTTTGGTCTCCATCACTCAAACAGGACATTATTGTATTAGAAAGGGTACAGAGAAGGGCAACTAAGCTGGTAAAAGGTATGGAAAATCTTAGTTATGAGGAGGAGCTTAAGGGGTGATATAATATCTATGTATAAATATAGAAGGAGATCATATAATAATCTCTCTAATGATTTATTCACCAGTAGGTCTTTCCAGCTGACATGAGGTCACCCATTCTGATTAGAAGAAAAGAGGCTCCACCTAAATATTCGGAAGGGGTTTTTTACAGTCCATAGCAAAGACAAGACAGTAGGTACACACTCCAAATTTAGGAAAAATAAGTTCGAGGTGCTGATCCAAAGGAAGGCTACCCACAAATAGACTCCAAAAGTAATCACATGAAATAAAGAATTATAGATCGCACACTCATAGAAATAAAAAAGAAAAAATATTTATTGTTCAATGCCAATCACTCAAAAGTATCCTGGCATATTGGCCAACGCGTTTCGACCATTCTGGTCTTCATCAGGGGCACAAAGCAAAAAAAAATCATAAGTACAAAAACACAAACAGAAAAAAAGGCAGGGCCAGAATGGTCGAAACACGTTGGGCAATATGCCAGGATACTTTTGAGTGATTGGCATGGAACAATAAATATTTTTTCTTTTTTATTTCTATGAGTGTGCGATCTATAATTCTTTATTTCATGGGTTTTTTTACAGTGAGAAATGTGAAGATGTGGAATTCTCTCCCTGAATCAATTTTACAGGCTGATACATTTGATAGCTTTAAGAAGGGGTTGGATGGATTTTTAGCAAGTGAGGGAACACAGGGTTAAGGAAGATAGCTCATAGTACAAGTTGGTCCGGGGACTGGTCCGATTGCCATCTTGCAGTCAGGAAGGAATTCTTTTCCCTCTGAAGCAAATTGGAGAGGCTTCAGATGGGTATTTTTGCCTTCCTCTGGATCAACTAGCAATTAGGTAGGTAAAAAAAGGTAGTTTCAACCTAGCTTACTATTTTACTATATAAGTATATAAAAAACCCTGTAATTTTTTTTGGCTGCGACTGATGGTAAATTCAGAATCAATGGAGTAAGTGTCAATTAAACTCACCACAAGTGGTCTCCGGTAATTTAATTTCCTCTACAGTGTCTTTTTTTCAATTTTTTTTTTTTAACTGCCTCCCATATGCTATGCTATATAAGCTATATAATGCAAGATCATGTACCCATGTCATGGTATAATAGTTTGTTTTCTCCCAGAGAAAAAGATCGAAACAAGGAAACCAACCTGGTTAGGGTGAGATGGGCTAAAAGGAGCCAAAAGCCCTTCACAATGCAATGCATGCAGTGTAAAGCCTTCGAAAAAACGAAGGTATTTACATGACTCATGCTACACACATGACATTGCCATCATACCAGAAATTAGATTTTAACTCATAAGGTATTAAGGACAGAGGCATGCAAATTGCTCCTCTATGTCACTTTGGCCAACTATGCATCTAAATCCCCTGGTTTCACTACAACTCCTACCTACTCAGAATATCTTGCACTGATGAGATCTAACAAGATTGATACAAGCTGCCTGGAAGTTTGGTTATATGGCTCTGAACTATTAAGCTGTATCTGTGCTATAAAACGAGTGGTTCTGGATACATATTTATCTGCTGCAATGAGTGACACTATCCTACATGCATTGCAGTTAAATAGCATAAATGTAACAAGGCAGATTTCAACATTTTGGGTTATAAATATAGGCTTTAAAATTATATCCATGCAATTTTTGAATTACAACTGTATCAGGAAAAAGTGCTACTCTCTCAGTACTTTTGCAATTTACTTAAAAAAAATGTATTGTCAGTTTTTTTCTGCTTTCTTTGCCACCTTTAGCAATGTGCTGACAGCTGGAAGGGCCCAAGAACAGAAAAGGTGAATGGCCTACATTGCCCTGTTCTCAATCTAGCTGAGAATTGGCACTGCTTTGACAATAAGATGCAGAAGGGTCTTCCAACTAACCTGAATATCTTGGAGCAAATCATACTAGAAGAATGAGCCATAATCACTCTTGAACAGTGAGCAAAGATGGTACATAATTATACCATTAGCCTTAAAATTGTATTTGCTATAAAAGGTGACTGACCAAAAATATGTCAGTGTTATGACTTATGCAAACAACATGTTCAGCTGTGCTTTGAAACAAAAATATCACCGACACTGAAAGTTCAGTGAAGGATTTGCTACTCAATAAAGTGAAAGGATTGATCAAGGATCTGAATAATTCTACACGGCACTGTACATACATTGTAACACAAGAATATGTCTCTGCCTTAAAAATGATTAAGGGTGGTTAAAGTCATGGCACATGTGGAAATTTGTAGAGTTTTGTTGCCAGAGTGATTTGAACAGAATTGAATTGGGAACTTTTTCACTGCTTTGTTCACTCCCACTGATCAATGAATTGTTGGGGAGAAATGAAGGTGTATTTGTTTTATGTATTGTTATGTAGTTCTTAGTCCTCTTATTTTAAGTTATATATTATTATGATGCAGTACATTAAAGATTTTGATGGTGGGCATAAAACAGTTTGGGAGTTCAGGGGATTACTGTATTTTTGGTGCATCACATAAATTATTCAATCTAACAGCTACATTAGAATTTCTATCAGCTATTATAAATTCTGGACAGATTGGTTCTAAACAGCATATTGTTCCAAACTGAGTAGCAAAGCACACACAATCCTTTCATCCTTTATTAACCTTCTGTGAAAGAACTAGAGTTTCAAATTTTGAATCAGCTTTTAGAAACAGGTTGGATGGTTTGTTCTCAATGTTAGTCTCCTAATCTTGTGTAAAGTATGCTAATTACACAGCAAAGCTTAGGCCATTCAGGAGTAGGACCTTTCCCAGGCTCTGTACAGCACTCATTCATTTTACGCTAGCAGTCTATTAGCTGATCCTTATACAACAGCTGCCAGCAACTGCAAACATCCGGCATCAATAAAGAAAATAAACAGTTGATTGAAACTGAGTTTATCATAAACAGCGATTCTTATATCTTCCAACTTAGTTTATAGTTAAAAAAACTCACCAGAATAAAAACTGCAATTGCACGAGAATGCCTCGTTACTGTATTGTGTTTTCAAATGTTTTACATGCATTTCTTGCTTTAATCCACAGTGACCTTGGATTCCATAGCAAAAAACCTGGAATAGCTTTGTGAACTGCATAATAGAATTACAATTGACTCTAACAGGATTTTGATTTGTTTACAGTCTGAGATATACTTGAGTTCCATTGTTGTGCAATTCATGAGTGGATACATTAAGTTAGGTTAATTCTTTTTGAAGCTATGTTAAACAGTACTGTTAAACACATAGGGGCTAATTCACTAAAGAGTTTAAATTCACAAGCGACACTTCGCTAGGCGTAAATTTGCTGGGACAGCGCAAATTCACTAAAGTGCGAAGTTCCTTCCAGGGCCCTGGATGCTGGCAAATTCTCTAGCATTACTTCAGCAGAGTGAGTAAATCAAAGTGAAGCTGTGCTAGTGTTAATTTCTACCTAGCGCAACTTATCTAGAGTTCTTATGCTTAGGCTAATTTGCATAAGGCGGGCAATTTAAAGTGAAATGGAGCTATTTATGTTAAATGGTTACATTTATACTAATTATAATAAACAAGAAAAAGTTGTGCTCACCACTAATTTTTAAAACCATTAGGCGGGGGTGCAATGATACAGTGACCACAAAATACATATAGACAAATGCAAGAGGTCCTCTGCACTCAATCCATTATCAATATATTTAAGACATTGAGACATTCTATGCATACAGCTACAAAAAATGCCTTACTCTTTAAACAAAACAGGCATTGTTTGTCCATATATTGCAATATATTTAAGCTGGCCACGTACGTCAAAGTCATCCCATATCTGGCCAGTCCTACTCTCAATTTTCATCTGATTCATTAAGAATTCTATTGCTTCATTAAACATTTTACAAAGGGACTAAGTTTTACCTGCAACATACTAACTGCTTTCAAAGTAAAACTCCCAATCTTGGTTGCTGTATGCACAAAATGTCTCAATGTCTTAAATATATTGATAATGATTTGAGTGCAGAGGATCTCTTGTATTTGTCTACATTTGTATTGATAACTAGACATGCCAAGGGAACCTTAATAAAGTCAATAAAGTTGTTTCAATGCCCTACACATAAGCCCACTGTTAAATAATGTGCCATATGGTAGAAAATGTATGGGGGAAACCGGGTGCCTGGAATTCTTTTATGCCTTTGCAGGCCTAACACCCTGAAAAATTGAAAAGATGCCAGCGTTTTTTGGACTTAGAAGATATTACACTCAAAAATTATAATGTAAGTAACTGAAGATTGAGGATGTTCTATGCACTCCAATGCACTTCGCCAGATCAGAACATCCACCAGAGTGAAAATTCACCTGGCAGAGTACGAAGCAACACTAGCATCTATCTCTGGTGATGGGCGAATTTATTCGCTTGGCAGAAATTCACTGCGAATTCCCACAATTCACTGCCAGCTAATAAATTTGCAAAATGCCTGGAAAAATTCACCTGGCAAAAATTTGCCGCTGTCTCGTTTTGGAAGCGGGCGTCCGTTTTTTTCCAAAAAATGGACGCCCGCATCCAAAACTAGACGCCTGGGGCGTTTCGCAAATCCTTCACCATTTTGCAAATTTCTCATGAAATGCACAAACATTACGTCCCAGATTCGCCCATCACTATCCATCTCCTTCACTAGTGAAGGGATGCCACGCTGGACATTGAAGTGCTTTCTTCCATAAAGAGTGGCATTGATTCAAAGGGCAGTTTTCTCCAACCACCTTAGTGCTCATTCTAAAAGCACTTGTGTTTGGGTCTGACTGCTTTCTGCTTCTAGCGCTGAATTACCACTGGTTGCAGAGTGCAACACTGAGGGGCACAAGACATTCTTGTCCTTAGCAATACAGGGCTCTGTTGTACTTGATGCCTGTCATTTATGCATAACTTAAGTGTTTGAAAAGTGCCTCTGCCTATCCACCATGAATCATGTGCAGTCAAATGCAGGTATGGGCAGACACTGCAGAAATTAAGTGAGGTGCAGGCCGGGAGCGAAGTGCGATAAACATGGTGCTCTGTGCTCAATTTTTGTATTCTGCAATATCATTTTGCTTCTTTATAGATCCCTGGTGAGGCCTCATCTCAAGTATGTAGTGGAGTTCTGGGCCCTAGTCTTTAGGAAGGATATTAATGAGCTGCAGAGAGTGCAGAGATGTGTGACTAAACTGGCAAAAGTAATAGAACAATTAAATTATGACAACATACTATCAGTTTGGTCAATAAGGCATTGCACCGAGGGTTTATGATTACTCTTTACAATTAGAGGGCAAACAAAAAACAAGAAACCACTCTACACAGAACTTGATGCATATTGATCTTCACAATGAAGACTAATGTCATTAGATTTACTGTAAATGGGTGTTTAATAAATGACAGAAAAAGAAATCCTTGTACAATGGATATTGGTTTTTTTTTTGCAGTCCAGCAGTTTATATGGTTCAAACAAATATCTATATATACTGTATATATATATATATATATATATCTGTTCATCTATAAAACTAACAGGAGCCATAGTGGCAAAGGATGCCATTCCTTACTAGTTACCAGCTTTAGTTACCACCCACAAATGATCATGTGATAGATTCAACAGTCTATATACCGAAAGATTGGGCAGTTTTAAAATAAAATATCTCTGCATTTATGGGCAACTCAAGGGAATAAGAGAGGCCTCGAGATTGAATCTGCCAGTTGTGTAAGTAGCAACTTTACACAGGGAAAATTAAGCATGTGGAAATAATTATACATACAGCTCTTATAATTTGCCTTGCAATGGTAAAATACAAAATTAAAACATAGAGGCCCCTTTGTCTCTCCACATAGTGTTGCTAAATATCTGATTTGAATGCTGTACATTGCTTCAAGTCAGGGAAATAATGCATTACAGTCTTTTTTTTGTTATAGTGTAATCATTTTAAAGCTTGTAATAATAGCAAGCAAAAACATATAAGGTCATTTATTCACAAGCAAACCTTAAAACCTTCCTTAACTCTGCTTCCTTTTTAATTCCTTTTAGTTCCAACCCCATGTATTACGCTACTAATTGGCCCATCTAATGAAGCTGACTCTGCTGAGGAGCAAAATATTGTAGGCATAATGAGCACATTGTTTCCGTTGATGGGTCTGGTTTGCTTGCTGGCAACAATTTATATAAATTGTAAGTTAAAATGTTTTGAAAGTCTCCGAACTAGTTTTAGTGTTACTGATAGTGGAATTATAATACGATAAACAAATTAACAGCAGGGTATTCTTATAGAAAGGAGAATGACTATATGAAAGGTATATGAATGATGATGCCAAATGGCATATATTCACAGAAAAGTGTTAGAAAATTGTGTTATTTTAAATCTAATTAGTTGAGACAACAGAGGGACAAACATTTGCCTGCAAAGGCTTCACCACACAATTGGTGGCATTAATAAAAGGGGCACAATCCCCGACTGCAATACTGGTGTGTGCGGACCGTTTCTCTTACTACAAAGCAGTTAAGGAGACCTGGCAAGGTCAACGGAGGACCAGCACCACCACGCAGATCAGTGGAAGGAGGTGTGCGGTAAAAGAAATTTTCATCATTTCACCACACTTCATGCCACTTTGCCAGGTGCAAATTCACTTCCACTACACAAATCCACTAAAATGCAAAATTGTGTCACTGCAGCCAACTGCATTTATTTGTCAGTGTGAGCATTTCATAGCAAACTTTAGATAACATTAATTTGAGCCTAGTGAAACTTTATTAGTACACTTACGCTTAGGTCAATTTGAATAAGGTTGGTTCATGTAGGTCGTATGTATGTCTTTATTAGAAATGTTGGTGCAAATGCTTGAAATGGACACTTATTAAAAATGTACAAGGAATCTAAATAAAGACAAAAGTGATCCTCTAATGCCCTAGACATGAGCCCACCCTAAAACAAATGTGGCATGCCCCTCAAATGGTAAGATCGAGGAGGATGTAGCTTCATCTTGTAAATTCGCCAGGTCTAGGCTGGAACTCTGGCGAAAGAGGTAACATTCTGTAAAATGTTACAGTTTGAATTGGAGTTTAGTTTGAATTGGAGTTGTAATAATTGTTCGCCTAAGTGAAAATGCGCCTGGTGAAAGGGCACGAAACTTCACTAGTGATGGTCTTTTTCACTACAGAATTGTTAGTAAATTGATGATGTCCCTGTGGACGGTATTTCTGGAAAACTTTTTCTAGCGATTACCACTTCACTCTATAGTAAATCGGCCCCATAGATTTTGTTGATGGAAGCAATGTCAAAAGAATCATGGGGGGAGGAGTATAAATGAAAGTGAAGGAACTGGAAATGAATTACTGGAGATGTGATGAAAAACATAAGGATTTTAGTCATTAAAAGTATCATATCACTTTTGTAGGGTTCTTTCCACTAATTGAATCAATGTGCTCTGCCATTTTAGTGAGACTTAACTGAAAAAACAAACCTTAATAGTCACATTAGATGTTTAGATTTTGTATATTTACATAGTTAAAAGTTCAGTGCACCATTTACTAAGTCTCCTTATCTCTTTTACTTTCATTGCTCAATCAGCCTCAGGCGTCTCATACAGCAATGTAATAAATGTTAATGACTTATTCAGTTATATTCCTGCTCTGTCTTGCAGGACGGAGGCTCTGATGCTGTGAGTACATCTCCAATTCTTGCCATTAAACAAGATTGGGCTTCTGTTATTTAACAGAAATGAAACTGAAACAGTCACGAGTGCCAGGAAATGAATTCTGCCTGCAAGCACAAAATAGTGTCTAAAATAATGTCCCCCAAACTACCTTGCTTTACACTGTATTACACATTGTTGTAAGGAGCATCATTTGTAATATGACAATAATAACCTATAAATATCAAATATATCATATATTTTGAATATCTCCCTTAAAGAGAACTACTCTGTAAAGAAAATCCTAGATTATTATTATAAATGCCCAACTCCATTAAATATGGATTTAAATGTATGTATGTATATATTGATTTGTATAGCACTACTTGAGGGCAAAGCACTGTACAGCAAAACAATAAATAAGTAGTAACAAACAAGGGGTCATTGAAGAAAAAGTTACACTAAGTGGATTATTAGAAATACAATTCAAGTGCTCTGTGTCAAGGAAACAAAGGGCTAGAAGACTCTACCCCATAGGGCGTACAGTCTAAATCAGGGTTCTGCAACCTTGGCTCTCCAGCTGTTAAGGAACTACAAGTCCCACAATGCAATGAAGGAGTCTGTCATGATTCATAAAGGCAAATGCATTGTGGGACTTGTAGTTCCTTAACAGCTGGAGAGCCAAGGTAACATACAGACACATTTCGGAGGGGTATTAGGGTGCTGTAGGTTACATGCAGTTACACAGTTACACAGTTAAATTGGTTTGAGAAAAGACAAAAGTCCATCAAGTTCAACCCCTCCAAATTAAAATCCACCATCCACACACATACACACACATATACACCCCTCCACACTTTCACACATACCATATATGCCCATAGCTATACTAACTGTAGAGTTTAGTATCAAAATAGCCTTTGGGGCAAATTCACTAAAGCATGAAACGTCTAACGCTACCGCTAATTCGCCAGCGTGACGTCAATTCGCAACTTGGCAAAGTCACTAACACGGACTCTGGCGAATTTTCGCTAGTGAAGTAGATAGACTTGCGCAACTTCGCACCCTTATACCAGGCGAAGTTGCGCATTGACAAAGGGATGTAACTACACTAATTCACTAAGGTAAAAATGTTTGTGAACGTTACCTCTTACGCTTGACGTTACTTCGCCAGGTCAGACTTGGCGAAGTTCAATACAATAGATAGGAGTTTGAAAAAAATAACTTGAAATTTTTTTTTAAAGTCCCAAAAACGCTGGCGTCTTTTCCCTTTCGTAGGGTGATAGTCTGAAAAAGAGCTAATTTTTTTTGGTGTTACCTCCATCCCCCCTACATTTCCTAACATATGGCAACTCAACTATACAGTGGGCACATGTTTAGGGCAATAGAACAACTTTATTTTATTTATTAAAGTTTTCCTGGGCTTGTGTATGTGTAATGTAGTGGCTGTAACCTATACTTCTATTATATGCTTAAGTTTGCGTCATATGCAAATTAGGCATCGCTAGCATAAATGCGCTTTGCCTGGCGAACCTGGCGAACCAACGGTAGTGCTACTTTGCCAATGTTTGCCGCCCTGAGTGCTAAATTCGCATCTTAGTGAATTTGCATAGTGCTGGCGAAAATTCGCCTGGCAAAGTGCGGCGAACATTAGCAAAGCCAACGCTAGCGTTTCGCCGCTTAGTGAATTTGCCCCTATGTCTGTCCAAAAATCATCCAAGTCCCTCTTCAAAGCATCAACAAAATTAGTCATCACATCATCACCACAATCTCATTGTCCTGACTGTGAAGAACCACCTACGCTGCTTCAAATGAAAGTCCTTTTCTTCTAGTCTGAAGGGGTGGCCTCTGGTGCGGTGATCCTCTTTATGGGTAAAAAGGACCCATGATATTTGTCTATAATGTCCTCTAATGTACTTGTAAAGTGTAATCATGTCCCCTCAC
The DNA here is from genome assembly GCA_024363595.1 of Xenopus borealis. NCBI lineage: Eukaryota > Metazoa > Chordata > Amphibia > Anura > Pipidae > Xenopus > Xenopus borealis. The sequence goes on along the minus strand of CM044434.1, from coordinate 112,657,009 downwards.
AAGCGCTTTTTTCCAGAGAAAACAACCCCAACCTGGACGGTCTACCCACATAATTTAATTCTTCCATTCCTCTAACCAGTTTAGTTGCACATCTCTGCACTCTCTCCAGCTCGTTTATATCCCTCCTAAGGACTGGAGTCCAAAACTGCACTGCATACTCCAGATGAGGTCTTACTAGGGATCTATAAAGAGGTATAATAACGTTTACATCCCTTGAGTTTATGCCCTTTTTTATGCAAGACAGAACTTTATTTGCTTTTGTAGAATGACACTGCCCAGAATTAGACAACTTGTTATCTATATCAAAAGTGAAGATTGCCCTGCAATCTCTTCAGCAAGAGGTGCATTAGAATGTAGGTATGAAGAGGAACGGTGGCTGGAGATTCTGTCAGAAAAAAATGTATGTACATTTCGTGGTTTCCTTACTTGGATGGCCACTGGAATCTGATTCTCTCAAAGTATCCCAGAACTGCTCTAGTTTAACATTCCTTACCTGAATGCAATAACACTACTCTGAATGGAATAAAATTCACACAAATATTCATTCATACAAATATTGTCCTTTGTGCCCCAACACTGGACCATATAAAAATAACATATTGCATGCCATTGCACCCACCTATATTTTGAAATATTAATGTGCTAATCCTCTTTGCATTTATAGTACATTCTGTATTTCAATAGATTCATTCAGTAGTGCATCTTCCCCCAATAAAACAAATGCTGACAGCAGTTAATGATTAGAAATAAGAATTTGTGGATTCTTACAAATATGTTTTATCTGCTTATTATCTTAATAAACAAAAATGTTATTGCATTGTAACCTGGTGTGGAGAGAACACAACACTGAAACACAAAGCTCCAAGCAGAAGTTAACATAATACTATATTTAATATTTAATGTCTAACTATGAGGGGTAGTTATTAAGTAATAAAGAGTTTATTATATACAGTTCCAGGACGCTTCAGGAATATGAAGTATGATGTTTTAGGTTATAACATTTCTTAGCCAAAACCTAATGAATGTTTAAAATTTAGAGCTGAGGTATTTGGCCTGGAATCGTCCTTTCCTTTAATAATTACAGGATGTCTTTGCAACTAAAATTGAAACCAAATCTGGAAATCTTCCTGCTTCAGAAAGACATACCAATATCAGTTTAAATCTTAAATTACAAGACATGAATGCATATAAAGTAGTTTCTAAAAGGTGATACCACAGATGTTAACTAGTTCAAGTGTAGCCTGTTTCTGTGTAAGCTTCAAGCGAAAGTTCAACATTATATACATTTTTAGTATGTTGTAGATGGGTGAGTCTGAACAGCTTTTTTATTTAGTCTTCTTATTCTGCTTTTTTTCTGGCAGCAGCCACTTGAGAATTCTATTTAAAAGCAAAAACATTCATCCATTGGCAGTTTTAAATTTTTTTAATGGAATTGTTCAGTGTAAAAATAAAAACTTGGTCGATAGATATGCTGTACAAAATAAAACATGTTTCTAATATAGTTAGTTAGCCAAAAATGTAATGTATAAAGACTGGAGTGACTGGACTACTACTTCCTACATTGCAATGCAGCTTTCTTGGTTTCCACTGATTGGTTACCAGGCAGTAACTAATGAGTTAAGGTGGCCATACACGTAGAGATCTTCTCGTTTGGCGACATCGAGGTGGACGATATCGGGCTGATCCGATCGTGGGTCCTAGGACCCAACAATCGCATCATAATGGAGGCTAAATGGGTGGTCGGATCGCAGGACCGCATCTGATCGTTGATTTCTAGTCCCGCCTGATCGACATCTGGCTGACTTTCGGCCAGATATTGATCTATGAAGCCCGTCGGAGGGCCCCATACATGGGCCAATAAGCTGCCGACTATCTATTTATACAGTTTTTTATACTGAACTGTGCCTTTAAGATTTTAAACTTACTTGAGGCCTGCATTTTTCCACAACAACTATAATGGCTTCCATGAAGTCAGAAGTGGTATAAAGTAATGGCATCAAATATGGAGAACGGGGGCATAAAATCAAATATATACTTTTATAAATATGCCGTGCTATTTGCACCATTTTTACAAATGATTTAGGCTTTCAAAGTTGGCAGCAGGGGGCTGTAATCTTGTAACTTTGTTAACAATATTTGGAAGACCTAGACCACGCACATGCTCAGTGTGGTTTGGTCTTCAGTTTAGAGGTTAAGCTTAGGGATCATCATAAATGATCAAACCAGCACAAGTCAAATAATATCTGCCATAGAAGCTGATACAGCATGGTCGCCAGCTGCTCTACAGGAAAACAAACAAAGCTGCTTGAGTTCTGGGAGGCAAGGTGGGGGGAATTTCACTGCATACATTCAGGTTTCTTATAAAAACAAGACATGTTTTAATTAAAGAATATTGGAGATAGATTTCTTTTTCATCAAAGAAAGTAAAATTGGGATTTTATTTTATTATTTATTTTATTTTTTTGGCCCTTATATCCCCTTTAGTATCACTCAGAGTTTCTGCTATTATTTTTGGGACTCAGGTGGGAATTTAAATAAGGCCTTATTACCTGTGCCTGGTCCTTTGGCTAGGTCACACTGTATTTGGGGAATCTAATCCCTGCTAATCTTTTTGGTGGAGCCCACAAGCTGATTAATATGGTAGCACAATATCTGCCTGTCTCTCCAAGATAAACTATTACAGGACCTAGCTACCCCTGACTAGGCCTGGTTAATTTTGGCTCCATGTGGGACTATTTCCTCTTTGGAGAGTCCTTGGGAGAAGCATCTGGCAAAAAACCCTGAGACAGCATGGCATAGTCATTATATTATATTACACAGCACCACATTGTAGCCAGCCAGGATTGCTAGGGTTATACTGTGACCCAGAAAATGGAGAATAACTTCCTTCCTTAAACTTATGCTAAGGGTCCGCTTTGTGCCCCATCCTTAGGGGAATGCAAAGTAATTGGGGATACTTTTATCAGACCCCATACACTAGTAACCTCTAAATGTTTTTTTTTTAAATAACTATTCAATTTAGTAGGTACAAAGAACTTGTTTTCAGCATCTGCATATTTGCAAATGTATAGGCACAACTTTAACTGTAAAAGAGTGGGATAAAAATGAACAAGAGCAAAACTTTAAATATTTATGTATTTTTTCAATGCTGTTTGGAAAGACACAGGGACAAATTGATAAATTGCTGCAGGTTTACCTATGCAGTACCTCTCTGCCTTCTTAATCTGTAGAAATTATGTTCCTGCACTTACTTAATGGCTATCAATGAGATTTTAACTCTGATCTTGATCTTCCTCACTGGATATTCGAATCATGAGCCCTAAAGACTGCTCTTGCCAATTAATTTATTCACTGCTCTTAAACAACCAGCCCTTTAACCTGCCAAAATATCAACCAAAGCCCACATACTAAGGCTTCTGAATACATTTATAGCAGCAGAAACAGCCTCTACATAATATAACCATTAAAAGTCACATAATTTCAATGCCCAGCTTAGCAGTTCACATGGAAGGAGAGGCAGCAGTTTTCCAACACATTCAGAAGGCTGATAGTCACAGGATGCCTGTACAAAAATATTTTCATAAGCTACTAAAATCAATAACACATATAAAGTTTAACATTAAACAGAAATAGATTATGGACATTTGTCCCATGTATTCCTTTCTATTTATGTTGGCCTGTACTTATTTATTACATATATTTATTATATATTATTAAATTTAGAAGAGGCTCCGCTTTGTGCACACCTTATTTGTGTGTATTGTTAGTTGAGTATGAGAATTTTTTAGGGAAAGGAGCATGCCGTAGGCTGCTTCAGAAAATGTACTCCATTATCGTTATACATCTTATCTATCATATGATCATATTATCCAGTTCACCTTGATGTGTCATTCATCTGCTATAATTCATGATTTATTTAACTGACTTGGCTGAACTGTTTTAGTTTAATCTTCTAGAGGATCATTAACACTAAATGACTTTGAAAAAGGACTTCTAAAATCCACATATAAAACCCTTCAAGTGCTGGCAAATGTATAACCTACTGCATTATTCAAGGTTTATCATTTGTGCTGAATTGTTTGTTTCCTGATTACAAGATGCACAGCAAAATCAAAGTGGACTGGCGCTGAAAGGTTTGAATTGACATCTTTCTGATCTGTAATAATATTTGTTGTGATTGTCCAGCAATAAAATACTTTACATTTGGACAAAAACATTGAATTTGATGGTCTGACCATATTATTATACATCACATCATTATCATATACCATATATTACCATATGTTATATCAAATAAATGCTTAGTTGTATTAAATCTACCTGCAACATATACTGTCATGTCAATTATTTGCTGTCCTCTGTATCTTATTGAACTCAGTATGTCTTTCAAAGCTTCCACTTGTATGGTAGATTTGCTTCTTAATTTCCCCTTAACTCAAATTATAAGGATTTATGGATCTGCTATTCATGTAATTTTGGTATATTACTGTCAAATGGCTATTACTCTATTAATGTTTTGCAAAGTCATGTGCTAAGAATAGGGCTTCCTAGCACTTGACCATGTTGTACTATGTGTCTGATGTGCAGACATCGGCATAACGACATATTGGTGTACGATCCTCTCACCAAGGATACTCTATGGAGGAACACCACTTGGAAGACAGGCCAGACAACACAGCATGGAAAAGGCCGCGATAAGGATTGGAGAGCATAAAATAGTTAGTGGACAGGCAAAAGGTCAGATTGGAGAGTTCAGAGTAATCAGGCAGGCTAGGGTCAGGATTGGAGAGCATAGAATAGTCAGCAAACAGGCAGAGTCAGATTGGACAGTTCAGAATGGTTAGCAGGCAGGCAAGGGTAAAAACCAGGAAAGACAATCAGGATTCACTAAGAATAAACACTCAGGAACAGGCTGAATAGAACCTAACAACGGGCAATGAGTTTAATACTGAGATCTCTTTAAATACTTTAGAATATCGCTCCAATGTACGATGACATCATCAACCCTGCACATAAAACCTGGTAGTGCGCGCCGCGCGCTCCATAGGGAGACCGGCACTCAGAGGAGAAGGACGCTTGCGGCGGACATCCCAGTCGGTCACAGGGTAAGTTACTGGACCACCAGGGTAACTTATCATTACAAAACTGTAATGTATGGTGCAGTAAAGGGCACACTTTTGTTCTGCTCAAAGGTGCTTCGTTTTGGGCCTCCTAAACACAACATGAGCACACTATATACTTATAAAATACCCACTGTATTTTACTTGTTTTTTTTTGTCTAATAACTTGATAGTTGTGTGCATGGCTAGCAAAAAAAAAAAAAAATGTGTCCCATGTATAGCTGGCCACAACTTGCACTATTGTGTAGGACTGCTCAGACCAAGAATGACTTTGATGATGTTGGCCATCTTGAATATATTACGATATGCGGACAAGCAATTAAGGTTGACACCTGTCTGGTTTTGACTCAGAAGGCCCAGTATTTTGAAAGGCTGTTTAGGTCAAAACTGCCTAAAATTCCACAAAATGACACAGTGATTGCCGTGTCATAGCAACGATATGTCACTGACCTGACACACAATGTCATCTCTCCACCCCTTACATCATGGCCCAATCTTGAGTTACCAGTGGTGAAAGGTGACAACCATACAAACAATCCCTGTTTTGTTTGATGGGGATGGCATCTTTGGAGACACAGATATTTTTGAAGGGTCATATCCAGACCAGTAGCGCATCTCTTCAGTAAGGTAAAACCATACTAAAGAAATATAATTATTCTCTGAAGTGAAATTAATAAAACAAATATCTCAGTGACCCTTGATATCATATATATATATATATCACTCTAAAAGTGATATGGCTGTAACCCCCACAAATTAATTCATTATGGGAATTCTTAAGTGCTCCACCCCTTCTTTTTTAATAGAACCATCTGTGTGCATTGTTAATAAAGGTACGCTCCAAATAACATTCTTGTCATATGCGAGTGATGAATCAATATTCCTTTATTATCTATATTTTTGCTGTCTAAAATCTGTACGTTTCTTGGCCTTTTAATTATCATGTTTCTGAGGGATTTGTTAGATTTCAAATACAGCCTCACAAATAAATGATTAAAGTGTAGCAATTACTGTTATAAATGGATGTTGCATTTCTTTGTGATTTCTGTTATTTGAAAAGTGCTTGTTCATATTATGAAATGTCAAGGCTGTGTTACATACCTTATCTATGTACAACATATGCAAAACACCATAGATATTTCCTATTAAATCTCAAGGCAATATTACATGTGATATGATGTATGAACATAACATTGTCATTCCAGTCACATATCTTGTATGTGTTTTATTTGCCCATTTTTCATCAGATATTGCTATGCACATATTCTCATATGACTTATTGCAATGAAATTTTACATGCATATTCAGTAGAGCTACTGAACCTTTCAAGGTGTCAAAATGTAATATATTCACCATATACAGTATGTCCACCAGCAGTCAATAAGAACTGAAGCTGCATAGTGGCATATGGAGACACTACATAAAACTTTGAGGGATCCAGTTTCAGTCTGTGATTTAAGGATTCACAGAATACTGTGCACACACTGTATTTCATAATTCATAATATTCATAATAATTTAATTATTGTATCATATGTAGGGACCGTGACATGTCAATTGCCTGTACATGCACTTTTTAGGGTAATTAGCATTTGGTAGGAGGGTAAGCATAGCATTTTAAGCTTAGCGACAGGGACACTAAGGATTCAGACAAAACATGGGTTTATTAGGCAATAGGCATTCCCAACAAAAGGCATCAGAAAACATAGTTAATCCACTTCAATGCAAATCATTCAGGGTACAGTTCAGCAATTTCAATGCGAAACATTCAAGGTTTTCCCCCTCTAGGCTCTCACCATCCAGGGAAACTCTCACGCTCTGGAACTTCAGAGCATTCGGGCTTCTCACTCAGTCCTGCTGGCTTCCCCTCCTGGGACTCAGGCTCACTAGCCTCTGCTAGTCCTCTCTCCCCTCCAGGGAACTCACCAGCCACTGCAACACTCTTGCTGGCAGCAAGACCCCTTCAGCCAGGCACTGTCTCTCCCAGCAGCACCAAACTTCCATTCACACTAGGAGGTGTTAGGAGAGCCCCAAGGTGTGGTAACAAAGCCATCTTACCTTCCTAGGTTGCTCCTCCCTTAGTTGCCACTTAATTATTTGGCTGAGTGAGAATATTAACCCTACATGTGTTTTGTATCCCTCTGCAACTCATATCATGCAACTTAAAGGCATTTTCTTCCAAGACCCTACAGGTTCATTTCGCTTAGTTGCTGGACAGAAGAGTATGTATCTAAGAAGGTTCATTTTCATATTGATGGAATTGCCTAGCAGGTAGGGTGACTTGTCCCTGCCTCACTTTGATATTATGCTGGGGAAGGAGTGGCGCTTCCTCTTTGCCTTCCACCTTAGGGACATGGTGGATGTCTGTTTTGGCCTGGGCATGGGGTTGGGTTACTGGGCCCACGTGAATGAGGCATTAGATAGTGTAGCTCCTGTACCAGTACACTTTAGAAGTATGTCAGTTAGTGGGAAGATAAAAAGAGAAGTTCTGAACTCCAACATAGGAGTGGCAATTTTGGAGGTATCTCTCCCAGGTCATATTGCCTGTAGTGTAGGGATCCCAGTGGAGATGGAATAAGGATAGAGGATTTCCATGATGTGATCTAGACCACTACAGGGTGTGTTACATAGATTAAGTGAGATTCCTGCCAAATCTGTCCTTAGGCTAGTGTTCGCCTGTGTTACACTCTGCATGTGATGTTGCCTGTACCACTGGCCTCTGAGAAACTGTGCTGTGCTGTCTACTTTGTTGTTTGCAAGAATCTCTGGTGCCCTCTGTTTTTATTTTTCTGTAAAGGAGGAAGAGAGGTGTAGTTACACAACACCCTCACCTTCCTCTTCCTTTTCCACTTTGCAAAAGGCCCACTCTGGGTGAGAGAGACCAGTGTAACCTGTGTTCTACTGTTACTAGTCTGTGAAGGAAGTTATTGAGCTGAAATAGAGGTTAAACATGAGTATTATCATTGCACTTTTTTGAATTTTGCAAGAAGCTGATACTCTACATCTACAAGTTGTATATAGGTACAGGTGGTGGATCTACTGTCTGGAAACTGGAATGCTCTAAATTACAAAAAGCCAAAGCAAAATATTCAACCTTTATTTTATTGTAGCTAGCAGTTAGTCTTAAAATGGCTTCACACCCCTTGCTTAAAATAATCCAAACCTTTCTAGAAGCTATCATATATCTAACAGTACAACCTCTTCAGGCATAAATTTTCACAGCCATTAAAGTTATTGTTTGGTCCTCATATATTTATACTGTAAATAGTGATCCCTTTCCCTCTTAGACACTTCTTAACATCATTCAAACCCTTTGGTTCTGCAGAGTCAAGTTTTTCAATACATCTTCCTTCTCTCTGTAACAACAATTGCGTTCTATTACCAACTCTTTCAGGTCAGTCAGTCATATATAATACACACCGGATTTACGTAGTGGGTGCCCCTAGGCCTGCTGTTGTTTGTCGCCCCTGTCCCCTCCCTTTTATTTGCTCAATGGAGCAATGGGAATGGGCACACAGGAAATTTTAATTTATGAACCAATGTGGGTGTGGTTGGGCAGCATTCCACCCCCTAAAATCCTGCTGCTCTAGGACCGGGCCTAGGTGGCCTCTCCACAAATCCAGGCCTGACCAAACCCACTATTTTGGGAACTGAATCCTGAACCAAATTCTGAACCTTTATATGCATATGCAAATTAGTGCTAGGAAGGGTCGAAGAAAACTTTGTGCTGCACATGCTGTTAACAAAATGTTTTACTTTAGTGTGTGATGAAAAGTCACATGATTTTAAGGATTGGGAATTTGGGATTCAATCTGGCCCTGCACTTGGATTCAATTGAATCCATATCCTGCTACAAAAGGCCAATCTTGGTTTAATCCCAAACCAAATCCTAAATTCGGTGCATTCTTAGTGGCACCGTGCTTGTGTTCTGAAAAGTGTTGTGATTCATACAGTATTTAGCTAAAATGTAAATGTTTTTGGTAAAGGTGACTATGTAATCTCAAATCCCATTATTGGATGGCAAATGTTTTTTGCGGTCTCCTCCTACACTTCTTTTTTACTTGTTAAACTGACCTTTAGGAATAGCTTTTACATGTGTGGGCTTGGAAAGTAGTAAATTATTTCTGTGAACCTCTTTATAATATAGATTTGTTTTAATTATTATTTTGAATGCTGACTCATGTTCAAAAAGTTAATTTGAGTCTTGATTTGAGTCAGATTTGCTAAGCTCAGGTGAAGGATTCAAATGCAAAAAATTCGATTTTCGAATTTGTTTTTGTGCTAATTTGACTATTGAATTTGCTAAATTTGATCGAATCAAATGATTCCGATAGGCTTTTTCTAAGTTTTTTTTTAATTGAATAGAAGTCATCCGATTCGTATGATTTTTTTTCGTGAAATCGGATGAATTTGTATGATTTTTTTTGTGAAATTGGATAATTAGTACTCTTTCTTCGTGAAATTGGATGATTGCTATTCGATTGTTCGATAGATTGAATAGCGGTAAAATCCTACGAATTCGATATTCTATTTTGACGGATTTTACTTCGGGAAAATTTCGAGGGTCGAATTCAAGGGTTTTAACCCTCGAAATTCAACCCCTTGATAAATCTGCCCCTTTAAGAATATATATGTAAATATCACTGTATGGTGACACTTATTAGCATTACTAATCATTTTTAACCCCTTCCTTTGACTCTGTATAGCAGAATATCCTCCTCTTAGCGATCTCCATACATTATTCCTTCTTCCTATTGTATTAATATATAGTGAATAAAGTACCCCCTCTTGTAAAATATAAGGATATTATAAGTTACTGAGGAGTTTCATGACCGTATAAAAACACGAGGCTGAAGGCCGAGTGTTTTTATACAGGTCATGGAACTCCGAGGTAACTTCTAATATCCTCATATTTTGCAACTGGGTACTTTATTTATTATAATACACAAGTTTCCGTGAGTCATGTGACAGAAATGACATCAGAACTCACCGTTTATAACAGATGACATCAGAACTCACCATTTATAACAGATGACATCAGAACTCACCATTTATAAGGATATAATTTAAAAGATATTTACGGCTTTTGTGTATTATAAACAGAATTTATACATTGTACAAAGTTCTGAGCTAGGCAATTACCATTTTTCAACCAATTTATCTAATATTTTATATCGCTGAAACAGTTATGGAGCCCCTTTACCTCCTAAAAAAATATTAAAAAGAACCTGCCCCTGACATTAGCAGTAAAGTTGAAGGATTATCAGGTGGCTTTACAACCCCTTGTTGACTTTTTTGTAAAGTAAGTAAGTAATCTTTATATATTTGACAAATTCATTATAGGGTTTTTATATATAAGTTGAACCCAATACTTCTTAATATCTAGAAAGATAAAATATATAGGATGTACTAGCAGTAATGTTGAGAATGTGTATATGGAAATCATAAAGTCACCATCCCAATTACAAGCATCATTTGTACGCCATATTCTACATTCTGTGCTAATTCTATGCTACTTTAGTGAGGCTTTATAGAAATAGAATGTAATTTCTAAAATGTAAGTAAAGATTTTAATAGCTTTTCCATTTCCACTTCATTTGACTGTACTTTTTAAACATAAAGATTCTACAGATATGACAAGTTCACAAACATGAAAATAATAAGCTCATTACTGGGATAAGCCTTTATTTATTTATTTTTGTGCTTTAACATAATGAGTTGTTAGTGAAATGAAATCCTAATTATCTCTGTTATTAGGCTGCATTTTGTCCTATTATCACCCCATTCCATTACAGAATCAGTGTAAAATTGATATTTACATTTTAAAGACTCAATTTCTACTGTTCTTCAAAGATTACATTCTGCAACAGTTACATAATAAAAGAAAACATGTCTATAAATTACTGTATATATATATATGTATATATATATATATATATATGTATATATATATATATATATATATATATATATATATTCCAGAAGAACCAGCAACACCAGGATATTTCTCAAAACAAAAAAGGTGTGTTTATTCAAGTGTGTTCCAGCCAACGTGTCGTTTCGGTCCACACCTTTCTCAAGGCCCAACAATCCAAACAAACTATAAAGTTAGGTCACATGAGCCAATCAACAGACAGAGTTGTGTCTTTTGCTTCAACACTCCTTCCTTTTACAGTTAGAGTTGTAGTATTTGTGGTCAAGTGATCTCTGAGGCAGCACACAGACCATCACGAAATGGTGGTTCAAGGCAAGAGATGTAAAAAGGTATTATTTACTTAAATATATATTCCACTTTGGTAAGATTATTTAATATACCACTTAATTTGATATAAACTATCTGTTGCTCAAGTATTCATTTTGGGGGTATAGTTTTCCTTTAAAAACCTCAACAAAGGCCTTAAAGGACAAGGAAAGTTAAACTAAAGATGTTGCTAGAAATGTTAAACATTATGTTTTGTGCTTTTGTACCAGCCCAAGGCAACCACAGCCCTTTAGCAGTAAAGATCTGTGTCTCCAAAGATGCCCCAGTAGTTCCCCATCTTCTTTCCTGCTGATTCACTGCACATGCTCTGTGCTGCTGTCACTTACTGAGCTTAGGGACTGACTCAAAACATACAATAAACATAGGGGCAGATTTATCAAGGGTCACATTTCGAGTTTATGGGCGTTATGTTAAACTTCCATAAACTTGAAATTCAACCAATCGAAAATTATTAAAAAAAAAAAAAAAAATTCGGGTGATTAGGCTGTGACCGAAAATCCAAATCGAATTCAATTAAATTTGATTCAGGGTTTGAAAAAAAAAAATCAAAACAAAAAGTCCAGCAAATGACTCCAGGTTCTAGGAGGTCCCCATAGGCTAAAACAGCAATTCAGCAGTTTTTTAGATGGTGAATAGTCGAATTTGGATTTTTAAAGAGACAGTACATGATAAATTTTGAAATTTGCAGTTCAAATTTATTTAAAATGAATTTGGACTATTCCCTAGTCAAATTACACTGAAATAAACTCAAAATTCTAATTTAAAAAATTTTCAATTTGACCCTTGATAAACCTGATCCATACAATATAAATGTTACAATACTGATTGCTCATTAATACAGATAATTACTACATGGCAGCACAGAAACCAGTGCAATTAGCATCAGAAAATTTTCAATCAGCCCTGTAGTATCAGCTTATATGACAGGAAAATCTCATTTTCTGCTTGATAATTAGTGACAACCCCTAAGCTTAGCTTCTCACCAGCTGCTTAGAGCCCATTGAGCATGTGAGTGTCACAGGCACTTTCCAAGATGGTGACCCCCTGTGACATGTTTGAAGTCCTGGATCATTGCTGCTATTGGCAAGCTGAAACTTTAGGCTGGTGCAATAGGTTCAGTCTATAAAACATGGTATTTTTAGCCCTATTCATTTTTAGAGTTTAGTTCTCCTTTAAGCATGAGGTCCTTAGTATGAGAGGCATGGGTTTCATTGGGTATTCCTAGGCAGAATAAAAGGGCTGAATCTATATGTTCTAACATAGTTATGCTAATTTTATATGGTTGCAGGGTCTCTATGAATAAATATATTTTTTCTTTTCCATAACAAATAGGGTGAGAAAACAAAAAGTAACTTGGAAATCAGAAAGGGAAATACCAAGATATTACGAAATACAGGTCCAATCGATTTTATAACCATTATATAAATACTTTTTTGTAGGGAATGTTCTTTGAGTTCTAAAACTGCTTAGCTTCAGCCCAAAATGACCATATAAAAAGAAAGCTCTCACATACAGCAATGAAAACATGAACAACTATAGATGTATGTTCCTGTTAGCATTAGCAGTACTACAGACTAAAAATGATCACATCGGTATGGTTTCCAGTGAAACACTGGAATTTATAGCTTCTTACATTAATGTTCCACTAGATGGCAATATCAAACTATCAACTATTTGCCCTCCGTTTCACATTGGGGAAAATACACATACACTTCAAATTTCTACAAAAAAAAAAATAAAACAAATATTCTTTCAAACAGTGTCTTACCGATTTGTATCAGGGAGAAAGGAAGGACGAAGAAGTACAGCAATATTTCTTTTATCAAGAACAAAGTTGGCAATAAAAGTTGAATTGAGTTACTGCACATACAGAGGGATGATTCATAAGTCAGAACTCAAAACTTTTAAGACATTAAATGAAAGTGCATACTAGCAA
>CM044434.1:112602109-112627736 GCA_024363595.1 Xenopus borealis | reverse complement strand
TTCAAGCAACTTTATCGAGAGTGCTGGCATCCCTTGGACATATATATATATATATATATATATATATACACATATATGTGTGTGTATGGGACCCGTTATCCAGAAACCAGTTATCAAGAAAGCCCCAAATTACGGAAAGGCCATCTTCCATAGACTTAATTTTATACAAATGATTTCCTTTTTCTCTGTAATTATAAAAAACTATCTTGTACTTGATCCAAACTAAGATACAATTAATCCTTATTGAAGGCAAAAACAGTCTATTCTTTAATGTTTACATGATGTTCTAGTAGAATTAATGTATGAAGCTCCAAAGTACAGAAAGATGGGTTATCCGGAACACACTCTAGGTCCCAAGCATTCTGGATAAAAGGTCCAATATATATATCCCTACCTGAGAAAAAAAGAAATGGGTTGCCCATGCTGTGTACATTGTGCCAAATGAATGAAACAGTGCTGTCAGATATAAACACAATTTTCTGCTCCACACAGCACATTTTTTGACCAGATCAGGACAGTCGGCCCCTATTGTAATAAACAAAACTGTCAGCACACATCAGTATAGATAATCCCATAGCTCCTTTTCTTATTTTTCAAACAGCGACTGATGTCAGGCAGTTAAAGGGCAACCAAATCAAATATGATTTTCTTTCACTGAATGTTTAGTTTTCTCTCAGTTTGATGCTAAAAGCAAGTTATTAAAATCCTGCACCATTTTCTCTGCTCCTTCTATGAGACAATGCTTTATTATTTTGCAGAAATGTGTATTGTAACTTCTGCCTTCACAGATGAAAGTAATTAGCACAGAAGGATGTGTCATTTCATATAGTGCTTTATTATGCTAACTTAGGTTCTGCATACCACTGTGGGTGGTTCTTATATAAGAAACATGTATAACCCCCAAAAATAATGAATAAGCTGTCAACTTCTTGTATTCCACAGTAGCACATGGTTTGTCGTCTTAGGAAAATATTTGAGGGCCTTGTTTTTCACAAAAGGGGGATACTAAGTGCCTCTGTTTAGGTACATGTAGGATACTGCACATCACTTTATAAACAATGGACAGTTTTATTTTGCTTTCCATCTGTGATATGATTACTGACATAATTGATAAAGATGAGCAAACAGATTGTTAGATTGTTGCCAGTTTCAGTGAATGATTTTGGAACCAAAATGTAGCTATTTGTCACATTTCAATTAAATGATGAAATGCCTTGAATGCCATTTGCAATGAAATGCTGTGAGTGTGATGGAATGATGTTGACTGGTTGAGGATAAAACAGTTGTACCATGCTATGCATAGTTTAAAATAGTTTAAAAGTGTTGTAGCAACTGTTTTGTCACATGGGTTACCCTATGAAATAAGAATAATGATAATAATGATAATAATAATTCCCAGTATTCTATAGTGCTGATCTCACAAAAAACTACTTGTAATTTAAAAAAACAAACAAAAAAATTCAGAATCCTTGATCAGGATCCTTGACCAGGAGGCAGGTGTCCCTTAGTGAAAGCTGTTATCAAGGCAAGTTGTGCATCATTCTTTAATATCATGGATGGGCCAGAAAGGAGGGCCTGATGCACATTCCCAAGAACTTCCTAAATGAGATGATTGCTAGTGAGGATGGATGGAAAATGTGAGAAGTGGAAGGAAGGAAAGCCATTGCTATGCCAATGGTTTAGAGCTGGGAAATGCATTATATCATTACATAGTAACATAGTAAGTTAGGTTGAAAAAAAGCACACGTCCAACAAGTTTCCAACAAGTTCAGCATTTTAATTTTTTTTAACCTGCCTAACTGCTAGTTGATCCAGAGGAAGGCAAAAAAAACCCAGACTAGTCCCTGGATCAACTTGTGCTATGAGCTATCTCCCACAACCCTGTAGGAAGATTATTATATGATTGCCTTATACATTTATACAGCACCTCTTCTCCAGCATAAACATCTCCAATTATCTTTCCTCATAGATAATATTTTCCATACCTTTTACCAGCTTAGTTGCCCTTCTCTGTAACCTCTCTAATAAAATAATGTCCTGTTTGAGTGATGGAGACCAAAACTGTACAGAATATTCTAGATGTGGCCTTACAAGTGCTCTATAAAGTGGAAGAATAACTCCCTGCTTCTGTGACTCTATGCCCCTTTTAATACAGCTCAAGACCTTATTTTTCCTTGATGCTTCTGACTGGCATTTCTTGCTACAGCCAAGTTTATCATCTACAAGGACTCCAAGGTCCTTTTCCATAATTGATGTGCCTAGTCCCATTAAGATTATAAGTGGCTTGGATATTTTTACATCCCAAGTGCATAAATTTACATTTGCTAATTACATTACTAATTCTGGGCAGTGTCATTTTGTAGCTACTAAAGCAAATAAAGTTCTGTCTTGCATAAAAAAGGGCATAAACTCAAGGGATGAAAACATAATTATACCTCTTTATAGATCCCTAGTAGGGCTTCATCTGGAGTATGCAGTGCAGTTTTGGACTCCAGTCCTTAGGAGGGATATAAATGAGCTGGAGAGAGTGCAGAGACATGCAACTAAACTGGTTAGAGGAATGCAAGACAAATTATGACGGTAGACTGTTCAGATTGGGGTTGTCTTCTCTGAAATAAAGGCGCTTGCAAGGGGACATGATTACATTAGAGAACATTATAGACAAATAGCTGGGTACCTTTTTACCCATAAAGAGGATCACCGCACCAGAGGCCACCCCTTCAGATTAGAACAAAAGGACTTTCATTTGAAGCAGCATAGGTGGTTCTTCACAGTGAGGACAGTGAGGTTGTGGAATGCACTGCCGGGTGATGTTGTGATGGTTGATTCTGTTAATACCTTTAAGAGGGGCTTGGATGATTTCTTGGACAGACATATCAAAGGCTATTGTGATACTAAACTCTATAGCTAGTATATGGCCATATGTAATTTATGTGAAGGTATGGAGGGGTGGTGTGTGTGTGTGTGTGTATAATGGGTTTTCATTTGGAGCGGTTGAACTTGATGGACTTTTTTCAACCCAATTTAACTATGTAACTTTATAACTATTTCTCAACATTGAATCTCATTTGCCACTTAGCTGCCCAGATTACCAGTTTGACAAGATCGTGTTGCAAGGATGCCACATACTGGATAGAATTGAGCTGGATAGTTTTGTGTCATCTGCAAATACTGAGATACTACTTACAATATCCTCCCCTAAGTCATTAATGTGCAAGTGAAATAAAAGTCGACCCAATACCAATACCCAATACCAAACCATGAAGGACCCCTCTAAGAACCTTACTCCAAGTAGAGAATGTGCCATTAACAACCACACTCTGCACCTGATCCTAGCCAATTTTATTTCCATGTGCAAACCACTTCATTATGCCCAATATATCTTAGTTTAGAAAGTAGTCATTTGTGGGACACGGTACCAAACGCTTTGGCAAAATCCAAATAGATCACATATACTGCCCCCCCACAGTCCAGCATCTTACTTACCTCATCATAAAAAGCAATCACATTTGTCTGACATGACCTATCCTTCATAAAGCCATGCTGATTGCTGCTTATAATGCCATTCTCTAAGACAAACGTTTGAATGTGATCCCTTAACAAGCCTTCAAATAATTTGCCCACCCCAAATGTAACACTTACTGGCCAGGCTGAGATCGTAATCCCTTTTTAAATATTGGAATGAACCAAGCTCTCTTAGAACCTAAGGGTATATGCCATCAGGCCCTGGAGCCTTGTTTACATTAATTTTTATTAAAGCTTTTTGAATCATATCCTGAGTCAGCCACTAACTAGATTGAGCTGAGCCATCAGTGCAGCTATGAAGTGAGCCTGGAAACTCAGACTCCTCTATTGTATATACTGAAGGAAAGAACTGATTTAGCACATTTGCCTTTTCTGTATCTGTTACAACCATACTGGTACTGGTATAGAGATCATTCAGATCAAATTTCCACAATTTAGCTCAATGGGTAACTTACACTAATTGTTTGACAGAGCCTAAACAGATACTTGAACCAATGATCATGTTATTGCTCCGCCTCTTTTATCCGGATTGGCCTATTTAAATTTGATGGACAGGCTATTTATACAGGCACTGTTCTTGGCGCCAATTTAGCCTTTGACAAAGCTCGTGCTTGAGTGAGCGAAATGTGCGTCAGATGCCTTAACCTTTTAATTATTAGGCAGGGAAACGGCAACACTGATCTGGGCTGGAAGGGCGGATGGGCTGAAGTGTGGGAGGGCTGAAGGGTGGAAGGGCTGAAGGATGGAAGGGCTGACGGGTAAAGGGTATCTTGGGTCACGAAAGCAGCTGTCAACCCGCTGCTGTCGGCAGTACAATCAGATAGGGGAGTTGAGGAAACAAACGGGGGCCTGGCGTTGCTATTTTCTCCCTTACCGACAATAGAGTAGTAGTTGCTCTCCTAAGCTAGTGTTGGTGGAACTGGGAGATAAGGGAGTTGTGATAGAAAGCAGTTGCTCTGCGTCTCTGTTCTCTCCCTTGTCGACATTAGACTAACTCCCAGCCACAACCATATATATGAGTAAGGTGGTGCGGGTGCGGACAGGTTTTCTGTGCTACTGTCCTACTAACTCCCAGCCACAACCATATTGCCACTGATTGGCAAATTTTCTACGGATATCACACTTATTTGTACACACTTAAGAGTTAAAGATTTGGCCTCAGTTTAGGGGACCAACATATATACTTTCTTACCAGTACCAATAACAAACACACATCTGTAACTGGTGGTACTCCTACATGTATTGAATATAACTAATTAGTGTAACGATATCCACCGATTGGATCTACTCTCCGATCTTCACAAGTATATACTTTGTGTTATATACAAGTGCCCTAATCATTAGTTTGCCCCACCATCAATTAATGTAACAGATACCTTTACTGCCACAGCCAACCCAGAATTGTTTCTACCGTTCATAAGCTGATGACCCAGAGTCTAAACAGCTTTTCTCTCCTACACATTTTTTAAACATCTTTCGGTAAAATTATAATTTCATTATCATAAATAAAAGTTAAGTTTTATAATTATTTTATTTGGGACTCTCAGAATTGTTTTAGTGGGAAGGTGCAATTAATGGGACATACTTTCTCTCCTGTATTTACTATATTTACTAACCTATTTCCATATCTCACACAATGGAAGGTGCTACCTATATATTTTTTTGTTACACATGTCAAGACAGGGTGCAAAGGGCAAAAACCTGGTGCAATCTGCAATGTTTGTACACTTTCTGCACTTTCTACAGATCAACTGCCACCAGTCTCTGCACTCCCTTTCAGTGCAAAGAAACCTGCAACCACCCCCTTCAATAGAGCACTGCCTGCATCCAGCAGCTGTGTATTCTTGAGGGAAGTGGATACATTTTTGATTTTTTTTAAAATAATATTTGCTTTGGTAAACATCTCAATTATTTTTCTGATAGTCTGGAAACATTTCTGACTAGTGATGGGCGAATGTGACGCGCGTCGGAAACGACGCGATGTGCCAAAGTTGACGCGACGTGCGTCAAAAGCATCCCGCGACTCGTTCCATGAATCTTTCGCCATTTTGCGAATTTCTCTGGAAATTCGCGAATTTTTCAGCGAAGCGAATCTCGGGAGATTTGCCCATCACTATTTCTGACTGGATATTATTTAGGATATATGAAAATATTTGAACCACTCTAAATCCTTCTTGATTGCTGAGTTCCCCTCCCATATGTCAAAATATAGTATGCAAGCATCATGCATAAGGTAATGACACAGACCTGCAGGAACAGGCAGAAACAGGGGCAGAGACACAATATACAGTCCCATCACAGCAGCATTCATTATTCCAGAAGAGCGATATCTGGAGAGATTCCAGAGGAGATATCTCTGAACCACTAAGGGTAGTTGTGCAATACAAAAATTCACAACTTACATAGGAACGTTAGAAACATAACTTTTTTTTCTTTCAATAAATCATTATACTGCTGTCTTCATGACCTAACAAAACAGTGTAACAGACAGCTCTTGTGAATAATATTTTTGGTCTAACAAATAAACATCCATGTGCGGTACTAAAATCCATGTGCATATGCCTGAAGCAATAGCAAGCTATCTGAATCTTTGAAGTTGAAAGCATAATACATAAGGGATGTCCACTATCTCCCTTTTCCTTGATTTCAAAGCCAAATGTCTACCATATGCCTAATGAACGGCTATTAGATTTCTATGCCAAAATCAATCTGACAGAAACCACGCTGCGCTGTAGTATGTTATATGATAGTACAACAACTTAACATTTGTGATTGATCTGAATACTTGGATATTGTAGTATTTCAAAGAAAAACAACCCTGTATATTGATTAAAAACATATCAAAGTCAACAAAGCTTTTATAGATTGATGTATAGTTCAAGTATTCTTTTGTTTTACTCTTAACACTCCCTTAATACAGTTATCTAATTTGTGTAAATAGCTGCTGCTGCATTTAGGGCTTTCCTGGGTCATGGTGTAGCAATATATTAATATGGAATTTTCTTCTTGTTGTTAGTGAAAGATACATCCTGTGGATACATTGAACTTGCTTTTAGTAAATGTTCCAGAACATGTATCATATACATTCTTAAAGCAGCATTACTTAGCAAAACTTGTCTTTAGTCATCTAATAAATTCAAGTGAATCCAAAAATGAATATTGCACCTGTTTGTGTAAGCTTGACTCCACAGTATTGTTTCTATAATTTGAGCAAGAATGAAACACAGCTATTGTAGAAGAAAAAAGTAATCAGCAGTGTTCTCTTTCCCTACATACTGTATGTTTCATTACTTAACATAATATCAGGAAACATTACACAGTTATCTCGAATGGCTGACTCCTGTGGTAAGCAAGATTATTACAGGTAAGTAATTAAGATTGACCCTCTACTTGAGAGAGCAAGGTTAAATAGCTGGACAGTTTTATAAAGAGTTTTAAATGACTTAAGGACAGCAATCACGAAGGAAACCCTGTGTGAGTTAAGGAACCCAAGCAGGGTTCCATGGAAACAACCATGTTAGTTAAAGGGGAACTGTCATGGGAAAACATTTTTTTTTTTAATGCATCAGTTAATAGTGCTGCTCGAGCAGACTTCTGCACTGAAATCAATTTCTCAAAAGAACAAACAGATTTTTTATATTCAGTTTTGAAATCTGATGTGGAGCCAAACATTCTGTCAATTTCCCAGCTGTCCCAAGTCATGTGACTTGGAGGGAACTGCTTTGTGGCAGGTTGTTTTTCCTTCTCAATGTAACTGAATAGAACACAGCGGGACATGGGTTTTTACTACTGAGTGCTGTTCTTAGATATACCAGTCAGCTGTAATCTTGTGTTAGGGAGCTGTTATCTCTTTACCTTCCCATTGTTCTGTTGTTAGGCTGTGGGGTGATATCACTCCTACTTGCAGTACAGCTGTAAAGAGTGTTTGAAGTTTATCAGAGCACAAGTTACATGACTTGGTGCAGCTGGGAAATTGACAAAATGTCTAGCCCCATGTTAGATTTCAAAATTAAATATATAAAAATCTGTTTGCTCTTTTGAGACATTTCAATGCAGAATTCTGCTGGAGCAGCACTATTAAAGGGGTGGTTCACCTTCGAGTTAACTTTTAGTACATTGTAGAAGGGCCAATTCTAAGAAACTTTTCAATTGGTCTTCATTATTTATTTTTCATAGTTTTTTTTTAATGATTTGCAATTTTCTTCTGTTTCTTTGAGGCTTTCAAATGGGGGTCACTGACACCATCTAAAACAAATGCTCTGTAAGGCTGCAAATTAATTTTTATTGCCACTTTTCATTACTTACGTATCTTTCTATTCAGTCCCTCTCCTATTCATATTCCAGTCTCTTATGCAAATCAATGCAGGGTTGCTAGGGTAATTTGTACCCTAGAAACCAAATTTCTGATTGCAAACTAGAGAGCTGCTGAATAAAAAGCTAAATAACTAAAACCACAAACAATAAAAAATGAAAACCAATTGCAAATTGTCTCTGAATATCACTCTCTACATTATACTAAGTTACCTCAAAGGTGAACAACCCCTTTAACTGATGCATAAAATATTTCCCATGACAGTATCCCTTTAAGGTTTTTTCCAGATATGAAATAGTTCAAATATGAAATAGTTCAGCACTAGTGATGAGCGATTGTTTTCTCCATGTATGGTTTTGTGGAATGGCAACAAAAATTTGCCACAAGGGAAATTTTGATTGCAACAAAAATATTGCACATGGACAAAAATTACACATGGAAGACAATATACAAAAAGTCACCCATAGTCTCGAATGTACATATTTTGTTACAAAAATGTTGCAGCGACAAAAATGTCTCCCTTGGACTTTAATGTGTTTTGGTAATTTCACAAATTTTCTCTTACTTTTGTGAATGTTTCATCGAAATGGGACAGGCTTATTCATCACTATTCAGCACCTTAAATCATTATTAATGATAAAGTAATACTTACTTATGTCCTTATTCCAGGCCAGAGGTCAGGTGCAAGCAACAACAATAACAAGTCTATATAACATGTCAAGTTCGGGGGTAGGCTGAAGACTGAAGAGGGTAGGCCAGTAAACCGTCTTAGATCAAATACCAGGAGATCCAACATAATTCAGGCTTGGGGGAAATGGAGCCGAGGCACAAGGAATGAAAAAGAGAACCAGGCAGGAATACCATGGTCTAGGCAGGAGCACACACAGGAACCAGCCACGGAAATCACAGGACAACAAATACTCTAAATCAGCCTATAAGGCAGAGCCAGGCCACACTGGGCAGGCGCCCTAGGCAACCTTTCTGGCCTGGGCACCAGCTGAGCATGTGAATTTGACGATGGGGCACATGCGTGAGGTGAAGCAAGCACACATGTGCGGATGAGCAAGAAGTAGACTGGAGTGAGGGGACTGGACATGGGGTTGTTGACAGAGCAGAAACGTGCGTGTGAGATAGGGCAGAAGACAGATGTATACCAAAAACCAGAAGAACAAAGAACAAGACAAGACTGGGCTGGGGGATGGAAGATTTAAATTATGAGGGGAGACCGTCCAGGTTGGGGTTGTTTTCTCTGGAAAAAAGGCGCTTGTGAGGGGACATGATTACACTTTACAAATATATTCGAGGACATTATAGACAAATATCAGGGGACCTCTTTACCCATAAAGAGGATCACCGCACCAGAGGCCACCCCTTCAGACTAGAAGAAAAGGACTTTCATTTGAAGCAGCGTAGGCGGTTCTTCACAGTGAGGACAGTGAGGTTGTGAAATGCACTGCCGAGTGATGTTGTGATGGCTCATTCTGTTGATGCTTTTAAGAGGTGTTTGAAAGAGTGGAGATGTGTGTGTGTGTGTGTGTGTATGTATGCTGGGTTTTTAATTTGGAGGGGTTGGACTTGATGGACTCTGTCTTTTTTCAACCCAATTTAACTATGTAACTATGTAAGACTGATGACCTCCAGAGGGATAACTGGTAAGTGCGCAGATAACTCCACACAGGGTCCGGAGTTCAAAACCCAGCAAGTCCTGACAGACCTCTGTTCATCAGGATACTTCACCCATTCCTACTCCAAAAATCCCAAGTGACTGAAAAGGTTAATGCAAGTCTAATTCTCCATGCAGACCAGTGTTTGATTCCCACAGGTAGATTATTCAATAAACATTAAATATTGAATAAACATAGCATTATTTTGCCCAACAGTATCATTCTTTTTTAAATTTAATATGGCCATTAAAGCTTTAATGTATTCAGCAGCATCTGGTTATCATAAGTGCTGCATAATCAGGGAGACTGACATTACACGTCCTCTTCCATATTACTTTTACTTCAGATAAGTCCATAGCATTTACAATTAAACCCATGCATAGTATGATAAATTACTTCTAATAAATCTTCTTCTTCTTCTAAGCATAGCAATAATGACTTAACTAAAGCTATGGTGTCTACAAGAATATAAATTAAATATCTGAAAATTCCACATGATTCTAATGGTGAGCACTGCAACTTCCATAGGCTGCAAATGTCCAGTAAATGAAATATCAATTTCAATCTATATGAAATAAATCATAATAAAATAAGGTATACAGGGGGCTTTTAAATAGTGTGCTGATGGTATCATTCATGCTTGTTACAGCTGTATAAACATCTAAAACTGAGCTATGCTTGCATGTCTAGAGCCACTGATCATGTAGATTAAATTCTATATAGTTTTTAATGGCAAATACAGCACTATACCTAATAACAAGGATGGAGATTGGAATTGTAAAAAAAAAAAAATCCCACTCGTCTGTTTTATTATTTGTTGCTACAAACTCCTTCGGTAGCTGTGTTTTTAATGAAAACGTATGTAGTGTTCAGAAACGTCACCACTTCAAGACGGTTATGGTTAGGTTTAAAACAAGGAATTTTTGGTGTCTGTGAATGCTTGCAAGGGTCAAATTTTTATATCATTACAAAAAAAGAATATTAATGAGCTGGGAGCAAATGTCTGGTGCCTGAGACAGGTGACAATTATGTAAAATGCGAAAGACACCAATCAGCTGATTTAAAAATCACTACTAAACCTATATTTTGCTTTTAAATTAGTGACCTTAAGGCTGATGGAAGTTTGATGGAAGTAGGTGGAAGTATGTAGGTGGAAAAAGGCTTAGCACATGCTTTTTTGAAATTGTAATTAACTTATAGATGCAATTACAATATATTCCTTTGTTGTCCAGATGCATAGGTCCAAAAGTCAGGTCAAATCTGATCACATGACTGACACAATCGATGACTTCTGATGCCCATTTGCTGCTAAAGCAGTAGCACCACTTTTCTACATAATTAAAGTCTTGAAGAACTGAAGAACCTAAACTCTCTATTGCATTCACGTGGCCCAGTGTGATACTTTTTGCAGAGGTCTCTTAGCAAGAGAGTTTAAAAGTCTCCCTTATGAATGTAATTGTAAATGCAATTATACATTACAATGTCCATATGAAACTGCCTGTGTAAATGAATAAGAAATGAAATAGAAGACATTGTGGCAGGGCAAGGCTAAGCTGACTAGTGATGGGTGAATTTATTCGCCAAGCATGAATTTGCGGTGAATTCCCATGATTCGCCGTGCGAAACGCCAGCGAAAATTTGCCTGCAGAAAATTCGCTGGCGTAAAAAAAAAATGAGATGCGTAAAAAAAAAAGTGACTCGTTTCGCAAATTTTTCGGCGAAGCCCATCACTAAAGCTGACCAGACACTCTATGCAACCCAGCCAGTCACTACAATCCCTACACTGCCCCTCGTGTGTGCATGCACAACTGCAAATCTGGATGAGGATGCACTATAATAGGGCAGAGTGACAGTGGAGTGAAGGGAGTGAAAACAGACTAGGGGAAGATAGAAGACCCTTCAACAGGTATCCACCCAGAATCCCTACCATCATTTTGCTCTATTCCACATGAACAATTCAGATCAGAGTATTTGAAATGGTACTGTTTATTGGAAATTTTGGTAAAAATGAAGTTTTGGAAAAGACAGCATTCAACAGCAATTTCAGTACTGAATAATGAAATAACATAACTCTCAGTTGCAGTCAATATAGAGATGGAAAGTTAGAACAATAAATATTGTAAAATATTCTATTTCTCCATTTATTAGACGAATTATAGATTTGGAAAGTGTATAAGAAGTGTTTGTTTGTTTGACCATTGTTTAAAAGCTCTGTGACAATATGTTCCTAAAATACCTTTTATCCCAGGTCAGTCTACCAATGCAGCTGTGCCAGCACAACTCAGCAATTTTAATTATTTAATTTAAATAAATTACTTCAATTAATTTTAACTGCCATCTCTGTATACAAGAATGAATACAAGTGACCAGGAACAGCCATATTCATCAAACAATTATGACTAGAGAAATAGAATTTACAATGTTGTAGCTGCAGTGTTTTACTTTGATGTGTTCTTTGCACACCATGTCTGTTTTGTGCCATATGTATTGTTATCAGAGCTTTCAATGGTAGCAGCAGTTTTCACTAAAACTACTAATATTTTTTAATGGCAATTTCAGGACTTTTCAAATATATGTAAACATTATTTTCTTCAATTGATTTAATTCTTATGTACTTAAGTCTACTTTAAGATTCTTGTGAGCCTAGGGCATAGTAAAATAGAACCAACAGAACACTGAAAAAACAACTTACAGAAAATTCCTCATTTAACGCTTTTGGTTACCTGGTCTTCATTATTCAAATCCAAAATGCTTCCTATTGAAGCAGGACAAAGAACCCATTGGTAGATTGCAGTCCTCAAACTTATTGGCCCTGTCCAAGTATATTAATGAATAACCTAAAGAAATGGAAAATACAAAATTCCTTGCAGAAAAAAATAACAATTCTTTTTGTTGAATATTTATTCGACAATAAAAAACACATTTATAAAGTACATTTGAAATTATTTTAATCCAAAATTTGATGAATGCATTTTAGATCTTAGACTAGAATCCCTTGTAGACCATGTATGCTAAAGGTTAAATAAAGAGAATAAGGATCCCGACTAAGCCTTGATCATGATATAAGCATGTGCCATTTGGTGCCTGTACCCTTACAAAGACATAATGCTCTTTAGTATTGTAAAATAAATTGTAATATCCTTGTCATGATACAGCCCTATAATAGCTAATAAAACAGGCCAAGGTATCTTGAAGAAGCATGTCTTAGCTAAATCAGACACATAGCAGGCCTCTATTCACTAAGGTCTGGAGTCATCCATGTGTAACAGGGTCACAAACTATTATGCCCTTCTCCAAGCCCTGGTTGTATTCTCTATTTTCATTTGTCCTCGGTCTCTTCAGTGTCATTTGTTCAAGTTTCCTATTAAACCACATTCTGAGCTCATTTCCCTATTCTGGTTCTGTTGTGTTTTGATATCCAAGGATGAGTAGAGTATAACAGTGCTTTATTAGCAGACTCATGCAGCCATTACTCAACAGTAACAAACTCTAGCACCTTAAGAAGTATAAACAGTACTGTGTATGCACATAATAACTAGTGTGCTCAGTGATATCTACAGGCCAGTTGTATAAACACCACATATTCCCCCTATAGTAGGAAAGCATTTGGGCAAATGTAATAAACAACAACAATGCATCTTAAAGCAATAAAATACATCCTTCACATGACATAGTCCTTGGTCCATGCAGGTAGTTTTCTGATTCTCTCTGTACGCCTCATATGTTCACTTTCTTCAGGCCTATTGCAATTGGCATCAGGAGTAGGGAAATGTCCTTCATCAAATGGAGCTTCTGCAAAGTCATATCTAGCAGGTACAAGACGACTTGCATTCCATATGTGTCCATCAGAGTTCATATGTGTCTTCGCCTGCGTCTCATTTCAAGTGATGTAGTAAATTTATATTGTACTTGTTTCATTAGTCCTGGTTTCTTAATTCTGACTAAAGATCCAGGCTGAAAGCGTACTTCTCTTGCACCACGTTTTCTGTCAGTATAAGCCTTGCATTTGGCTTGTTGGCGTTTGACAATGTCAGCAGTAGACGATTTTGTAGGCACAGTATTTTGTGGAGGTTTGATGTCTGCAACCTGTAACTTAGTGCACATCTGTCTGCCATGTAATAATTCAGCTGGAGATGTTTGGGTTGTTGCATAGCACATCGCTCTGTAGTTATGTAGGAACTGTTGTAAATACTTTCCAAGATTTCCCAGTAACATTTGATGACTGTAGTGCTTCTCGATTTCTCCATTTACTTGTGGGTAATACAGTGAAGATTTCCTATGCACAATATTCCTCTCTCTCAGAAAGAATTCAAACTCAGTCTGATATTAACTCCTTTGGATTACCTTCCCTGCTGAAGACTGTAGACAGACATTTTATTAATGTAACTGATGTTATATGAGAAACAAGAGAAAATGGTATCATACGTACCGTGATTTTCCTTTCCTGGACGTACTCCATATCAGTACTCTCCAGGATATCCCGCCCCCATGCCCCATCAGAAGGACCCTCCACAAGCTTTAAAAGGCACTCCCACAACCACTATGGTGTCTTTGTTATGATCATTAAGACAACCATTTTAGAAGAGATGAGAACACTGATAGTGAGTATGTCCAGGAAAGGAAAATCATGGTAAGTAGGATACAATTTTCTCTTTTCCATGGACGTACTCCATATCAGTACTCCCCGGGATATAGCAAGCTTAAAGGGGACCTGTCACCCAAAATAAATATTCAAAATCCTATTTGATCACATTAGTTAAGCAAAATGATCTTTATTTACACAATATAAATTATTTGATACTTGCTTCCTTCTGTCTGGGAATTCAAAATAATAGCAAGCAGGCAGGAGCCATTTTGTGGACACTGTTATTAAGGCAAGCATCATCTTAGACTCTTGTTTGTGCACCAGAATAGGGGACCCAATGTCCATCCACATGCACTGACTACACAATTAAACAGTGAAGAGAATGGGGGAATGTGTGGAGAGCAGTGAAATCTAAGTGCTGAATGGAAAGTGAAAGTAATTGTCTGCCCTGCCTCTATGCCATTGGCATAGAGGAGAGGCAGACAATATTTGATTGACAGCTGATATTTTTAAATGATCTTACAACAGCAATGAATGCTTTAATAAAAATAGAAATTGGATTTCATGTTTAATTTGAATAGGACTTTTATTATACAGATTCTTGTGTCTAGGTGAGGAGGGCATACTGCTAACACTGCTAGAGTCTCTGCAAAACTCAGAGGAATAATAGTTTAGCATCCTATCCTAAACATTGGTTATACCAGAGCCCAATAATAACTAAAGGCCCAGTGACACTTCACTTTAACTGCAGCATATCACCATAACCCACTTGTTTCAGCTGCAGTTATAAGGCATGCTATATCCAGCTTGCAAACCACCGGGCACAAGAAACCTGCAGCTGGGCTACAGTTTAACACCTCCATACTGCCTGATCTTAGAAATATTGCCATGGTGTACCAAATCCTGAACTGGCAACAGCTGATACAGTATACCAACAACAGGACACTGTAAACAAATATTTGTGGCATGCTAATACCACAGATTTAGAATGTTTGAAGATAGTAGTAAGTACTCTGGGCTGCAGTTTACCAACATGCCCATTATCCAGTACAGCAAACCTCTAATCAGCTGAAGCTTTGGTATGCTTACAGCCCAATTGTCCACAGACTCTGTTTGCTGAAGAATTCATATAATATTTGAGACCCAGATATTTGTAACTAATTATGTATAATACAGGACTCCAAAATCAATGCAAAACATAATTAACAGGTCAGTCCACTGACGAGTATTTTATGGAGAACACACACACCCTGAATGATAAATACATGGTAACCTAATTTAATACATTCAGATAGGCAGATAAGTGCAATCATGAATTCTGCCGGCCACAATAATTTGTGTTACTTGCTGGTAGCACACAACCCATAAGGTCTGGATCCCCCAGAGCATGGCCAATGGACAAGAACAGCTTTTTGCAAAGTTCATTATACTACACAACTTTTAAGTATAATAAGATCACAGGACACTGAAATACCAGTCATAAATATAACCCACCTTGGGCACCAGAAAACTGGAGAAGAACTAGTTTCAATGAAACAAGTGACTAAAGAGCATACCTCCAAGTCCCTGGTGCTATACCCTCTAGCTGATCACATAATTACATTCAGCAGAGGCTGCTCAGCTATGCCCCAATTAGCCAGAGAGTTTACTGCTACAATCTATGTTACATAATAAACATGTACAGCCAGGTTGCTACTAACCCAGCACATGAACCATTTCAAGCCTAACGCAGTAATTCATTCTGGCTTCAATAGCCATGAGGCAACACTGGTGCCATTCTCTGGAAGTCCAGGCAGAATGTATATACATATGTTATGATGCATATATGATTATACTTCTAGGTATGCATTATATTAATCAGTTCTCAGACAGACTCTGTCCTAACTGCTGTAACACCTTTAATAGATGATTAATAAATGATTTAAGGCATTACCCAGTGTAGCAGCAAACAGCCATAACACAGGATTATGGAAATCCTCTGAAAGCTCAGGTAGTGTGTAGCTGATCACATGATTACCTTCAGGTGCGGATACTCAGGTGCATCCAATTAAGCAGTTCCCAGAGATACCATACTCTGCACTAACTACTGTAATGCTAATCTGGGCTATCCAGACCACAGCTAGTTAAAATGTCCAGCTATTGGTATGAGCATGGGTTAGAATGGCTCTCTCTGCAGGATCCCGGGCCTTTGCTAAGTGGAAGCATTCCCTCTATGGTGTAGTGCAACTACAACACCCAGACACTGTGCATGCAACTTACAAAAAATGATGGGCGCCAGGAGGTTCTTGGTGCAAACAAGGAAAAACGGTTTATTATGTCAGAGACAAATATCCTCAGGTTTACTCACGCAGGAGTTGAGCATATAGCAGGAGCACAGAAGTCACACAGACTGGTACAGCACTTTGGAGCAGTTGCACCCTCCCGAAGCTTTGACAGTCCTCCCTTTCTCCCTAGTGAGCTCCAGGACAGCAGCCTCAACCCTCACAGTCCCTCTTCTCTGAGGCCCTGCACTCAGGTATTTCAAAACCTGCGGGAAGCTACTTCCTTCTATCAATCCTCGGCGGAGCTACAACTGCTCATGCTGCTAAAACTTTCTGTCTCACTCTTCCTAGAAAATCGATCACCAAACTCCCCTAGGCTAGCTATACCTCATTCACGGGGTTGCCTGGTCCCTGACTTCTTTTCAGAGCAAAGGCCTTTCTGTACCCAGGTCCCCCCTGGCCCACCCTGCGGGATCACCATCTAGAGGCCAAAGAGGAAGCTGCCACTCCCTTCCCAGCACTATACAGTGTAAGGCAGGAAATCGTCATTACACTCTGGGCTGTAACTATTGGTTAGAAGCATGCACTTGCAACATAACCTTCTGCCTAGACCCAGAGCCAACTGAAAGTTCAGTGCATTACCAAGAACTGGAGGCTCAGGTATGTATTTTAATTAGCCAGTAGTTAGAGCTTATTTAACAATTACAGTGAGAGAATGTGTGCATTATCCAGTGTAGAGGTAGAAGCCATAACAAAGCACTGGAGCAATTCTCTGGAAAGCTCAGGTAGTGTGTAGCTGATCACATGATTACAGTCAGCTAAGTCTACTCATGTAGAATGCAGTTAGTCAGTTCTGAGAGATTATTACCAAACTCTATTATCCAAGAGTGGATCAATTCTGTGGAAACTCAGGTAATATAGCTGATCACATGATTACATTCAGCTGAGACCACTCAGGTGTGCATACAGTTAGCCAGTTCTCAGAGGTTATTATATGACTCTGCACTGGCTGATAAAACACACTGCAGAGCAACTGAAAGTTCAATGCAATACCCAGTGTGTCTGCAAGTAGCCATAACACAGAACTGGTGCCATACCCTGTAAGACAGGGAAGAAACAGATTCCTAGCTGAATACCTAATTACATTCATCTAAAGCTGCCCAGGTATGTAACAACAATCAGTCAACTCACCTCTCTGTAGTGCACTACACCTGCCCACCTTTAATGCGAAAATGCATTAGCGACAGCTTCGCTGGCGTTTGCTGCACTTCGCCAGGCGAATTTTCACCAGAGCTACGCAAGTTCACTAAAATACGAATTTGTCCTCAGGGAGGTGAAACGTAGCGAAGTTGCGCTACTGTTACTTCACCAGGCAAAGCGAATTTACGTTAGCGATTCCTAATTTGCATACGGCACGAACTTAAACGTATAATAGAGATGTATGTTACAGCCACAAATGAATATTCATTAAAGTTTTTCAGTGGAGCTCACCCGACATGTGTTCCAGCGTCTCTCCGTTCCAGGGGCAGCTCTCGTGGGATATCGGCAACTTCAGACCGGTTCGTCAATTCCTCTTTTGTATACCCGCTCAACAGCGCCTGCTGGAATTATAGAGGCTCACATATTATGAAAGTGATGCGGCTTTATTGTGCACACCATAAGTTTAACAGATAGTGGGGTGGTGAGAGTGCTACGCGTTTCGTGCCCTAGCTCTCTTGACAATTCATCAGGGTCATGTGACAGCCACGTGCTGATGATTGTTAAATAGACTAAGGTAAAATTAATTAATTAATTAATTGGTGCTAACTTCAAATTAATATGTGCTAATACATGTGCATGACATAGTGATTACAGAATATAAAGAAAGGTTAAGAATTTAAAAATTGCATTCATATTAAAATTACATTTCGTATTTAAAAGCCTCTCTTATCAAATTGCTTCATAATATGTGCTGTTACGTGTAGTGCATAATTAACATTTAATCTATATTCTGTGAACTACATTAAATAGATATCCCAAATAAAATCTACTAAATACCTATATAGAGGTGTATGTTACAGCCACTACATTACACTACACAAGCCCAGGAAACCTTTAATAAATAAAATAAAGTTGTCCTATTGCCCTAAACATGTGCCCACTGTATAGCTAAGTTGCCATATGTTAGGAAATGTAGGGGGGAAAGGAGGGTAAACCCCCAAAAAATTTAGCTATTTTAAAGACTATCACCCTACAAAAGGTAAAAGACACCAGACTTAGAAAAAATGTAAACTTTTTTTTTTTCAATCTCCTAGCTATTGTATTGAACTTCGCCAGGTCTGACCCTGGCGAAGTAAAGTCTAGCGCAAGAGGTAACGTTCAGTAAAATGGTCATCTTATTGAATTAGCGTAGTTACTTACCTTTGTCAGTGTGCAACTTCACCTGGCGTAAGGGCATGAAGTTGCGCTAGTCTATCTACTTCGCGAATTTTCGCCAGAGTCTGACTTAGTAAATTCACAAAGTTGCGAATTGATGTCATGCTGGTGAATTAGCACTAGCGTTAGACACTTAACGCTTTAGTGTATTTGCCCCTTTGTGAGGGAGGCTGTTGGCTCAGAATTCTGACTCAATTTTTAAAGTATCTCCCCACAGGGGAACCAAACAAAAACAAAATGGAGACCATCAGACTCAGGCCACTAATTAAATACTTTACTGAGGACTGCTAACCTTCCACCTCCCTCCCCATCCACAAAAATACAAAGGGTGCAGGGCCACACACCATTGCCACTGAGTGCTTCTTAGACAGATGCCATAATGGTGGTGGGAGTGCCTTTCAAAGCTTGGGGAGGGTCCTTCTGATGGGGCATGGAGGTGGGGATATCACTGAGAGTATTGATATGGAGTACAATTTCAGGGCATTTACTGTAATAGTCTATCAAAGTTATAGCAAATCTGCAGTCTATAGGAGCATCTGCAAAAGGACCCACAATATCAATGGCAAATTTTTCCCATGTTGAATCAGAAAATGGTACTGGCTGAAGTGGTGGTGTGAAAGCAGTTTTTTCATGATTTTGACAAGTAAAACAAGAATGAATGGCAGTTACCACATTGGCATCCATTGCCGGTCACCAGTATAGTTCTCATAATCTTTGTTTTGTAAGTACAATTCCTTGATAACTCTCATGTGCAAGTTGTATGAGCTTTTCTCACAAGGTCTCTGGTACCAGTAAGCGGTGAGCTCCACGGACAACATAACCATCTACTAAGGACAGTTTGTGTCTAATCCTGTAGTAAGGTTGAAGATCAGGGCTGAGTATCTTCTCAGCATTTGGCCATTTGCTTTGTAAGATGTCCCATAATTTTACTTGAATTGGACAGGTATAGGTAAATGTGACATACAATCAGCAGTAACATTTTTCAGTCCTGGTTTGTATTGCATTTTGTAGTTGAAATTCAGTAGCCTTGCTGACCATCTAGCTGTACACATTACAGCTCTTCCTAGTCCCTTTGTTGTGAGCGGTGTAGTTAAAGGGCTGTGATCAGTGCATAAGGTAAATTTTGTACCCCATAGGTAGGTTCTCAATTTTTCTGTTGCCCAAACACATGCTAGAGCTTCTTTTTCAACAGCTGAATATTTACACTCTGGGGCAAAGTCACTAATGCTTGAAGCGTCTAATGCTAGCGCTAATTCGCCAGCGTGACGTCAATTCACAACTTTGAGAATTTACTAAGTCAGACTCTAGCGAAAATTCGCTAGCAAAGTAAATAGACTAGCACAACTTTGCACCCTTACGCCAGGCGAATTTGCCCACTGACAAAGGGATGTAACTACGCTAATTCACTAAGATGACCATTTTACTGAACTTTACCTCTTGCGCTAGACTTTACTTCGCCAGTGTCAGACCTAGCGAAGTTCAATACAATAGATAGGAGATTGGAAAAAAAAAGTTGAAATTGCTGGTGTCTTTTACCTTTTATAGGGTGATAGTCTGAAAAATAGTGACTTTTTTGGGGGGTTACCTGGTTTGTGAAGTGTAATGTAGTAGCTGTAACATACACCTCTATTCGCGCCGTAAGCAAATTAGGCATCGCTAGAGTAAATGCGCTTTGACTGGTGAAGTAACGGTAGCGCAACTTCGCTACCGTTCACCTCCCTGAGGGCAAATTCGCATTTTAGTGAACTTGCGTAGCTCTGGCAAAAATTCACCTGGGGAAGTGCGGCGAACACAGGAGAAGCTGTCACTGGTGCATTTTCAAGCTTTAGTGAATTTGCCCCTCTGTCTCTGTAAGTGTTCTGGATGCAAATATGACAATTTTCTCTGAATGATCAGCATGGATCTGTGTGCAAACACCATAGTATGAAGCATCTGTAGTGACCATAGTGGGTAGTGCAGGATCAAATAAAGCTAGTGCTGGACTGTTCACAATTAACTATTTCACTATTTCAAAGTTATATTGAGCAGTCTCTGACCAAACCAGACTTGAAGTTCCATGTAGTAGTGCTCTAAGTGACTCCAAAACTGAAGCATAGTTGGGAATAAACTTAGAATAACATGAAGCAAGACCTAAAAAAGCTCATAAGGTCTGAAAATCAGGTGGAGTAGGTGCTTGTGTAACAGCGTTGACATGGTCAGGGTTAGGCAGTAATCCCTCTTGTGAAATTACATATGACCCAGAAATTACAGCTGGGTTTGTCTGAAGTGGCATTTGGAAAGTTTCAGTTTCAGTTCTGCAGAATCAATGCATTTCAGAACCTTTTCTAGGTACTTGTCATGAAGATCCATAGTTGGAACGTAGACAAATATATAGCATTGTACGCCAGGTATGCCGTGGAGTATAGAAGACAGCAGTCTTTAAAAACAACTCGGTGCTGAAGCCAGTCCTTGAGGTACATGTTTGAACTGAAACAAACCATCATAGGTGATAAATTCAGCGAGGTCTCTGCTTTCCTCATGCAGTAATTCTTGATGATAAGCACTCTGAAGATCAAGGGTGGAAAAGAATTTTGTTCCTCAGAGTTCAGAAAATATTTCCTCTATCTGTGGCAAGGGATAATTATCCATAACAACTGCTTTATTAGGTTCATAGAGATCAACACACAATCGACTACTTCCAGTTTTCTTCATTGTTGGTGAAACCCATTCGGAGGATTCTGATTTTTCAATCACATTTTGCTCTACCAGTTTCTTTAGTTCCTGTGAGACAGTTTCCCTTATAGAGTAGGGCAATCGCCTATATTTCTGGCGTACTGGTTTTACATCTGGTCTCAACAGAACTTTGTGCACAAAGTTCTTTGCACAGTCCAGTGAAGTGTTGCTTTGTGGTGCAATTTTAGCCACAAGCTGTGTGGCAGGCACTGGTGCTGTAGTAATGAGACCATCAACTAATTGTAGGTCTAATGCAGCAAAGAGGTCCCTTCCAAGTATAGCAGTACCATTATTCACAATGTAAAAGTTACATTTTGCAGTATTTGATTCAAATTGCACAGTCACTGGCAAGCAACCAAGAACAGGGATTGGATCCTTTTAGTAACTGACCAGTCTCAGGGCAGGTGCAACAAGTGTATCTTTTGCAAAGTATTTCAAGAAAATATTCTTTGGTAGTCTAGAAACAGCTGAACCTGTATCCAGCATCAGGTTGATGGAGTGTCAGCAGAGGAGTACCAGCTTTATCCACACTTAATACTAATTTATTTGTAGTAGTGACTTCATGAACATATTTAGCAGAATTACAGCAGATCTTAGCAAAATGACTACCTTTTGCAACACTGTACAGCTTTTTCAGGACGTAGCATAATTTGCAGTGTGTTGTGTTGAACCACGACAAAAGCAGTATTTTTTATTTGTATTTGCTTCATGGTTTTGCAGTGAATCCCTTTCCTTAGCACTTTATTTTGCCTATGACTGTTCATTATTAGGCCCCAGTGCTGTCCCAGCAGTACCCTGACTGAGAGTTTTAGCCTCTGCCATTGCTGTTTCACTTTGGCTAGCAACAGTCTCTCTCTAATGTGTGGTGAATTTGTTTTTTTCCACTATTTGGTCTCTTAGCCTTTCATCTGTTAGATTCCCAAAGTCACAGGTGACAACCAGCTCTCTCAAAGCTGCTACAAATTGTTCTTATGTTGTACACGTTGGTGAAATTTATATCTTTCAGCAACCATATTAACTCTTGGCATGCAAAAAAGGTTCTTTAGAGCAGCAAGTACTGTTTCATAAGTAATGGTCATGGTAATGTACAGAAAAGACGCTGTCCCTCTGCTCCCAGGCAATGACGGCAGTAAAGCACGCTTTCTAGAAGCAGAAATCTCCCCTTGATCAGCAGCAATTATGTAATTGTCAAACATAGGGATCCAAGCAGTAAAAGGTATGGTAGGCTCACCAGGGTTTGGGAGAAAAGATGCAGGCTGCTGCAGAGGTAGAAGAGACATTTCATCGCCAATTTGTTGTGTTTTGATAGTCAAGGATGAATAGAGTATAACAGTGCTTTAACAGCAGGCTCATGCAGCCATTACACAACAGTAATATAAACTCTAGCACCTTAAGCAGTATAGACAGTACTGTGTATGAATAGTATAACTCATGCGCACAGTGACATCTACAGGCCATTTGTATAAACACCACAGGTTCTTCTAATGCTAAAAATGGAGTCACCATGTTACCAAACATATTCAAATTCAAGGGTAGGTGTGGATACAACTGCTCAGACAGGTCTGCTGCAAAAGGTGCCTTTATTGTAGTATCAACACGACATGTTTCGAGCTTATGCTCTTTATCAAGTTGATAAAGAGCGTAAGCTCGAAACATGTCGTGTTGATACTACAATAAAGGCACCTTTTGCAGCAGACCTGTCTGAGCAGTTGTATCCACACCTACCCTTGAATTTGAATATATTTGGCTTTTGGATGGAAGCAAGGTGTGTTGGTACGAAAGAATTACATTAAGGACTCCATGTACCAGTATATTCTGTGAATTGACATGTTACCAAACACTTAGGCTCCCACCTGCCAGCCACTCACATGTGGCCTAGCATGGCAGGAATATACATTGTTCAGTCCAATATTTTTTGTTTTGATTTATCTAACAAAATAAAACATATGGAAGCAACCATTAATCCTGATATCACTTATAAACTACTACATCAGTATAATTTATTGCGTAAACGTAAGTAATTACTGATACTCAATGGGCATTAACAAAATTGGCTCTTCTTTAACAATGATTCCTTTTTACATTGCTAGATCCTGAAAATCTAGTAAGAAAAAACACAAACAGAATAATCCAAATTTCAAGGCCCAAAAGGTAAATATAAAAAACGACCCCTAATTTCTTTTGGCAGCATACAGCAAAATAATTCTTATGCAATCTATCTGTAAAAAAGAAATATAAAATTCAACAGACCAAAGTGGTCCATCTAGTCTCCCCATTATATTCTTTATAGATATTTTTTAGTTTTGTTTTAATCACTTACGTTCATTTGTATTCATCCCATGCAATTAAAAAAAACTGCTGTGAGACTTGTACAAAATATTTACAGAATAATTGCTAAAATAAGTGACTGAGAAATTAGCATATGCACTCTGGTAATTAAACTGTGGATTTATTTTTCTTTCCCCTTAGGATAAAGAGCATGTGGTGTATGTAATGTATGGAGAGGTGAAGACATTGCCAGTTGCTAAGGGTTGTTGCTAATGAGTGTTTATACAGTAGATATGGTTTTTATTTGCCTAGAGTCTTTTTATTTGATTTTGTAATTACAGTACATTAATTGAAAAGAAACAAAGCCAATTACATTGGTTTTAGAATCAGAGGCATATTGAAAGGGTATCATTGGCAGCTATAAGGAAAATTGAAAAAACAAAAAATGATTATATTCTCATTGTTTTGACATCTTCAATTCCATTGGGAGGGATTTAATCTCACTTTCATACAAAAGAGCTTTTTTACTGCTCAGTAAAATACCAGTACCCATATCTCAGATTCAAACTGCTGAGAATCATCAATGATTATCTTGTTTGAATTTACCTAAATCTGCCACTTAGTAATCATTTAGTAATAAATAAGCTACCATATAGTATGTACCATTCTTCCCAATAAAAAGCATCACTATTTTTTAAGGAAAGATAAATACAGTAACTCTACGCCAATATTACAAAAAAAAAAATGTAAATATTTAAAAGTGGCTATCCACAGGCAAATTTATAGGTTTATTTGACCAATCAGCCTGTGCGACTGTACCAGCTGTATGTATGATAGTACTTTATGAACAAAAGGATTTTTATATGTTTCCCAAAACGTACAGAAAATACACTGGAAAGGGCAATCATTCTTATTAGTCAGTGTTGTGTTTACATTATAATTACAATACATTTATACTTGTACCTAAAATATGTATCTTGTTCTAGTAGTTCAAGCAGCCACTGAAAGTGTATGATGTTTTTCTAAAGCAATTTACAAAGTTTTGAACCTGAATTAGACAGTTTCACTTTTTGTAATTCATGGTGCTGGATCAGGAGTTATTGAAGTTGAAGACAAGCATCTTTATACCATAATGAGCTTCAAAGAAATATATTTTTGCAGATGATTTATAATACAAATGGTACCTCATACATTGTAAAGATATGTTTCAATGATTCAGTATGTCCGTGTATTTCTTAGTTAAATTAAATAGTCTATTTTCTGTACATTATAAAGATAGAATAGCTAGTCAGTAGATGGCAGTAGTATATAGGGTGATATATATTGTTATTTTGTGTTATTTTACATCTTTGACTTGAAGGAATCATAAATAAAGCAAGTCTGAACCTTACAAACTGACTAAGACCTTGCTTTACCTCAATCAATCTTTATTCCCCTGTAGATTAAAGTGTTTAGAAATGGTATATCTGATTGCCTGAGGTGTAAGATAAGGCTTCTAAGTAACATATGTTATCTCCTTCATTTTGTGTTATAATTTTTTGGTATGAATGTAATGTAAGCTATTTATTCTTGATTATTATATATTGCTTGAGAGTCCAGTTCATCTGCAAAATTTGCATTAGCTGTGTTAATGTTTTGCTTTAAAATTCATATTTGAGTAATTTATTTTATGGAACAGAGGTAACAAAGCTCCCCCACCTTTTTATTTTATAAAGGACTTAATTGAGATGTCTGCAGGAATTCCTATGTGTCTTAAACAGTTGGGATACTTTTGTTTAAACTGAATTAATCAGTGAATGAAACATAATATCATTATAAAAAATATCTTTTCAGCTGTTTAACAAGATGCGTCTAAACTTAGCAATGTGTTAATTTTCATATATAT
>CM044434.1:112566929-112600500 GCA_024363595.1 Xenopus borealis | reverse complement strand
TTTGACACAGAAAAACTTAGCTCATCTATCCCATTTATCCCACTTAGCACAGAATATTGTATCACAGCATCCCATTAACTCTGAGTCATGACGCATTTAACTCACAAATCCCAGTGGCTGCATCTGTATATAGATGTCTTTAGAATAATATTCAGGTCAGGTTTTTTTGTGAGCTAGCCATCTTTACTTGTTCCTTTTCTACTCTCACTCTCTATCTCTCAAAACTACCCTCATTTATGAATACAAGGATAAAGGCAAAGCTTAGAATGTGAGCATTAAGGAGGTAGAGAAAACGGCAATCATGTAGCCTGTAATATTGTGTTACATAAAGATATAAAAATGTACATACAAGAGAAAATCTACTCCTACACATTACAATTTTTGCCTGATCACCGTTTATTACTTTCTACAGTAAAAGCCCATTCCAGTAGGATTAAGAAATAAATACATATTAAGCTTTTAATATTTCTGTTAGAAAATGTCTGGACCATATGCAAATTTACCACATTTTGGGTCAAAAATCTGCAGAATATAAATGTATTTGTTGAGTAAAATGCAGCTATTGATTTTTCTGGTGATTGATCTATTGATTTTGCAATCCAAGGTGTAGCACACCAGTGGATGGGCCAGAGAAGTGTGCAAATGAGTTTGACTTGCTAGCAGTGTATCCCGGACACCCTAGGGCTGTGGGCAACTCCCTGAAACTCCCAGCAGTGTGTGTGTTCCCCTTTAAGCACCTTATCCAAAGTGGATCCTGGGTGTCTCCTGTTACAAAGATCAAACAGGCTGACAGCAATAAATAAAACAGAGAACTTTTTTATTTAACAAATGGCAGGTTATGGCTCACAGCAGTCAGGCAGTTTAGCTCTTCCAGTATAAACCCTATTTACATTATTTCAGATAATTCCCTCTCAGAGGTAGTACAGTATGTCCTGATTATTCTAACCCCAGCATAGGTCACTCATGGTGGTACAGTATCTTGCTCAATGGAAGCTCCCTCTGCCCCAGTGCTCACCCAGTCTCTTGTGGTATCTTGAATTTTTTGCACTTTCCCTCCTCCTGAGCTCACCCACTCATGTCTCTGTCTGTCGGCTTGGTCACTGCAAGTGCGCTAACCCCAACTACTCTCCAGAAAGCTGCTCACTATATTACCTTACCCCTGTCTTTTGCCAGATTTACCTAGCGGGTGCCCCTAGGCCCACTGTTGTTTGTTGCCTCTGTCCTCTCCCTTTTATTTGCTCAAATTTTCTTCAGGACAGAGCAATGGGAATTGGCACACAGGAAATTTAAACCAATGTGGGTGTGGTTGTACAGCATGCCGCCCCCTAAAATCATGCCGCTCTAGGCCCAGACCTAGGTGGCCTCTCCACAAATCCTTGTGGCCTTGCTCCTAAAGCGACTATTAAATAACTTCTGACAGTAAAGAAACTGTCTCTACTTTTGAACCTGACAACATTCAAACCTGCTCTTTTACCCACCTCCCCGCAAGGTGTGATCCAGGAAAAGGGCCATGAGCATTTGCGCTTTCCAATTTAAAATTTTTAACACTCCCACCTGCTGGGCAAACTTGAACTTCAATAGACCCAGAAACTGGGACATAGCTGACTGGGTGACTTAAAGGACCACTTAGGTGTCCAAATATAGGGGAAATTGCCTGAGCAAAACTTACCTGAACCTCAGGGTCTCTACAAAGGTTAATCACGTGTTGCAAAGTTTTCCACAAAGTTGATAAACTTGATATGTAATAAAACCTCTAGACAAGGGGGCAAGGCAAAGTGTGAAGAAGTGGTGAATTATGCAGAAATTGCAAACACACTTTCAGGTGAACATTCTACTTATAAAAACAGGTATGGCAATGGTAACCCTTTAGACTCTTCCTTATCGGTATTAATAAAATACCATTTTATATGGCAATATATTATTAGAGCCACCAACATTTCACATATATGAGAGAAAAGAAAACCTCTATTCCTCCAAAGGTTTGGAGGACAATGCATGAATTAGGAATAGGATAGAGCAAAAATGCGGTCAAGATTTTGGCCCACCAACAGTCAAGGGGGTTGATGGAATGAAGGACCAAAGGCAGAGTGCTTTAAGTGGATTGTGATCCTGACAGAATACAAATACAATTAAATCTAGGTTGTCTAAAGCCTGTAATCTAGCCTGTTCCTGGATGGAAATAGGCTTCATTGTTTTTTATGAAACATCTAATCTATTATGTTCTCTATTAAATTATTTCTAGACAGGTACAAGTAACAGCTAATACCTCACTTTGTGATGTAAGGTTTAATTAAGAGGGAGTTATCCTTCACAGTACAGTCTCATAATGCACCACAAACAAGGAGATACCTGTCTAACAGGACAACACTAAATGCTACTTTTTGAGTGGCTGCTATGAGTTGTTGGACTGTAATTATGTATACTCAATAGTCAGCAATTTATATTACAGAAGTATAGTTCCAATCGAACATTTTTCCATTAAAAAAAGTTGCTTGCATGTATGAAATACATTGCTTTTAATGCGGAAAATAATCTTAAGCTTAAATGAAGACATGTAAATCAGTGATGAGCACATTTTTCGCCAGGCATGGATTTGTGACAAGATTCCACACTTTACCACCTGCAAATTTTTCTGCAAAACTGAGGAAAAAATCTGCAGTGAAGCATTTAAAAAAAATCGAAAAAAATCTCCAAGACAAAATTGTCACAGGGACAAAAAAGTCGCCATAAGAAAAATGCAATTGCACAAAAATGTTGGCAAGAGAAACAAGTTGCTTCTAGTAAAACAACTATTGACGCATTTGAAACAGAAAATATTTTCAGAAGAAGAAATTGTAACAAGTAAAAAAAATTTCTTGCAGAGATTTGCTTATCATTCGCCTGGCGTCCAACACAAGACGCGGCGGCGTTTCGCAAATTTCTCTAGAAATTAGCAAAAAAAACGCTGCCGATTCGCACATCACTACTCATCACTAATATAAATCAGTTCTGTGACCAATTGCATGTCTCCTTATGAAAGGAGTTGCTTTTGAGTAGATTATAACATACTGGAAACTGTCATGACTGACATGACTGTCATGACATAAATGATACCCATTTAAACAACTTAATTAAAAATGTGAAAAATTTGCATATTCACTAGTGATGGGCAAATCTGTTTCTCTAATCTATTTATGCACTGAAAAGTCTCTGAAAAATGTCCATTGACTTCAATGCATTGCACACATTTTTTCCTGAAAAGAAACAGAGAAAGTGTGCTAAACTAGTAATTATTTTACACGAAAAATTGCATTGTCAATGGGTGTTTTTTTGCAGCAATGTTTTTGCACAAAGTATATTGGGTTCAATAAGCATTTTTTTTTGCTGCAGTTGTTGTTTTCTCCCATGATTTCATGAAAAAGTCAATATCAAATCAAATTTCAAATCATGCAGGTTATGAACTTTGCAATCATTGCAATAAATTAATTTATAATTAATAGGCAAAAATTAGTTTTTTGTGCACAAATTGCTAATTGATTTGTAATTCACAATACTTTTACACAAT
The DNA here is from genome assembly GCA_024363595.1 of Xenopus borealis. Classification (NCBI taxonomy): domain Eukaryota; kingdom Metazoa; phylum Chordata; class Amphibia; order Anura; family Pipidae; genus Xenopus; species Xenopus borealis. The sequence continues at coordinate 112,596,956 of CM044434.1, read as the reverse complement.
TTACAGATTTGGAAATAGGGGAGATTTTGCACAAAACTCAAGCCATTGGAATGCTGCAAGATAATTATTGTTAGTAAATATAGCAGCTGATGCTAAAGCACAGATTTTTATGCACCCCAGAGAAACTAGATAGTTGCAGAAGTAAGCTAAATGTTATTGAGAACATGCTGAATAAAGCTAGCCTAAGGGGAAAAAAACATACTATACCTATGGGGGAGCACCTCAAAGCAGATGCTAAATATAAATGAGAATTATAATATTTGATTGTTATTTCACCAAAGGCTACATATATGTATTCCCTGCTTTGTTTTACATATTCTTTTTTCTTGACCAAGCAGGACAAGATACTGAAGGCTGACTTTCAATACTCAATAGTCAGCAAATGTCTAACAATCAGGAATTCTACAAAGCAAGTGGATCCCATGTTTCTGATACACACACATAGGGGCAGATTTATCACATTCACATGAATGATTCAAAATTCGATCGAATTCTCAAAAAGATTAGAATTTTTGAATATTTTTGAAGGCCACTTTGACCATCGAATTTTGAAAATTCGATCGATTTGAATGATTCTAATAAAATTCTATTTGAATATTCAAGTCGAATTACTTGCCCTTTAAACTTTTATTTGACTGCCTAGTTCGCCAGATTAAACCTACCAAATTGCTATTAAATCCTGTTGGAAGCTCCCATAGGGTTTTTTTTAGTATTTTTAGATCGGATAAAAAAAATTCGATTGAATGGTTAAAATCGTTTGATCAAATTTTTTTCTATTTGATTGTTCGAATATTCGAATTGCAGTAAAATCCTTAGAATACAATGGATTTTATTTCCCTCTAAATTTGATGGTTGAATTTGAGGGTTTTTTAACCCTCGAATTCGACCCTCTGTAAATCTGCCCCATAGTTACATAGTTAAATCCAGTTGAAAAACCCCATCAAAAGAAACTCAGCATCCATACATACACCGGATACATATAAATTATATCTACCCATATCTATACCAACATATAATTTAGTATCAAATAGACACATGCATTGAAACAAGCATATATTGGATTATTTATTTATTTGATATCTCTGGGGTATTTCAGAATATGTACTATAGATATTTTATTCAAGTTCAGTTGAAGAGTATGGTCATTTTTATTCAGAAAGCATTAGTTATAGTCTCACACATATCAATGTACTGTATGTTAAATGCAGATGTAATATGATTTTTTTTACAGAAATAAATGATGGATATAACTCAAAGCATAGCAATAGTGACATTAAAAATCATTTAGGTCATGAATCAGAGTACAGGAAATCCAGAGCAGTAGAAGTACAGTATATACTCACATAAGGAAAACCACACCACTAGAAAATGTTCTTCCATGCAGAAATGCTGGGGGAATCAACAAGAATGTCTGACGTAAATACTGAAGTGCTTATTCAGCCAAGCATTCCTGCATAGGGACAGATTAACATTCCTTCTTCATTAATTCAATGAATAAGGCTTATGCTCAGCATACTTTCTGCCTACTGTTTTAATTTGAGAATGGCAGACGGATTCATTTTTTTAACCTTGTTCAGAGGGACACTTACCTACAAACGTACATGAAATGCATGCATATACTGTACATTTCACATTTTAAAAACATTATTAGCATACTGGAATGATATATAAATCAATATTACCAATTACCATAATCATATGTATCTAAAAAAACTCAGTAAAAACAAAACACGTCAAACATACAATAATCAATAAATTATGGAAAGACTATAAGAGCAACCTTGTACCAGACCAATATATCTGAGCAATTCAAATCTATTGTGTGCATATGTGATAGGTTACAACGTCCAAAGGCAACTGCAATAATTGATGACATCTTCCAAGTCCTGTCTCTCATCTCCCATCTCAGAAAAATAACAGGAATCAAAAAGAGGTTATAAAAGGTAATAACCTTTGGCACATTTTCTTGGAAAAATACAGATTCCTTTGAGGTCATCCCTCTATTATAGTCCTTTGGGTATTTTCTTGATAGCACTTCCCAAGTCTATGCTAATTGTCTGATTCTACAAATCAATAGAAAACAATAACATACCTTCATTCTTGCAGACCTAATTATGATTGATAATTCACTGAGAAACAAATACTAGAATATGTTTTTTTAATGTGGTCTGAATTAGAACACTGTTGCATGGATGTCTCTATAGGCTAAGGGATAAACTAGTCTTTGATCCTCAAACACATCTAGAATTTAAATACCCAACTCACTAGAATACCCTTATAGCCAATGACTACAGTAGCTAATCAGTATTCTAAACTTAATAGGTCAGATTTATTAAGGGTCGAATTTCAAATTGAACGTTTTTAGTTTTTTTATGGCCAAAACTGTCAAATTCAACTAGGGAGTTATCCAATTCAACTTTAGTTTTTTTGCATTTTATTTCAATTCAAGTTTTTTCTCGAGTCGATCCTATTCACCGAATACAGGAAGTTACTGTTTTTTTATTACAAAGAAAAAATTATATATAATTAAAACATAGTTTTTTTAAGCAAACAAATTTTTTTTTTTTTTAAATCTGGACATGTCAGTTTTCCACTTCCCCGCAGTCGTGTGACCTATGCTATCACCCCCTCCCTTTTACCATAGGATAACAGCTCCCTGGCACCTGCATTGCTAAAAATTCTCCAATGCCCCACCTAGTGGTAGATATGAGAACAGTTGCAACTCCTTCAGTTACTTGAGAAGAAAAAACAGTAGCTTATCTGAATGCAGTTGCCTTTAAAGTGCTGTGTCTTCCTGTAAAACATGACCAGGCAAAATGACCTGACATGGCTGCCTGAAAATTGGTTCACAAATAAGATTTTAAATGACAGAATGAATAATATAATAAAGACAAACTATAATAAAGACAAACCATAAAAATCATGACAGAATCCCTTTAAATTTGACTTATGAAAATGGAATTTCTGTATTTTGAAACATTCTGGATAATATGTTTCTAAATTTCCTGGTCAGCATTTCTGCCTACTAATGCTGGCATCCTAAGAAAGGTACTAAAAATTTAGCTGTGACCAAAAAGCCAGCAAGACAAAATTATCGCTGAAACAATAGAAAAAAGGCCCATTGATTTTAATGCATTTAGAGAAAAAAAAGTTGTTGAGACAAAAAGTTGCTGAGATACAAGAATAAAAAAATACTTTGACTTTAATGCATTTGGAGTCAGAAAATATTGTTGTGCGTGTAAATATTTGTCTAAAAAAATTTGACACAGATTGACTTCAATACGTATAACAAATTTTTTCGAACTTTCTGAATTTTCCTGCTAAAATTGACAGATTCTCTCATCAGTAACAAAAACATTTTATAAATATGCCAAGCATTTGGTTTTTTTACTATAAAATTTGATTTTTTTAATGAAAAAAACTAAATTTTTTCCCCCAGGATGGAAAAAGTCAGTATCTGAAAATTTGGTATCTCAGACCTGCTGAGGTTTAGGGATGGCGCGAACTGTTCGCGCGAACATCGGGTGTTCGCGCTCGCCGGAAGTTCGCGAACGTCGCGCAATGTTCGCCAATTTGGGTTCGCCTTAGTTGGCGCTTTTATTTTGCCATTTCTCCCCCAGACCAGCAGATACATGGCAGCCAATCAGTAAGCTCTCCCTCCTGGACCACCCCCACACCCCCTGGACCACTCCCCTTCCCTATAAAAACCGAAGCCCTGCAGCGTTTTTTCACTCTGCCTGTGTGTGCTGAAGAGATAGTGTAGGGAGAGAGCTGCCTGTTAGTGATTTCAGGGACAGTGGATAGTAAGTTTGCTGGCTAGTAATCTACTGTACTTCAAACAACTGCCATCTAGCTGTGTGAGCTTGTTCACATTCTGTCTAAATATCCATAATATTACCCTCTCCAGAAAAAGCACCTGAGTGACTTTTTTCAAGCAGCCATAATATATTTTACGTAATCCGTATCCACCGCTGTAGTAGTGTATACGTTGACCTTGTAGGCATTATTTGCCCTGTAGCCATTCATTTGCCCAGTGTGTTCTTCAAACAACTGCCATCTAGCTGTGTGAGCTTGTTCACATTCTGTCTAAATATCAATAATATTACAGTGTCCACAACCACCTGAGTGACTTTTTTCCCTTTACAGCACAAAACGCAGCACTGTGTCAACAATGGATTTTTCAGATACATTTTTGCCCTTGATCCCCCTCTGGCATGCCACTGTCCAGGTTGTTGCACCCTTTAAACAACTTTAAAATCATTTTTCTGGCCAGAAATATCTTTTTTAGCTGTTAAAGTTCGCCTTCCCATTGAAGTCTATGGGGTTCGTGAACCGTTCGCGAACCGTTCGCAAATTTCCGGAAGTTCGCGAACATGTTCGCGAACTTTTTTTTGGCGGTTCGCGCCATCCCTACTGAGGTTAAGCCAATGGGAGAAGTCCTGAAGATATACTTATCTGTTCTGGGTTTCATAGATTTTGTTGTTTTTGGGCAAAAATTCTAATATTTTTTTTTTCAGGCGGAAAATCAGAAAAATTTTAGAATTTTTTCTTGATTTGTCTGAATTTTTTTCCCGAACTGGAATTTTTGTTCGCTAATTATTTTGTATTGATAAATAATGGATAATGGGAAATAACCTGTGAGGATTTGGTCAGAGTATATTTCAGAAAATAATGAGATAAATTCTAATTTTGATAAATAACCCCCTTAGTGTTCAGACATTTAAGCAATTGCCATAGTGTTCTTGATCCTGGTTATAACAGATGCAAAACCATTTGACATAATTTTTGACAACTGTGAATATTTTTGCACTCTATTTAATTGACGGTCCTTTAATTAAAAGTCATTAAATTCATTACCAAGGCCTGGCAAGCAATTTTTCACTTGTGCTATTGTATCACTGATATCATCACTCTGTCTGTTATACCACAGCCTAAAATAATACATTTTCAAATATCCTCAATAAGAGAAAGGCTTCAGATGATAAAACACTGTATAATTACTATTGCTCAGCATGTTCATATATTCTGTAAGTTTAGGTTTATATGAAACTTTAAGAGAGGATTTAAAAAGAAGGTAGCCAGTAACGTCTGGAATTTTTTGTTAGCAAGAGATTTTAAATGCAAGAGGGAGCCCCACTAATATATATGGTAACTTGAAATGCACACTGTAGCATTAAATGCATTTATTTAAACCTATAGTATATCATCACTGCAGGTAGGTGTGTGTCTGTAAAGCATGATCAGCCAGGGATTGACACTAGTTTGCATGGGAGCATTGTTAGAAATGCAGGTACTGTACAAGTAATCTTGTTAACTTCCCGTGTGTTAAAAGGTTGCTGGGAAAGGGGGTTGGGAAGGGAGGGGGTTATATCAAAACTAGTGATGAGATGATTACTGCAGCAGTAAAGGGTGACTGGAGTTTATGAGAACACAAGTCAAATGGCTGAGGGTGCCTGGGAAACTAAGAATGTGTCTAGTCCCATGTCAAATTTCAAAAATAAATATTAAAAAATATGCTTTCTCTTTTGAAAAATGGATTTACCAAATGTATTTTACTAAGGGGCACATTTACTATGTGGAACATTTACGAAGGATCGAAGTTAAACATTTTTATTAAAATAATTTGAATTTCAAAGTAATTTTTTGCTACTTCGAATATCTAATAGGCCAAAATAAAATTTGAATTGAAAAAATAAAAAAAATGTAATTTTCAATTTTTGAAGTACTGTCTCTTTATTAAAACTGAATTCAACACTTTGTCACCTTAAAGCTGCTGAATTGCTAATTTAGCCTATAGGTGACCTCCTGGAACCTTTAAGGAGTGTTTTGAAATGGTATTCAATAGGATTCATGGAAAATTGAAACCCAACAGCTCTAAACAATTCTATTAACTTGATAATTTCTAATATCACAAACAATCATCTTTTACAATCATAGCTACAGTAACTGATCACTGATACACATTTGTGCATGTATCACTGCACTTGTGTATATTGACACTGTGTGCGCATGTACTGACACTGCATGCAACCTGCAGTACACTGATTTGGCATTTAAAAGCAATTCAAGTCACCAAAGTAAATTGCCAACATATTTCAAGTTTTTCGTTGAAGAACACATTTTGTACATATTATATTGTACATATGGTGGTTTAATATTAATTGTAATAACTTTTTCACATGCAAAATAAAACAGGGAGCTGGTCGCTGCTCCTGTATAGCAAAATGAAAATTTGTGCTAAGTTACCACTAAAGAACTTTAACTGACCAGGGTAGTGTAAAGTAGGAATGGCGCGAACCGCCGCAAAAAAGTTCGCGGACGCGAAAAATGATTTTAAAGTTGTTTAAAGGGTGCAACGACCTGGACAGTGGCATGCCAGAGGGGGATCAAGGGAAAAGAACAATCCATTATTTTCTTATGTCAAAAGTGTTACAAAGTATCTTACCTACACCTGTTAGCTGTTCTGGACTCTCTGCCAAAAGCCAAGTTCAAATCTTTGCTTCTTTTTCTGGCTGTTCAGTGAGGGTCTTTCCAGTGAAAGAGGGTCCTCCAAAAAGAGGGTCTTTCCAGTACAAATGAGGGACAGAGGGTTGAGCTCGCAAAAGAGGGACAGTTGGGACTCGGGAGGTATGCACATTTTTTTTTTTTTTAGTCCAGGGGGTGTGTGGGGGTGGTCCAGGGAGATCTTCCTGATTGGCTGCCATGTATCTGCTGGTCTGGGGTGAGAGGGCAAAAAAATGCGGCAAAAAAAAAAGCGCCAAATTGACGCGAACCCAAAAATGCGAACGTCGCGCGACGTTCGCGAACTTCCGGCGAGCGCGAACAGCGGATGTTCGCGCGAACAAGTTCGCCGGCGAACAGTTCGCGCCATCCCTAGTGTAAAGGTACGTGGCCATCCATTCACCGCTGGGCAGCTGCAACTTTCCCATTTCACACAAGAAAGAATACACAACAGTCCAGGATGGATGTGAAAGTCCACAGTTTTATTAAAACAGTAATCAAATTGACAATTTGTAAAAGTTGAATAAAAAAATTAACTAAATGATTAGTGATGGGCGTTTTGCTTCGCTGAACTATTCACGAAAAGGCTCCACATCTCTTTTTTGATGCCGGCGTCCATTGCCGGCGTACAAAAACGGACGCCCGCATCCAAAACGAGATGCCGGCGAATTTTCAGCAGCCGAAATTTTGCCGGCATTTCGCAAATTTATTCACCTGGGGTGAATCGTGGGAATTCGTTGCAAATTCGCCACAGGTGAATAAATTTGTCCATCGCTATAAATGATCAATAATCCCCAGAAATGCTTGCTACTCCACTGGAGTGCTGATCACTCAGCTGCACTGAGCTAAGGGTAGAGGGAGCAAGTGAAGGCATAAGCAGGCTTCACTCTGAAGTCCTACCTCCCAGGGCCATTATCCAAGGAGTTTGAACCAAAAACCCCTATGACAAAATCCCCTAAGGCCCCTGTACAAACATTCCATTCATTCCATCTCCGCCTTCCTAGCTCTGTCAAAGAAAGATACCATTCAATGTATTGCAAAATACTCTATGGCACCCTATTAAGCTTATCCAGACTTTACAGATGTCATCTGATTGTTTAACATTAACCAGCTCACTGCACTGATTTTCAAAAACTTATGCAATATCTATATAGATAGCAACCCTTTAACCCTTCCGATCTGGATAGCTCCATTAAGTGTGTGTGTGGGGGTTGCAATGAGAGTGGGGTCACAAAATTCATACAGACATGAAAACATTTCTTTATGGAGTTAGTTTTACCAGCCACCTGATTTTCATGATTAAAATTCCCAAATGATTGCCCTTATTAAGCATCACCACTTTGGGGCCGATTTATCAAGGGTCAAATTTAAAAAACAACAAAATTCGAATTCAAAAAGACCAACCAAAATAAATTCAAAGTTTTTTTTTATCTAATAGGTCAGTTTTCGATCGAATAGGTCTGTTTTTGATCGAATTTGAATTATTCTAATCCAAGTAATAGCGCATTTGAAAGTTCAAAGTTTTTCCACCAATTGACTCCAATTAGGTTCTAGGAGGTCCCCCATAGCCTAAAACAGTAATTCGGCAGGGTTGGATGGCGAATGGTCGAAGTTGAATTTTTAAAGAGGCAGTAAATGATAAATTTCAAAATTTGAATTTTCTAATTTTTTTGCAAATTTAAATTTGGGCTATTCCCTAGTCGAAGTGCACAAAAATTGCTCAAAATTTTTATTTTTTTAATTCAAATTTTCACTTTGACTCTTGATAAATCTGCCCCTTAATCTGTATTGGGTGAGTGCAGTGGATGTCTTGTCATTATCTGTATTCATTTTTTGGCCACATCCTTTTAATAATAATATTATTTCTTTTGAGAGGGAAGAAACAGGGATCAGTTCCAAGAGTGCCCATACATCTGTGATTAACTTATAGCAATTCCAAATATGCAAGAAAGACTTCAGTCTTATAATTATAGTACATGTTGTAACTTCCTTTGCTGTGGTCTAAGTATGTCTAAAAATAAATTATAAGGACAATCATACAGATTATATTCCTGAGTTGTCAAGACCAACAGAACTATTCTCTGTTGTGACTATGAAGATATTCTCTGTTGTGAAAATCTATTGTGAAAAATATTTTGAGTTTGAATTCATATTATGTCTATCTGCGAACAGGCCCTTAGGGATCAGCATTGCTTATGACCCCGAGGTAGACTGCAAGGGTATGTCCAAAACACCTCAGAAATGATGTCAGGGTGGCACATACCTATGGGAATAACCTAGCTACATTACACATTATATAGTATGCTTGTAGAATACATGAGTGTATTACTGATGCTAGCATTAAAGTTATTCAGTATAAAAATGTTGTAATTAAATATAAAAAGTATTACATTTCTATATTGTTACTGTGAAAAAAAAATAGAGTTGGTGATATGTTTCATTGATTTATTTACATCTTCTTAACAGCAGTAATGTTATCTTTGGATAAATGTAGTTCTCCCTACCCATCCAATATTCATGAACATTATATCCCCAGGCATTAAAATACATTTAAAACTGATTTATGTCATGGTTCACATTTCTAGGCTAAAACTACTAAGATTGAATAAAAAAAATAAAAAACACAGATGGAGCTAAAACATGACTCTCTACTACAACCACGTAGTCTTCCACTTGTAATTATACACTTATATAACTAATATTTTGGCTACAGCCAGGTTTTTGTTTCTTTGAATTAATATTTTGCAATTGTATTTACAGCTAGACAATATCTTAAAAATAGCATATTTATAAATTCTACAAAATAAGTACATGCACTTAAACACTTTCAGAACTAAGTACACTGCAATCTTTCTCCTTCTGTTGCTGTTCTTGAAAACATTTGTCAGCAGAATGGTTTTTGCTGCATTTGCCTTGTAGTCTGAAACTGAAAAAATGTTTAGCTGAAAATACAATAGAAATATAGTATTATACTAGCATGTTATCTAAACTCTCTTCTACAACAAAGCATTTAAATAGAGATAAATATACAGATACAGCCTAGATACTGTACAGCAGGAAAACCTTTCTTCTGTTAAAAATCTGCATATAGGAGGTAGAGGATTGTCCCTACAACATCCTTATGGGATCTATATTCCTGAAACCAGAAAGCTTAGAAATAAAGGAAGGCCTTCACACACAGACTCCATTAGAAATAATTAAAAATAAAAAAATAAAAATTCCCCTTTCTATGTAATAAAAAATGTCTCTTGTACTTGACCAACTAAGATATAATTAATCCGTATTGGCAACAAAACAAATCTATTGGGTTTATTAAAAGTCTTAATGTTTCTTCATCAGAAAAAGCATGGACATCCAAATTATAGAAAGACCCCTTATCCAGAAAATTCCAGCATTCAGAATAACGTTTCATACCTGTATTAATCTTCTGTAAAATGCAGCACTCTCATAGTGATGGCATAAATGAATAATCATACCTCTTGTGTGCCATATGACATCATTTAAATATGTTGTACTACAAGAGCAAGGGATGTTTCTGTAATACTGTTTCTCCGTCAGTATTAGTACCGAATAGCAGGAGTAGCTATTGTTCCTCTGTAAATGTCTCACTGCCTCTCAAACTGAATAGAAACAAAATTGGTATCTCTAAACTAGTTTCCAAGTTGAATACCCAAATGTTTTCATTTTGCGCGTCACTCTGGAATGCAAGTTGCTTAGGGGCATATTTATTAAGCATCGAATTTCGTAGTAAAAAAACTTTGAAATTCGAGTAACCAAATTTTAAAACCCCTCAAATTAAAATTTTGAATTCAAGGGGTTTTAATGCGATTCAATATACTGAACAATTGAATATACAAAATTTGATCTATCAATAAAAATGATTTTAAGCAACAAATGCTATGGGAGCTTCCCATAGGATTCTATAGCATTTTGGGCTATTTCATATTTCATAGTCAAATAAGCCCAAAATGTATTCAAAATTTTAATTTTTTTAATTTGAATTTTCACTTCGAATCAATTCGACCCTTGATAAATCTGCCCCTAAAGTTTACATTTTTTTGCAAACTTTAATTTTCAGGAACTATGGATCACATATGCCACATAGAAGCATTCATTCTCCCTATAGGTTTTTGAATGAAAATATGTAAGAATTTGTATGCACCTTCTTAAAGGCCATAATAATAGAAACAATTTTTTTATATGTTCTATATGTTCTTTTGTAAATTCCATAGTAAACCTCCAACTCTCAGAACTTGCACTGATATATTCACAAAAGTATTTCCTCAATGCTATCCCAAATCATAATGACATCAGCTAACAGTTTTCCCAGATATCTTCCATGCCCACATACAGTACCAGCAAAAAGTCCCTTATAAATAAATGTGAATGGAATGCACATTTTGGTTTCATGTATCTGTTTCAAAAAACTTATTGAAATGCAAAATACAGTTGTAAACTTTTGATCAAGGTCATTTGGGTAGTTTGTGTAGTGATTATGATTTAAAAAGAGTAAACACAGTTGTTTGACAATAAATGGCTTCAGCCAACCACTAACTATGAGTGAAAGAAAAGTTTTTGTGTTATCATTCATATTCTCTGAAAAATAGTTAAGAAATCATAAATTCTGCCAGGGTATGTAAACTTATGAGCACAACTGTAATTATGAGACATTATGAATACCATTGCTAAACCTAAAAATGACATTGTATCCAGGGCAAACTAGTATAAATTCAATGAAAAATATTTTTGGTCTCATTTTATTACATAACTTATGCAAAATGTCCATTACATATATGTTCCTCACATATACCTATAGATTTTTTAACAGCTTAAGAAAGAAAAGAAAAAAAACCCAATATATGTATTATGGTTAATGGCCCAACCCCTGATACAGGAATGACTGGGGTTTATATTCTTGCTTTATGCTTTATGTTCACCTCTTGATATATTATGATTGTATTGATTACCACTTTAATTTTCTGTAATCATTATCTACCACTGTAACCTTTGGTGTTGAACCCCTAGGGGGCACATTTACTAACGGTCGAAGTGAATATTCAAATAAAATTTTAATTTAAAAAATTCACATTTCAAAGTAATTTTGGGCTACTTTAACTATTGAATATGCCAACATTCATTTTGAATAGAAAAAATTTAAAAATTTGACAAGTCGAAGTATTGTCCCTTTAAAATCCTTCAAATTCAACACTTCCCCACCTTAAAGTCCTAGGAATTCGAAGGATTTTTCACAAAATCTTTCAAATCGACCAATTCGACCGATTTTTATTCAATCGAAAACGGACCTATTCGATCAAAACCTGGGATGATTTATCAATTATAAAATTTTAATACAGACTTTTAACATTTGGATACTGATTATTTTGACCGGATACTTTACAGGGATATCATTCTTAGTAACATTTTTTCTCCCAAATAAAGTTTAATAATTTTACTCATTGTAAGGAGTTAATTAAGCTTAGATTCCCAGATTCTTGATGGATGCAAGCTCTATTTTATGACAATCAATGGTCCTGATGTATGTATGTATATTTATATATCCGCAAAACATACCGCACATCCAGGACTCAAATCAAGTGAAAAAATAAATATTTATTCTCAACGTTTCGGCATCCTGACTGGAGCCGTCCTCAGGAGAGATAGAGAATATTACACAAGTGAAAACACATTTAAATAGCTAAAATTTGGCACCAAACCAACCCCTGTGATGTCATCACCATGTGACAAAGTGTCAGAATGAGTACTGATCACGTGATTAAGTTCTATATATCCATAGTGCATAATAGATCTTATTCCTAGCATTAAGGAATATAGATATTGGAAGTGTTTAAAAGCCCACTGTAAAAAGCATTCTGCATATAATAAAAAATTCCTGTTAATGTGAGTGATCGTGCATCAAAGCATCAAACGGTTGGCTTCTACAAATCCCGTGCTTGTTCATCCCAATAAAACACCAACCTTTGATTAAGTGTGGCAACGCTCACCCGCCAAGTCGGTCAGCAGCCCGGACTGTCCTACGCCCTATGGTCCCCAACAGCTTCAGTGCAGCGTCATTGCACCGATATATCCCAATGTACTTCCTCCGCGTCATCAGTCCTCCTTCTCACCACGTACAGCCTACCCGGGAACTCCCCAATTGCGGACACGCCCCCAACTCCTTCGTTACCCTGGACACCCAGGGCACGTAGGGGAGGCGGTTCAGTTTATACTATAGTGCGACACTACACATAGGGGAATAAGGATAGCAGCCTGACTGTGAAGGTATGGGGTCCCGGCACAGCTATTATGTGACAGTTAATGAGGCGTCCAGTCCCACGTAGCTCACAACGCGACTACCAGATCGTGGCACCCAGCGGACAGAAGTGTATGAGCACTAATGGTGGGCGTGAAGGTAATGGCACCACAAAAGGTCGTGCGCTGTCATCGGATGTTTCCCTGATGTGTGCTGACATAGCTGATGCTGACCGTTAGGTGGATTTTCCCCTATGTGTAGTGCCGCACTATAGTATAAATGACGCGACGCGCGTCGGAAACGACGCGCGTCGGAAACGACGCGATGCGCCAAAAATGACGCGAAGTTGACGCAACGCGCGTCAAAAGCGTCCCACGACTCGTTTCGCGAATTTTTCGCCGATTCGCGAATTTCTCTAGAAATTCGCTAATTTTTTGGCGAAGCGAATCGCGGGAGATTCGCCCATCACTACCTATAGGTCTTTTTTTGGATGATTGTTTACAAAGCACCGTTCAAGCTCTGCCTTATTATCTAAAAGATACACAACACTTGTTGTAAATTTTTTACTAACCTAATTTTACCAACGGAGCAAATATTATTGGCTTCTATGGACATATGCAGTTTATATACCATCATTCCCCATTGTGAGGGCATTGAGTTGGTTAAATGGGCTTTACAAAATTCTAATGTAAATGAAGGTCCCCCCATTGAATTAATTTGCCAGTTATTGCAAATAACACTAAAATATAACTAATTTCGTTTTGAAAAAAATTATTATTTACAGATCACTGGCACATCAATGGGTGCTTTGATGGCTCCGGCCTATGCTAATTGTTATATGGTTTTCTACGAACAGCAAAATATTGTGCTCATTTAGGGAGACTCTTTGTTACTGTAAGTACGTTACATCGATGATATCCTTATTGTGTGGCGTGGAAAATCTTAATAAATTACAAAGCGCTTTCAGATTTACACTTACATTTAATATGTAGCAAATAAAATTTTGGGATGTGGAAATATTCAAAAAGGGAAATGGTTTCGGTTATAAGTTATACCACAAACCTACAGACAGGAATACTCTATTATATTCAACCAGTTTTTCTCAATTCTTATGTAATAATTCTGAAATTGATATTTGTGAAACACAACTACAGGAAACTGTTGATCATTTTAAACAGAGGGGATACGATCAAACTATGCTTCAGACTGCCTTATGCAAAGCACGTACACACATAACACAGGAAAGTGATTTACAGTCCAAAAATATACCCAAGAAACAAAATTGTTTTATCACAACATCATCTTATACAACAGGTTCCTCTGCAGTTAGGGATATTGTTGATACTCATTGGCCAATTTTACAAAGTGATAGATCGTTAGCCAAAACTTTGAAAGAAAAACCACTGTGGGATTTCAAGCGTGGACCCAATTTGAATGATTTATTAATGAAAACAGATCCTATTCAATGTTATGATTCCCAAAAGGGTACCCTGAGTCAGTCAAAAAAAGGGTGCTAGAAATGTGCAGGTTGCACCACATGTAGACACATGGTAACAGGAAAATCTTTTAGACAACCTCATACCGGTAAGGAAATAATAATTAAACATCGAATTACATGCACTACAACCCACGTTATGTACATTATAACATGCCCTTGTGGCTTAACATATGTGGGTAAGACCAAAAATAATTTACGGGAACTAATGGGCAACCAAAGGTCATCTATTAAGTGTGCCTTTGATACAGGAAAGTCAGACCTCCCATTACCAAAGCCTTTTCTTTTGAAGGGACATAGACTCCCCACTTTGAAATTTATGGGTATAGATTTGGTACCCGAACCTAACTCCAGGTGATTGGGATCGGCTGCTATTACAGAAAGAGGTATACTGGATTAAAACTTTGGATACGGTGGCCCCTCTGGGTCTAAATGAATATTGTTCCTTTTCCCCTGTTCTGTATATTGAATTGCTTTTGTACCAAGATATTTCTTGCAAACAGTCCATTAATATGTTGTCTTAAATCCTGGTGTGCCTTTCTTGATACTGGATATCTACTCTCTGGATTGCACCCAGGTACGCAACTTCTAAAATGTGCGCTAAAGCCTTTTACAACATATATATATATATATATATATATATATATATATATATATATATATACAGGTCTGTAGAAAAACGGCACTCACGAAAAAATTCATCAAATTTGCCTGGGTGCAAAGCCACACATAATAACGATAGTCCACAGAAGTAGTCGCACTCTCAGGTCTTAAGAAGAAATATGTAGATTTTTATTCGGACAAAAAAACTGACGTTTCGGCTGATACAACAGCCTTTCTCAAAGTCACCACTTTGACAAAGGCTGTTGTATCAGCCGAAACGTCAGTTTTTTTGTCCGAATAAAAATCTACATATTTCTTCTTAAGACCTGAGAGTGCGACTACTTCTGTGGACTATATATATATATATATATATATATATATATATATATATATACTTATAGCTCTTACAATTTCCAGGAATTTACACAGATAAAAACAGCCTCTTAAGAACCACTTTTATGTGAGAAAATTGGAATCTTAGCAGAAAATCTCTAGTACTGTTACATGAGTGGAGTGAACTAGACATCACTATATAGTTCAAGGTAATGATCTGGAGCAATCCTTCATACAGACTTGCTGTTTTAAATCTTTAAATCTCCTGTATTTAAATGTGCTAATATGTTGTCACACAACAATATTGTGAATTTTGTTTTGCATATTTTGAATATAGCATTGGCCTGCTGTATGTTTGCTGTAGTTCCTATAGAGAGTGTTCTGTATCTGAAAGGTCAGCATTTGTGTGGGCACATGTCTCCATCACCAGAAATCTTTTTAAAGAAGAGGCTTGTAAATAATATAGACTATAAAATCCATTTACTAAGGATCTTTAGACAGGCACCTAAAAAAAACAGCAGAAAAAAATCACAAAAGCAGATTTACTAAAGTACAAACACTTCTATCATTTTGGATTTTCTGGCATACATATATGTTATTTGTTGTTTCGCAAGGCTTACTAAAGATTAGCACCACAATTGTTGCCAGACATTGACAATATTTTCCCCAAACTTAAAAGGTTGAACTTGATGGACATGTGTCTTTTTTCAACCTAATTTACAATGTTGTGATGTATATAAACTCTTGTGTAAATAACTTCACTTATGGCAAGAAACTTCTCTTGAAACTAATTGAAACTTCTAGTAACGCTAATTCCGAAAAGGCTTAATGAGTAAATTCTGTTGGGTTTCCCTTACACCAACTCAAAGTGCTATTTTTTATATTGCAACATCCGTTTTGCCTTTTCAGTCTTCTGTTCTGACACAAGCTCCTTATTACACGATATGTTAATATAAATATTAATTAGCTGCTACCTTTAGTGGGTAACTGGAAGTTATTTGCCACAGAAAAAGTACAAGAATAATTAAATTATTGTGTATTTTATTTAACACAATTTAGATGTAAGTAGAATTAGCAAGTGTAATTGTTGATGAGTTAACATTCTGAACATTATTTTATACTTTGTTTGCAACATTTACTATTCTTTTAACTATACAGATTATAACTAGCATTCTACAGAAATTGGCTGCACTACTCCGCAATACACTAGGTTCTCATAATTGCAGTAAAAGGTGATCAAGACATCTGGGATTAAGGATCAGGTTGCAAAGCAGCTGCAATTTTTCTTTCTTCTTTTAACTCTAATTTTTGTAATAGATAATTATTGGATTAGTCCAGTACAGTGGTGAAAGGTTTTTTGTGAAAATTATTAACTTGCAATCTAGACAAATCTACAATAGAAGTTTAGGTCTTTCTTTGTTTTTTACTAATGTTAAGAACTGTAATTCAACCTTTATAAATAAAAGTTAATACATATCCTCATAAATTACAGGAAAGCATCCTTAGACCATTATTTTATAGATTGGGACATTATGTTAGTCCCAAAAAAGTCCGATAAAGGGGAACAAGACACCCATATGTCTTTAAACTACCTTCCCCCAACTGAATCAACAAATTTGGACCAAAATGTAAGGGTACCCATAAATTCAAATGCATTCTTCAAATGTAGAGATGCAAAACCACTGAGCAGCAGTTGTTGGGGAAGGGAGAGCGGGCTTGTACATTGGTAACTGGCAATTATATTTCCACAGACTTTTTAGCTCTCCTTTAAATGTATTCTAAAGCATTATTTTTCTGAATGCATTCAGAACAATAATGCAAAAGCATAAGTGTCGATTTAAAAGAGTAAACTAAAGGGAAGGATAGGAAGTAAGAGGATGGAATCTGAAACCAAGAAGCCTCTCCTATGGCAAAATACTGCAACAAACAGCAATCAAGAAGGCAAAAATATCAAATCAGGAAATAAAGGATTCACTTGAAAAGATTCATCCTTTACAAAATGTATATAAACTGTATAAAGATATAGGTCTGGCTTTTTTAAAATGTCACTATTTTTTACAGGGATTGTGAAAAAGCAGCCTAGGTTACAGGATCGATTCTGCATTTCAGATGTCACCTATCTGAAGAGTTACAATGTGCTGTTGTGATTGGATTGTTGGAACAGTCCATATGCCGATAACTCCCCTACACCAGTTAGTTGAACTGAAGAAGCTGCTCGGATGAGCAGTGAAAATTTCTCAGCAAGTCCAGTTGTTTTGAGTTACTTGTGTTAGATATGATCCATTCTGCAGTACTACTGAAGGCTCTGCTCAGTGGCTCATTCATACGCCATGTTTAAGCAAAGTTATTATGAAAGAGAACCATTGTTGAAGTAACTAACTTGATCCTGCCTCTTCTCCTAGAGTTCTCCGCTACCTCACTAATTGGAGTCTACCTCTATTCCAGGCCCTTTAGCACACACTACCCTCTCCAGAAAGTGAGGACACCAACAGAGGTTGTGCAAATGTGGGCTTAACTTTTATTAAACTAGGGTAATCATGCCAGCAAATTTTTGCGTTTTTTTTCGTGAATTTATTTGCTGGCCATGAAACTCAGAAATTTGCAGCAAATTTGTGGCTGGCGAATAAATTTGCCCATCACTAAGTCTATGGCATCAAGGTTTAAAGATTTGATCACTTTGAGGCACAGTGACTGACTTACAAACATATGTTCTAAAATGCACCAGTGTCAGCCATTAGATTTTCTTAGTTGACTATCAGTAAATTGATGCAATTTAGCTTATTTTTAAGTTTATCTGATACACGTCATAGGTATGGGTAGGCAGTTTTTTTTTATTTAAAGGTTTAAAAAAAAAAAAAACTTGTGCAACATTTGTTCTATGATTGCAAATGAACACCAAATTTATTTAGGTTGTAAAATCAACTTGCTTTAATGTTTCAGATAAATTTCACATTATCTGTTGTAGAATCTTGACAGGTTTTATGTGTTAAAAGTTGTTTATTAAAATTTTTATATTTTTTGATTGATAAATCTTGAAAAATGTAATATCATAAATGAAAACTTCAATATGTTCAAGTTTTTTTTCTTGCCTCAAATGACCAATAACACACAATCTTGAATTTCATTAAATTTGCTCCTTAATGGCTATTGTATGTGCTTTAGACCATCATGGGACCTCAGATATTTTGTTGGTAATGTGAACTAGTTAATGAATTTTAGATACATTCGTTGTGCACTGGCAGAGCCACTGGTAGGTGAAAATTAGATTAGGTTTTAAGGAACTGTGAACTGTGATGGGTTTGAGGGATAATATGTAGGAAAGTAATATAGGCAATTTTGTTGATGACAGTATGTTTAAAAGTTTAAATCGTATGGGAATTCATCCTAATTTGTCCTATAAAAATAAATGCATCAGGACACTAAAAAAAACTAAAAGGTACCAAACGACAAGTTATTATATTCTCAAATATATTTTTGGTATAATATATAAAATTAAGTTATATAATGTTTAGTCATATAAAATGTAAAGTTTGGTGATAACTTTTATTGGCTAACTGGATTAGTAACAATTGCAAGCTTTCGGAGCACACAGGCCCCTTTGTCAGGCAAAATACAAATGAACATTGAAAATGCAAATTATATATATATATATATATATATATATATATATATACAAATAGATCACTGAAAAAGGGTTAATGCTAACATGGTACTACATCTCAATAATATAATGTTTAGTCTGCAGTTTAGTAGCTTTTAAGGTAGCATGTTTTCTACTTGAATTCACATACAAGATTTTGTACACACACATATGCACACACATTACTGTACATTGTTGATTAATAAATATTAAACCTCTATAGACATAACTGGGCAAACAATGCATATTGATACAAATCAAAGGATGAAAACAAATTAACAAAAGAATATTGAAAATGTGAAGAATAGATGACACAATGAGTGATAAATTGCTTTCATTAACTGCATTTCTTAATTTTTTCTATTATAGCTTTGTTCTATGATGAGCAATAATATTTAGAGGAAAAACTCTACTATTAAAATGTTGACCTGCTGTTTTAATAACATTGGGATAAATGATTTATGCTAACTGTAATAACATCACAAGAAATAAACATAAATATTATGGTATATTCATACATTTCACAGTGATTTATTGTAATTACTCATTTTTATTAATTCTTAGAATGTGTTACATGCAAGATTATAAAATACAAAGTGAAGCCATTCAGTACACAGTATTTTACTGTGTAGGCAATTAAAGGTCCAGTAACATAAAAAAATAAAATTGCTTTAAAGTAATAAAAATATAATGTAGTGTTGCACTTCAGAAGCACTACTATTGTTTATATAAATAAGCTGTTGTGTAGCCATGGGGGCAGCCATTCAAATGAGAAAGGCTCAAGTTGCACAGCAGATAGCAGATAAGCTCTATAGAACATAATGATGTTATCTGTTATCCATTACTTATCCTGTGCCATATAGCCGTTTCAATTTCCGCCATTGCTACTTAGCAGCTTGTTTATATGAATTATAGTATTGTTTCTGAAGCAAACTGGGGTGTTTATACAAATGGCATGCAGGTGGCACTGTGCATACACAGGACTTTCTGTACAGCTTGAAAGTGAAAGTAAGACTTACTGCTATTATGTAATGGCTGCATGGACCTGCTAATAAAGCATTGTTATAACATCCTCATCCTCGGCTACCAAACACAACAAATGGCGACAAGGATGTCTTTTCTACCTCTGCTTCTGCTGACAAGGGGCACTACATTAACCTGATGCTTGATACAGGTTCAGCTGTTTCAATACTGCCAAAGGATATTTTCTTGAAATACTTTGCAAAAGATACGCTTGGTGCACCTGCCCTGAGACTGGTCAGTTACTTAAAGGATCCAATCCCTGTGCTTGGTTGCTTGCCAGTGACTGTACAATTTAAATCAAATACTGCAAAATGTGACTTTTACATTGTGAATAGAGGTACTGCTATACTTGAATGGGGTCTCTTTGCTTAATTGATTAAACCTACAATTAGGTGATGGTCTTATTACTACAGCACCAGTGCCTGCCACACAGCCCGTGTCTAAAATTTCAACACAAAGCAACACATCATTGGGCTGTGCAAAGAACTTTGTACACAATGTTAAGTTGAGACCAGATGTAAAACCAGTACGCCAGAAATTGAGGCGCTTGCCCTACTCTATAAGGGAGACTGTCTCACAGGAACTAAATAAACTGGTAGAGCAAGATGTGATTGAAAAATCAGAATTCTCTGAATGGGTTTCACCAATTGTTTTAACAAAGAAGAAAACTGGAGGTATTCGATTGTGTGTTGATCTCCGTGAACCTAATAAAGCTGTTATGTAATGGCTGCATGAACATGCTAATAAAGCATTGTTATACCCTCCTCGTCCTCGGCTACCAAACACAACACAGACAACAGATCAGTTTTAACAGTGCATGGCAACATTACATGATATTTTCTTTACTTTAAAACACTTTCATTTTTTGTTGTTACTGTTCCTTTAATTATATGTAATGGACACATTATCTCCCCCATAACCTTGGTTAATGCATATTACTTAAATAAACAAATATAAAAATATATATAAAAATAAAATATATAAAAATCATATATTAATGAAAATATATAAATGATAATGATTGATCTTGATCTGGGTTTTCCAGTACAAATTAATTTTAAATGGATTTCTGTGCAACAATTATCTGCCACACCTGTAAAATAATGTGGATGGAAATATAAATAATTTGGCAGAGACAACATAAGTAAATGAAACCTGATTGAATAATGTTATGGCTAAAACCTGTCAGCAGTGGAATGCTAAAAAGGTAAGATTTATCAGAAAAGCAAAAATGAATTTGGAACCCTTTGGAATAGTAATAGTTTACAACTACTTTTGTTTTGTTCATGTTCAAGCACATAAAAATCTCAATGGTGCTTTTAAATCAAATATTTATTTATTTATTTAGCAGGTTACACTGAGCACACTACTCTACTTTTACAGTGCCAAATGATGGAAAGTGATGTATTTCCTGGCAGTGGTCAAATAGGGTTGTTAACCACAAACTATAATTTTATTCAGTGCATGATGAATTTATCCTTAAACTGAACTCAGTGGAAGGGATTTAGTGCCTTATATTACTTGATCTATTAAGCATGGGGTACTTTATCCTTTGTAGATTGAATACTACAAATTAATGTGAACAGATGTACACCCTGTTTCATCATGTATGAATTCATATCAAAGAAAAGATGGTATAATAGAATATGCGAACAGTCCTCTTAACCATATTCAAAAGACTTCCCACATGACTTTCTGTAACAAATCTAATATATCTAACTGCAGTGCCTAAAATAACAAAATAAATAAATAAATGATTATAACTAAAATTAATATGCATGGTTACAGTATAAGAAGCTACGAAGCTACTGCAGGAATTAGTGTGTTAAAAAAACTACATAATGCATACATTTTATTTCATGAACATAGGAAGAATCAGAAATGGTGTTATATGTACAAACTTGATCTGCATGGACGAATAATCAGGAAGAAAGCTTTTCTGTTCATCAAAAATTTTATGTTCTGAGTTATGCAAACAGCATTTAGACAAGCAAGAGATACAGATGCAGTCACTTGGATTTGTAAGTTAAATGCATTGTGACTCAGGGCTAATTGAAGAAACTGTGTTATCCAAAGTTATCTTAACTGATTTAATGCATTTAACCTTTTCATTAGCATACCAAAGCTCCATTGTTTTCAATGGTGAACTCTTTAATTGGATGGGATGCTGTGACACAATATTCTGTGCTAAGTGGGATAAATGAGATAGATGAGTTAAGTCACGACACATTTAACTCACGATCCAAAGTGACTGCATCTGTATTTTGGAGACAAGTGTTGTTGAATATTGCCACAATCACCAAAGCTTTATTTGGAGAAAAACAGCTTTAGCATTTGAAAAACAAAAAAAAGCATCTGATAAACATTGTGGTGGATCCACTATGCTTTGGGGTTGCGTGGTAATCAGTGGCACAGAAATAATGGTACATGTCGAAGGAAGGGTGATTTCCACTATATACTGTATATGAAAATACTAAAATGATAGAATATGAAACAGTTAGTCAAGAAGCTAAAGTTGGAGAAAGGATGGCTCCTATAAAGAGACAATAATCAGAAACATACCTCAAAATTCACCATGAGCTAAATTATGAGAGTCCCTTGAATGGGAAACCCAAGAGGGTACACAAGCCTTCAGCCTCCAGTAGCTTTCCTCAGGGAGACTCTCACATCCTGTTTCACAGGGCTTAACCCAATGGTACCAACTTTGCCAGGCACTTGTGGGTCCTTCTGAACAACTTCTAGGACATTAGCTTTTTCTCTAGCACCCTCTGGTACAGACTTGTGGTAGTTACCCCTCTAATATTAACAGCAAAACTTTCTTCTGTCATCAGTAAATGTCACCCTCTTAAATGAAGGATAAATGTGATAGGATCCTCCAAGAGGAAAAAACACCTGCATGTTTCACAGCTGAACACTCTCTAGAATGGTTGTTGAAAGATCTCATACATATAACATTACATCTATTGAGAGGCACCGACAAACCAATAAAACTCACCTTAAACTGGCTTCTTACTGCTGACAACCAAGCCCAATACCTACTTTGTAAACCACCCTTTCACTTTTAAACATCTTTTTGTTTTCAATACTTTCCACCTTCCAGTGTTGTATGCCAAACAGGTTGTAGATGGATATTAAATGAATGCTCACTGTCATGTCCCTAGTCCTTTTATTTCAACACTTATCTAATTAACTATACATGTAACATTGTTTAAGGTATAAATTAAGGTATAAATTAAGTATATATGTTTTCAAATATTCCTTTCATATTAGAATACTTCTAGGAACTTGTACATAAACAATGACAACTAGATATCCACTCTTCTTTCTTGCAATGACTCCCCAAGACTGAAGGCAATTATTAGTAGTACTAATATGAATGCCAGTAATCATAATTCAAGATTCTATTAGCCTTTAAACAGAAAATGATTTTACTTGTATCATTATCTTAAACTGTATATTTGGATGATTTGGTTATTTGCTATCTAGAAGTGAAGAGGTTCTTTAAGGTATAACATTCTTTAAGGTATAAATTAAGTACATGTGTTTTCAAATATTCTTTTAATATTAGAATACTTCTAGGAACTTTTAAATAAACAACTAAGCAGAGTTCTACTTTTCTCTCTTGCAATGACTCCACAAGACTCAAAGAATAATATACCTAATATGAATGTCAGTAATCATCGTTCAAGGTTCTATCTGTCTTTTTTTTTATCAGAAAAGGATTTTACTGGCATCATTATCTTAAACCATAGCCCATCAAATTACAGAATTTTAGAACTATAAAGTTTGTGAGAGCTACAAATAAACCTTAAACACAAATTATCTATTCATACTTTTATTACATTTTCTTTAGTCTCTAGGACAATGGTTAAAATGACAGGATATTGCTTTTGCTAACCTTAGATCACCTTCAGTTGTTAGTTTCACTGTAATCTCTGCAAAATCCTGTGGAATATGTCAGTGCCATATAAATAAATAATAATAACAATTGTAATTCTGAAAGTAGCATGCTTCATTATCAGGTCTGAACACACAGCATAAATAGCTTTGGACGTCTTCCAGTACAGATTCCTGGCATGTAACAATGCTTATGACAGGAGTGTAATAATCTTAAAACAAAGTTTGCCAGCCTCCTGTTAAATAAAAAAAATAGCATATACAGAATGAGCAATTCTGTTGTTATGAGGGTATGAGATCTTTCTATCATTAAAATAAATGGATAATCATGTAAATATCCTGGAGAGAGCTAATGCATTGGAAATTATAGGCAGATTAAAGCAGATTAATCAACCACACAAGTAATAATCATCTCTGAATCTGTGGGAAAGAATAACAGTAAAAAAAATAATAGTGGGAAAAAGCAAGTTAAAAGCAGAAGTAAAATAACAAATAATATATCAGTTTGTATATGTACAATGTACAGTTATAGCTACAGTAATCTTATTGTATGGTAACTGCCCCATGTAAAGTATGTTGTCAATCATAGGATAATTGGGCATAATTGGCATCTAAAAATACTAGTAAATGTTGACATGAGGGATGCAGTAATTCTTTGTATTTCATTCTTTGAACCTTTGCCATAACACAAACTTTAATTTAAATTGTTGCTCATATCCTTTACTTCTCATTCAAACTATCTTTCTCCTGGGTCCAAAATTTACCATTGCTTTTCGGATTGTCCCTTTTCCATTAGATGTAGATAGACTTTCCTGAGGAAAATTTACAACCAAAACAATTTCATATATACAGTACTATGACTTATTTTTGTTTAAAATTCTGAGGGGGTTATTTAATACAGGGAAAACAAAAACAAGAGGGTTCCTTGAGGTGTCACACAAGACGTGTGGCATCCAGGAGCCCACAGCTTACCAGTTCGGAAAAGAGGTCAAAATAAGTAAAACTTAGCTTTTAATAAAATAAAAGTAAAATCCCTATGCAAAGTGCACCAACAATTAGACTCACTGGTCCATATGTATAATGGAGCAGTGCAGGACAGTGTCCTTAAAATACAGATACTTAAAAGCTATAGGCAAATTAAATATTTTATTAACTGTAAGACAACTGGAGTTATCTATGTGATGCACTGTGAATGTGGCAAGAAATATGTAGGAAAAACAAAGAGAGAATTTCGAAGGAGAATTTTGGAGCATGTAGGAGATGTAAGGAATAAAAGAAACACATCAGTGGCAAGGCATATTAATGAAATACATAATGGTGACACAGAAGTTATGAAATTTATGGGGGTGGACCATATCAAACCCTCCTCAAGAATAGGTGATATTGACAGGAAATTACTGCAAACAGAGGCCAAGTGGATATACTGGCTGGGAAGCAAGACCCCGAATGGTCTGAATGAAGTTTTACCTTCACACCTTTCCTATAGAATGTGATGACATTTACACCTAAATATCCCTTCTCTGCCTTTTTTAAGAAGTCCAGTATTATATATACATTAATGTCTGTCTAGAAAGACAAAATGACTTTTGTATAAAAGTATCCCGTTCACTGCAACTTCCTCTGCTAATAGTAATGGAATATGGATACATTATTGTTACTTATAGTAAGACTTAATAGTCAGCCGGAACTTCAATTAAGATATTAACTTTTGACACTTAGTTACGCTCGCCACTAGTTACATACTGGCGCTGTGCATTATCCTTTACTGCTGACGATAAAATGACACGGAAGCAGGCGCATGTGCATTTGAGTTAGAATGATTGGGAGCGGCTATTTAAAGATGGAGGAAGGACGCGCCAATCACTTATGCCCCTGAGGAAGCCGACAACTCGGCGAAACGCGTAGGGCAGCGGCATAGGTGGAACTTTGGGGGAACAGCTCCCACCAGTTCCCCACGTAGCTTAGGCAGGTGTTGATTGGGAATGCAATTGGAAGGGTGGAGGGCGCCGGTGATTATAGCACGCAACTGAGTTGCGCATAGACACAGGTCGGCACACAGGCGGAAGCTACATCCACCCGCTCCCGACACTATTTGGCCTGAGGCAGACGGGGTTCTTGTTTGGAAGGGAGGGAGATGGGCGCCGGAATTTAACTACCGCTATGGAGTGAGTGAGCACGTATTAGCAGCTTACGGCATACACGCAACGCTGCTCGCTTCCCTCTAAGTACAGGCCACGGTACCTACTGGGGATTTACCTCACGAGGGAGGGTTAATGGGCGCCGATACTTGCAACTGAGTTGCCTAGTTCACCATTTTCTGTTTATGTAGCACTTTCCTTGTTCTCACTCCAAACCAGCTGCATTAGAATAGCAGTGGAATGGAACTAGTCCTCCGTGAACTTTGAGTGCTAGACACAAGCACATGTGGACACTGTTACTATTTAGGTCATTTGGGATTAGTGTTACAGACTACAGGGTGTATATTTAGATACTCCCACTCTCACCATCGTTCCATCTTTGCCTATAGCTTTTAAGTATATGTATTTTAAGGACACTGTCCTGCACTGCTCCATTATACATATGGACCAGTGAGTCTAATTGTTGGTGCACTTTGCATAGGGATTTTACTTTTATTTTATTAAAAGCTAAGTTTTACTTATTTTGACCTCTTTTCCAAACTGGTTAGCTCTGGGCTCCTGGATGCCACACGTCTTGTGTGACACCTCAAGGAACCCTCTTGTTTTTGTTTTCCCTGTAATAAACGTTTTCTAACCTGCGGATATATCATGTTGAATATGCGGAAGTGACTCAAATTTGATTCTTGGGGTTATTTAATAAAAGGCACTATGTTTGCCCAGGAGCAGTAACTCATAGCAACCAATCAGAGGCTAGACTGTAGCAGTCACCTGTTTAAAAGCAAAGAACTTATTGGTTGCTATGGGTTACTGCTCTTGGGCAAACGTAATGCCTTTTATTGCATAGGGGTGTACTCTCCATTTTGTTTATTTATCATTCAATTTATTGTGCTTGTAAAGATTATACCGTATACAGACTTTTGATTGGAAGAGTAGTGTCTACATTGAAAGTATGAATGTTTGATTGAGGATCTGTGGAGTGAGACATCAGCAGTGTGTCTTGGACCATAGACTTGCATGTGATCAAAAAGGTTTATTTAAGAAATTTGGGCTGTTGAATCATGTCTCAAATATGTGATAGCTCATATGTAATATTGGTAGCTAAAGTAAAAATCATTTGCTATTCATTTGTAAAGTGAACAATTTTGCCTTTGCAAAAACAGTAGGATAGCAATGGCAAATTTTATGGTTTGTAATACTAACATTGCTATGTTTTCTCCAAAAGTTTACACCACCTTCAAGTATATGTTAAAGGTTTGCAATGCGTAATTAATATTTGCAATGCAATAAAATCCTAATGAAGATTATTTCATTGGGACATGCATTACTTATGAATAAAGTGGTTGATCTGTGTTCTACATGTAATTTTATGTTAAGTGCAAGAAAAAAAAATTTGGACACATGCCCAGAAATATTTCCTCTTTTCTCTTTGTCTTGCATGAAAATTTGGTTTAGTTTAAGTAAAATATAAAATTAAATTAGCCCTGGCTAGTCGTATTCCATGAATAAAACCTTGTTTCTCTGCACTAAAAATGCTAAAATTATCAGACATGCACAGCAACCAGCATGGCAATAACAAACATTAGAGCCAATGCAAATGTGTGGTCTCCAGATAGCTCCTGTAAGCTTTACAGAACAATTAGTCAGAATATACTGTGAATAAATCTGTTGGGAAGTGGCCTTATTTTGTAGCTGGAAATAAATCAAAATCTCTGAAAGCCCATTGTTAAATCTCAATTGAAGAATCTGAAATGGTAATCAGCACAAACAAAAACTGTAATCTGTTTCTCAATAATCATCCAAATGCAAGCAATGACAACCATGTATTAACATAAAGAGGAGGAAAAAGCAAGATAAGCAAATCTAACTCATATACTGAATCTAGATTCTGCAAAAGAAATTTAAAGTGAATGTTTATGTAATCCAAAAATGGCATGTCAACATTTACACTTGGAATTTGCTATGCATTTGCATTTTCTGTTAATGTCCCTTTGTAGCCTTATGGCTGCTAGTTAAATGTTTAGGTAATGAGATCTGTACTGAATATTGAATATTTGTATTGAAGAACAGACAATTCCATCTATTGGCAAAATTGCTATTTTGTAGGAAGGACATATAACATTATTATTTATTCAAAAATATTGTTGTTAAATATGTATACTACAAATATCATTTAAAGTACATTTATGTAGATGCCCAAGACAGACAGATGCTATCTAGATTCATACATAGTTTTGCTTTTTTTTCACTGTTACACATAAATGATTCAGCCCCCTTAGGATTAGTAAGTGAGGAGAAGATCTAAGTGTAGGAAGTAGGAATGTGGATGACACGTAGGATTATAAATACATTTATGCTGTCACTAACTACATACAGACAGCTTGTTACCCAGAAGCAAAACTGCATCATATGATGCACAATATGGGTGGCCTGGTGCAGATGAAGCAACATGACACAGCACAACATATCACTGCCTTCATTTCAGTACAAAAACTTTTTGATAATGAACTGTTTAGATGAGTGACATGATAGGAAATAGCAAGCCTTCTGATTCAGATGTCTTGGTCATTTTGCATTTGAATATTAAATATGTTACTACTATGACATCTGCTTGTTTAAAATACACCATGTACTACAAAAGAAACAATATGAATACCAACTGCATTGTAACCTATAAGGAATTAAATGCTCAGCATCTTTAATATTTTGAGGCAAATAAACATTGCACACGATGCTTTGGACTATAAAAAAACATGTAATTGTTGTGCTGGAGTGAGAATCAATGACACAATAATTATAAAACTAATAAAATACATTTTGAAGCTTAGTCATAATCAAATTTCAAATATACTAGTATTACTACTACCAAACATTTGAGCAGTCTCAGCAACAATCCTGTCATGCACGTTCACGTTAAGGCTACGTTTAACGTTGTGCAAATTTTTCCAATATGTACATTTTGACAGTAAGTGCAACCTATTTAGAGATTCCAGCCTGACCATTCATTGCATTGAGTTCAAGGCATTGGTGATTCTAGGTTTCCTTCGAGATTTGGTGGTTGAATTTTGCCCCTCAATGGTTTGAGCTCTGCATGTTCCTGGATTTCAAAACTGTTTCTGATTTATTCTTCAGTTGGACCCAGCCTGTTCTACATATTCAATTTTCACTGCCTGCCTCTTGTCATGACCCCTGTTTATAGCTGTCTATTCTGACCTTTGGTTTTTTTTTTCAGAATACTTATAACACCTATTCTGACTTCACAACCCTCCACTTTATACCCAAGGGGCCTTTGATTTGCAGAATCTGAAGGTGTCACCATTACCTGGAACGTCACTTGACAGCTGCACTGAAGACAATATTAGAGAAAGTTAATTATTCATTATACTGTATTCTGTTGCATGGCATTATCCATCCCTAATAAATAACAAAAAAAAAAGAAATACAGGTGAACTATGAGCACAAGGTAAGAAGGCTGAATTAGTGACTAGATATATATATATATATCGTAACAACTGCAAAAAGATCCGCACTCACAGGACTTACTAAAATATAAAAGGATTTATTATTGCATGGGACTAATGTTTTTGCCTCCCGAAGGCCTTCCTCAGAGTGAAAAATTTACTTGTGACGATCCCATAGTGTTAAGATATGATTTGATGTTTTATATAATGATTAATTCCTATGTAATTAATTCATGCCCAAAATATTAGTACATTATAGAAAAATGTCATGGAACCTAGAAAATGTTTCACTGGGTTACTAAGTGTGAGGGCTTGGATAGACCCACTGGCGTCAAATGTACAAAAGGTAGGGTAAGAGTCACCTGAGGCGAATTTTCGCTCTGATGAAAGAGTGTTATTATGTAAATTCACTAAGATGTCGATTTTACTGACCGCTACATCTTGGGCAGACTTGCCTTTGCCACCTCAAACCAGGCAAAGTGCAATAGAGTAGATAGGAGTTCATCAAAAAAATGCTAGTGTCTTTTCATATTTACAGGGTGATAGGCTGCAAAAGATCGTAAACATTTTCTGGGGTTTCCGGCTTCCCACCTACATTTCCTAACATATGGAACATAAACTATACAGTGGGCAGGCCCGGACTGGCGATATAAATGTTCGGGCATTTTCCCGTGGGGCCGCTCTATTCC
>CM044434.1:112537052-112565490 GCA_024363595.1 Xenopus borealis | reverse complement strand
TAAGGATATTAGAAGTCACTGAGGGGTGTGACCATATAAAGGCACAAGGCTGCAGGAAACGCTGAGTATCACTTGCATATTATAAGAAGTAATGTACCTCATACTGCAATGTAACTATTGAATCTTTGTCATTTTTAAATAAGATGTTGTGGCAAATCAACAAAATGGTTAAAGGGAAACTGTCAGTTAATAGTGCTGGTCCAGTAGAATTCTGCA
The DNA here is from genome assembly GCA_024363595.1 of Xenopus borealis. Classification (NCBI taxonomy): domain Eukaryota; kingdom Metazoa; phylum Chordata; class Amphibia; order Anura; family Pipidae; genus Xenopus; species Xenopus borealis. The sequence continues at coordinate 112,565,274 of CM044434.1, read as the reverse complement.
CTGAAATCCATTTCTCAAAACAGCAAACAGACTTTTTTTTATATTCAGTTTAGAAATCTGACATGGGACTAGACATTTTGTCAATTTCCCAGCTGCCCCTGGTCATGTGACTTGTGCCAGCACGTTAGGATGGAACTGCTTTCTGGCAGGCTGTTGTTTTTCCTTCTCAATGTAACTGAATAGTACGCAGTGGGACATGGGTTTTTACTATTGAGTGCTGTTCTTAGGACACACTAGATTTGTGTTGTGCCAGTAAATAACATTTTACTGTAATGTAATAATAATAATAGTTAATTAATAACTGAAATAGTTTTCATTAATTGCAGTTAAGTGAGAAAGGCAGCTCTTTATGCACATCATTTTTGCAGTTTTACCCCAATATATGTGTGGATGAGTACAAAACGATGTGTGTGTTTACATGTGGGCTGCTTTGATTTTTTTGCCCGGGCTGCTTTTTACTCCCAGTCCGGCCCTGACAGTGGGCACACGTGTAGGACAATATAACAGCTCTATTTTATTAAGGTTTCCCAGGCTTGTGTAATGTAATGCATTTGCTGCAGCATATACCGTAAGTCCATTGAAGTTTAACTTCCTGCCGTATGCAAATTAGGCAACACTAGCGCAACTTCGCTTTGCTTGATGAAGTAACGTTAGCGCAACTTCGCAAGCATTTTCCGCCCTGAATGAAACTTCACACTTTAGTGAATCAGCATTGTCTGAGTGAATTTTCACCTGGCAAAGTGTTTAGATGGCTGCCAAGCAGACGCTGGCGAAGTTGCACTCATTAGTGAATTTGCCCCCATGTATCTAGAAGAGTAATATCAAACTATCAAATACCTAAATTCTTCTTTTTAAATCCATTATCATTCTACATATATACTGTAAGTCATATCTGAATGAGCAATTCTATATTTCTTTTGCTTTTTTTATGCATAATATTCTTTGTTTTATGGCATTGAGTTCCTAAATATGTTGTTTGGTAACAGATTACTCAAATTATGGGAAAATATTGAGTTTAAGTACATAGCCCCCTTAAAGGATACTGTCATAGGAAAACATGGTTTTTCCCAAATGCATCAGTTAATAGTGCTGCTCCAGCAAACTTCTGCACTGAAATCCATTTTTAGAAAAGAGCAAACAAATTTTTTAATATTCAATTTTGAAATCTGACATAGGACTAGACATTTTGTCAATTTCCCAGCTGCCCCATGTCACGTGACTTATGCTAGCACTTTAGGATGGAACTGCTTTCTGGAAGGCTGTTGTTTTTCCTTCTCAATGTAACTGAAGGAGTCTTAGTGGGTTTTTACTATTGAGTGTTATTCTTAGATCTACCAGGCAGCTGTTATCTTGTGTTAGGGAGCTGTTATCTGGTTACCTTCCCACTGTTCTGTTGTTAGGCTGCTGGGTGGGCCGGGGGTGAAAGGAAGGGGGGGGATATCACTCCAACTTGCAGTACAGCAGTAAAGAGTGACTAAAGTTTATCAGAGCACAAGTCACATGACTTGGGGCAGCTGGAAAATTGACAATATGTCTAGCCCCATATCAGATTTCAATTCTGCTGGTGCAGCACTATTAACTGATGCATTTTGGGGAAAAAAAACATTTTTTCCCATGACAGTATCCCTTTAATTACATATTTACATTTTTTTCAATGTGTTTTGAGGGAGCTTTTCCAGGGTATAGGATAACAAACTGAACTTGTACTGTAAAGTATCCAGTAGCCTTGTAGATGAGGCTGGCACAAGCCTGGAACCCACTAAAATAGTGAAGCAACAGTCAGGTTGTAAAAAAATAAAAAAGCTTACATTTATTTCCAAAATTTAAGAGCCATCAGCCTGACGGGTTTTGTGTCCAAAAGACACTTAGTCATAGGCTAAAATATCTACATGTAAACCATCCCCTTCAAATACAAAAACAAAAATGTTCTACATCATAAAAAAATCATGTTTATGTATAGAAAATCCAAAAGTATATACACTATATAATGCTGACACATTTTCCTTACATGGGCTATTTTGCAAGCCCCACTTAAATGCAATTTTTATGGTATTCACAGATTGGATACATGACAAATGCTGTATGACCTGTAGTTCAAACAATCTGTTTTTGATTCGATTACAAGAAGTCATTAATTATTCAAACAAAAATTGATTCATATGCAGTTGCCTTGCAGTTATGCGTATAACTTAAAATGTGCATGGTACATTATGCAACAATACATATTTTATGTCCATGCTGCTTATGTATTTCCTTGCCTTGTGTATAAGCATAACTTTACAGAAACATACAATTCTTAAGCACATAAAACAGTACTTACAAAAGTAATCATTTTATAAGCATTTCATTCTGAAATTCAAAATTTGTAAAGAATATTGCAGAAGGACAAGATGTATGTGAAATTGTTAATTCTGGCATTAAAACAGTATTTTGTATTTGTGCCTCATATTAAAGTTCTAACATTTTAGTCTGATTTCAGGATATAATTTTTGGACTTCTTGCCATGTGGGACCCCATGAAAATATCTTTAAAGTCTGTATAAAATAAATGTATTATCATTTGTGATGGTTGTATTTGTTCTAACCAGTGTCAGAATATACAAAACAGTTTTATTCTCACTAAAATGTACTGAAATGCAATTGCTTTAATATTTATTTTCTTTGTGCAGCATTTTTTTTATTGTTAACATTTTTTTAAAAAGTCAGTTTTAGGCTACATGGATGATTTATACTTACATATATCCAAACTGTAACAACTTACTCAATTACAAACAGAACATCTTACATTACTTTTATTACAATTATTTTTTAAAAGACTGCTAAAAAGAAATTTATCACCCATGAATTATTCAGTAAAAAAGGTCCTTTTTCCTACTTAACATTAGGATAGAGAATGATCAGATTTACATCTAAGGATACATATATATCTAAGCAATGTATGACCTAAATTTCTACCTGAAGATTCCATAAGTGATGTATGCTTTTCTGATAGTCTTTTGCTGAATTGGTTGAGACACAAAGGAAATTTCCAGGAAGCATACAGGTCAGGTGTCCACATGGGGGATGCATTTAACAATGAGATGAGCCTGCAGTGTGTTTGTCTAAATGCTATTTTGTTCCTTCATCAGTAATTATTTTGACAGGAATGCAGCTATTACTAATACTCACAACAATTTTATTGACAAATCATGTGCAATGGTGTGTAATTGAAATCTGGCTTAGAGTCATGATCGAAAACTAAGCAGCAATGTGTAAATTATTTCTACAATTGTATAAACCAACCTCATAGCATAAATGTTTGATATAGTTAAGCTGCTAAAATGTCATAACATTTAACTAAAACAGTGGATTGTCCATATATTGAACTATATTCAAGTTGGAATATTTCATTAAAGTCATATGTGGTCTGACCAGTCCTACACTCACTTTTATCTAATAATTCTGCAATTTTAAAATATTGGCTAGATTGGCTAGATCATCCTATAAGACAATTATTTTGTTTGATTCAAGAAGGTGTACACAGAAGAAACCTTACTTAACTAAAATAATAAAAAACAAACACTTTTTAGTTGATACAAATATCCACTTGGAGAAGAAGACAGTATCAGTAGACAGCCTGCTGCCCATGATAGCCATGACTTTAATAGTCTCAATTTTCATGTCAATATTGAGCATTTCTTTGTCATCATATGTTAATATTTGGCATCATGCTAGATAATTTCCAGTTGAAAAGTGACATCATGGAACTAAGGTGGCAGGAATATTGATATTTAATACAAGATAAACCTTGCTCATATGTTTATACAGTGAAACTGGCAAAATGGAAGTTAATGAAGCATCCATTAACATTATTGCTTTTTCTCTGCTAATCTTTTTAATGAAAAAGCACACAGGAGTTTTTTTTACAACTGTAATATTGTTTTCATCAAAATAATCAAGGTTTATTTCATTGTCTAGTTTCTAATTTTCTAATCCACAGGGGAATGCACATCTCTTACGGCATATTTGAGCTTTAACAATACATTTTATTCACTTTCACAATATTTCATAGATTTTTTCAAACGTATTTTAATCTTCATATAAATAGTTCTAATTGAGAACAACAATCCAGTTCAGAAAGAATTCTAATGAAAAATCCATTTTACATTCACCACTTTGTATAATGTGTCTCCAAAACGCTGTTGGAAATAAATGTTTGGTATACAAAATGAGTCTTCAGTGTCTCTATAAATGTCTCCAAAATGCAGTTGGATGTAAATGTTTTGGGATACAAAATGCGTCTATCTATCTATCTATCTATCTATCTATCTATCTATCTATCTATCTATCTATCTATCTATCTATCTATCTATCTATCTTAGTCATCTCAGTTCCCTGACAGAATATTTTATATTATATATATATATATATATATATATATGGACAGATTTCAACTGTCTAAGCCTGTTTCAGAAAGACAAAGATAGCTTTGGATGGCTTAATATAGTAAAGACTGTTTACAGATTGTTGTAAATTGTGACCGCCCTACACTAGTGGATCTTCTCTAGATTGTTTAACCAATAAATAAAGAATTCTCCAAATATATGTTAGAATAAAATGAAATTAAGAATAGGGTGGATGACCAGTATAATTTATAAATAATTAACAATGCTCCTGGATTTACATAATTATTTCAAAGAAGCAAAGTGAATTGGTGTCATAAACTAGCCTTAAATGTATAATAGTGGGAGCACTTACTGGTCCCTGTTTCGTTCCAATGTGCTTCACTTCCACTGTGATCCCAACAGTCAGTTTCAACGAAAAGTTCACTTGGAATGGAGCATCAGGGAAGCCAATATTTGTAGATTGTGGGTTGATTTATATTGGGGAAGCTACCCAGAAGATCAAAGACCGAATTTCCAAACACAAATCCACAATACGCAAACAACTCACTGCTCTCCCTGTTCCAGCCCATTTTTTGGAAGCTAGACACACAGTGAGTCAACTACGCTTTCAGGTCATTGACTCAGTAGAAGTCCCTAGAAGGGGTGGTGACAGAGTTTTAATGCTAAAAAAACTGGAAATGCAATGGATACACAGAATGGATATGATTTGGCCCCTGAGGGCTCAATAGGGATTATACCCCGACATCTTTCATTTAACTAAGTCACTAGGTAGGTAGTCCTTGTAAATATGGTGTAAATGACTAACATTTGATGTATCATTTTGTTTTTCATCATATTCTAATGGATTCTTTCTTCTTTTAAAGGAACGGGAAAATGATCTACAAGGAACATCCTGAGTGTCGGTACTAATTGGAACATACCATGAAGTATCTCAGGTAGAGTACTGAGTATCATTTTTGTTACCAAGGTACCATACGATGTCTCAGGCTGAGATAGATCAATCCCTAATAGAATCCTTTTTCACTATTCTATATTTCCCTTAATGTATTGGATCACAGATTATTGCTACACTAATAACTCTTGGACTATGAACAATGGGTTAATGCACACAAAGAATTGTAGTGGGTGAACTTTGACCCTATATGGGGGTGGGTGAGAGGTGGTGCTTAGCCTTCCTTGCACTATTTAAATTTGCTGTTTGTATAACACCATTAGGCTTGACAAAGGGCCCAGTGGTGGCCCGAAACTTTGCCAGTTTGTTTATGAGCTAAATAAACACCAACCACTGATTCAACTGCATCAGCTCTGCCACAGGTTTTTTGTACTTGCTGTATACTATCCTTGGGCCTTGATGGGCAGAGGGCCTGAAACCTGAGAGGCACCTGACACTAGTGATGGGCGAAACGGCCGCGTTTCGCTTCGCCGAAAAATTCGCGAATTTCCAGAGAAATTCGCGAATTTTTCGCCATTTGGCGAAACGAGTCGCGCGTCGTTTTTGACGCGCGTCGCGTCGATTCAGACGCGCGTCGCGTCGATCCCGACACGCGTCGCGTCGATTCTGATGCGTCGCGTCGATTTCGGCGCGTCGCCTCAAAAACAACGCGCGACTCGGTTTTGCGCGGCGAATTTTTCTGGTCGTTTCGCGAATTTATTCGCCAGCGGCGAATCGCGGGAATTCGCCGCGAATTCGCCCCTGGCGAATAAATTCGCCCATCACTACCTGACACCAATCTGGTGTGTATGAACCTGGAGCAGCACTCCTTTCCATGGGATATAAACTATTCATTGAAAGCGTGAACATGCAATAAAAATTGGATATTTGAGCAATGTTTTTTTCCAGACTTTCATCTTTAGGGTGGTTGCACATGTAGGGGCAGATTTACTTCAAAAGTGTTTTTTTCAATTGAAAATAGACCATTTTCAATTGAATGGGTCCGTTTTTGATCAAATAAAAATCGTTCAAATTCATTGTTCCATTCAAAAGATTCGAACGATTTTGCCCAAGAGAATTCGATTTTCAAAAATTTTCAAAAACACTCCTAAAAGGTTCCAGGAGGTCCCCCATAGACTAAAATAGCAATTTGGCAGGTTTAAGGTGGCCAAGGGTCAATTTAGATTTTTTTAAAGAGACCGAACTTCGATTTTCAAATGGTCGAATTTTAAAATCCAATTAAAAAAATTTTTTATTCGAATTTTCACTTCGACCCTTAGTGAATCTGCCCCATAGTGTTCTGGGGAGATTAGTCACCCAGCTAAATCTCCTCTTCTTCAGGCAACTTATCTCCCTGAAATGTCTTCCCACCAGCTAGAATGTGAATCTCCGGCAGGAAGGCACTTGAATCGCTTCAGTTTTCTGAAGTTGCTTCATGAGAGTAGTTGCCCGAAGAAGAGGATATTTGTTGTTGAGTGAAATTGTTATTTTTTTGTTTATGACCTCGTAATAAATGAAGCAAAACTCAAAGATAAGGCTATTTCAAAGAGAATGAGGTAGTTTATTGAGTCCAATAACAGACAATAAACCAGTTTTGCTTGGGAAAGCAGTCACTAAGGTGGAACACGAGGGCTTTGCCAAAGACACTCCCCTTGTCAAGAAATTTATAGCATTTTTAGCATAATTACAGTAAATTCAAATGGGTGTACACAAACATACATTATGACTTGAACCCTTCCAATACGTTGGAAGAAGTGTAGATGTTCCTACAACAACAGGTGTTGCAACCGAAGACAATTTCCCATTTCAACAGTCCCCCAGCCTTGTGGTTCTTTATCTGTTAAAAGTAGACACTGTGATGAAATCCGCCATGAAGCAACTCTTCTGTAGAGGGGTCCCACCAAACACCTGCTGACACTCTGAATTCTGTCAGTAGAATAGTGGACTATTATCACACCCTTGTGTCATTTACAAGAGGAATCATTATTGGGAGACCATCAACCCTCCCTGTACCTATCCTTCCTTGGGTCATTGACATTGTTGCGTCAGAATGAGTGGGGGATTGTAAGGTATTAGGTGCTGGTCCTCCTCACCATAGGTGCACTGGAGCCATTCGTTCGTGCGCGCAACCGTTTTGGTGAGTGCACGCGTCCGTCGCAATGTGGGCGCCCATCAGTTGCAGGGCATGCGCAGACAGTTTTGGCACCTGCGCATTGCATTTAAAAGGATGCCGAGGCCTGCACTTCCTTGTGAAGTGATCATTGCCTACTAGCGTGACTCTAAGCCTTTTTCTACTTGGATTGCCTGTGTTGACCCTGCCTGATCTTTGGAATTAATTCTGTTACTCTCCTCTGCCTGACTTCTGCCCGATTCCTGGTTCTACGATTCTTCGCTGCCTGCCTCCTGACTTCAGCCTGTTTCTGACCCTGCCTTGCTTAACGATTTTGTACCGCGACTTCTGGAAATGTTCCTGTTATAGCACTTCTACCACTCCTCCACGTGACCATTCCTGTTCCTAACTTCGAGGTCTGCCTCATTGTGGGAGTTGTAGGAGAGGCTTCTCTTCATCTCATAGGTTGCAGTTAAAAGTGAGTAACCTGACAGGGATTTAATGATTATCACACTCTGACACTTTCTCTTTTCCCTTTCACTGCCATTCACCCATCATAGGTTGTTCTCATATAAATTATTGTCAAGAGGGGGGCGTGGCCGACTGTCCTGCAGAGCAGACGTGGGATACAGGCACTCCCGGGGCCCACGACAATTCACCATCAAAAAAGACCCCCAGCTGCTCACCACTCGCCCAAGGAACAGGAAAAAAGGTCCGCCTCAAAATCGGACAGAAACGGGGTCTCTAGAGCTCTCCAAGCCTGAGATCCAGTTGCGGCCTAGTCAAGGAGCGAAGCCGGGGACTCGCGTGATTGCCACCCCCGCGGCCCCACCGCGAGTGATCAGTGGCGCGGTTCTCCACCGAGGACACGTGGAGCGCTACCTCCCACAGAGGCATAAGTAGGGTGAGTGGCCACAGGGACCCCGGGGATGCCCCATAAACAAACCTCCAATGCAAAATTAGACTGTAACTCACCCCATGCACTGTAGACTGCAGGCTTAACAGCACACCAGCCAAGGCCACAGAGACAATCATTTAAAGGAGCACTGAACAAAGCTGACCCTAATAGAGGCTCCCACAATGAATGACTAACTTTTCATAGGGCAATCTACCTCTTCTCATCTGCAACCAGTTTTACACTGGAAACAAAGGGAGGCTGAGTCTCAGTGTGCATGGAGTAGGCCATATGTCGAGTGAGCTCTATAAGCCCTTAAATATCCTGTGATATCATTGCTAATTGAGGACTAAGAACTGCTTCGAGAGGGCGCAAAAAAAAAAAACCCTGTCTAACATGGCAGGCAAAAACCAACAAGGTAAGAAGAAAGCTGATATCCCCACACGTTTGGAGCAATTTGTTCGCAAGACCACGCCAGCTCCTGACCCCAGCGTGGTACAGGACCCCAATACAGAAGACAATACATCGCAAGAAGAGATCTCACAACCGCAGCCCACTATGCAATATCTTCTGATGGCAGTACAAAACTGCCAACAATCATGCCAAGCTACCATCATGTCCACGACTGACGAACTCAAGGCAGAACTATCACTAATCAAACAGGACATGCAACGCATTAGAGAACAACCTCAGCAGCAGAGGCCTGGATCTCGACATTAGAAGACTCTTGTCACCCCTTACAACAAACTACCCAGGATCTACAAAGGCAGGTGGACCAATGGCGGCAAAGAGTAGATGACCTAGAAAACCGGGCGAGACGCAGTAATGTCCGCTTGGTCAGAGTACCTGAGAGGGAGGAAGATGACCGCCCGGAAGCCTTCGTGGAAAAAATCCTAAAAGAATGGGCAGGTGCAGAGTCCCTAACCGCTGCATTTTCGGTGGAGCGGGCACACAGAATACCATCTAAACCACCGATACCCAGCGCCCCACCAAGACCTCTGATAGCACGTATCCATAATTGCAAAGATCGAGATAAACTACTAGCGGTAGCACGCACTAAAGGTCAAATTCAGCTGAACAACTCCAAGATCTCCATATATCCAGACTTCTCCGCTGAACTGCAAAATATGAGAGCAAGATTCCTGGACGTAAAGAAAAGGCTGTGGCAGAGAGGGATCCCATATTCCATGATGTACCCTTCCTGACTGCGGATACAGACGACATCCGGTGTTAAATTCTTCGACAACCCTGCAGAAGCCTGCACCTGGCTGGATACATTGGGCTGATAATGTGTGGAGGCCTGAAGAGTTCTTTTTATTAATCTCCCTTGATTGTTTTCTTTTTTTTTCCGATTCTCTATTGCACCCTGTATGCGACAAGATGCGGCAACTATGTTCCTCAAATTCTACGAATCGCCAATAGGCCTTTAATCTCAATTAGAGAAGCCACCTGGTCATATTATACTCACCCAGCAGCTACAGAACAAGGTTTGGTGTATACAGCTGTAGTTGCCTACCCTTGACCAATACCCTTGAACTGGCACAGTTCCCTTTGCAACCCAACGGTAAGCTACTGTCCCATCTACAGGGGTAACAGTCTTAAGATAAGCCTCTAGAAGATGGGAAGAAATATGGAGACCCATTGTAGCAGTCAGATTACCCAGGGATTCTACCATACGGGGAAGCATATTTTTATTGGTATCCTGCAGCTGGTCACTATGCTATCCTATGCCAATGGGATACACCACGTACCCATTGGACAATCAAGTCCCAAAATAGATTATAAGGGCAGAGCATCACTTGATAAACAATTCAACACTACCCTCACTTATTCAGGGTAACTAATAGGAAGTGAGCTAGAACTACTCTGGTTTAATTGTTTGGTTATGGGAAAAGTGGCACCTAAGTTGGGGACAGGAGCAACGGGGAGGGAAAGGGGGAAAGGGGTAAGCATCATTATGTTAGCCTTGTTTGATAACAATAATTGCAAGTTGATGCTGTTGTTTTGTTGTTTTAAAATGGAAATGTTATGTGAAACAGATACTATACATACTGTTGGTAGCCAACCAAGGGCACTATATAGTGAGCCAATAGGTAAAACAAACCACCAACCAAGATGGGGAGTAACGTGAAACTAATTTCCTGGAACGTTAGGGGACTTAATGATCCTATCAAGAGAAGAACAGCTCTAACCTACATTAAAAAATGTAACGCAGACATTCTATTCTTACAAGAGACTCACCTAAAGGGGTCATCTATTCTCTCCTTAAAAAAAACATGGGTAGGCTGGCACTACCACTCCACATACTCAGTTTACACAGGAGGAGTTTCCATACTAATTAACAAAAGAATTGTATTCTCCCTATTGCATCTTAAAATTGATCCCAAAGGCCGGTTTATTTTTTTTGCACTGCAAACTTTTTTCCAAAGAATTTTTGTTAGCTAATATCTACATCCCCCCCCATTCACAGATGACATACTTTTGGAATTCACAAGCTACTGCCTACAATTCCCTCAATCCACAATTCTAATCGCAGGGGACTTTAACTCCACTCCAGACCCAGCCATAGACAGATGGAAAAGGGATGGTACAGGTGTGAACCATAAACTCAACAACTTCATTCACTCCCTGAATCTACTTGATATGTGGCGAACATTTCTCTCCTCTACACGGCAATACTCATGCTATTCCAAGTCTCATCTTTGCCTATCTAGAATAGACCTGGTGCTAGCATCCAGAGATATGCTACCACTCATCCAACGAATTGAATACCTTCCGAGAGGGATCTCGGATCATGCCCCCCTAGAGATAGTATGGGCATGGGGGGGATCAGATTTGCAACAGAGGATGGCGGCTTAACCCAGCATGGCTGGGTATCGTGGGGAAAACCGAAGAAATCAGCAGCTTTATACAGGAACATTTCACACTTAATGCCTCACCTGAAACAGGTCGGATAAACTGGGATGCATTTAAGGCCTACTTGAGAGGAGTATATATAATGGAGATCAACGCGATCAAAACAAAGACCAAAGCCAAAGAGGTCCAGCTGCAAGAGTTGGTAACCCATGCTGAACAAGAGGTGATAGTAACTCATACGCCTGAAGCGCATCAAAAACTGCAACGAGAACAGGAGAACTACCACAAACACTTGGAATCCATTAGCCAAAGGAAAATAATGTTTCTGAAGTATAATATATTTGAGCAAGGGGCAAAGACCGGGAAAATGCTGGCGCACTTGGCCAAAGCAGAATCTTCCCCTCCGGTAATTCCACAGATCCGATCCATACAAGGGGACATCACAGACAACCCCAAAGAAATCAGTGGAGTGTTCGGGGCCTACTATGAGCACTTATATGAATCCCAATTGGGGCCTAATAAAGACCAAATACCCCACTACTTAGCTGAAATTGAATTACCAACTTTAAATCCAGATCAGCGAGCAGCACTAGACGCTGAAATCACAGCTGATGAGATTGAACTAGCTATTGGGGCTTTCCCCAGTGGGAAGTCACCAGGCAGAGATGGATTACCCATTGAACTCTATAAAACCTATGCAACAGTTCTCGCTCCAAAGCTACTGACAATCTACCTAGCAGCGTTAGATAGTGGGGAACTCCCCTCATCAATGAGAGAGGCATCAATTATTGTTCTCCCGAAACCCGGGAAAAACCCACAGGAATGCGGCTCATACAGACCGATCTCACTCCTGAACTGCGACGCCAAAATCCTTGCTAAGATCCTAGCCCGGAGACTAATGTTGGTGATAGAAAACATTATTGGTCCAGACCAGTCTGGGTTTATGCCGCGCAAAAGTACAGCTGTGAATCTAAGGAGGCTCTACACTAATTTATCCACCGACCATGACAACAAAGGGAATAGACTGTTGGTGGCACTGGATATTGCGAAAGCCTTTGACACAGTTGAATGGACATACCTGTGGCAGGTAATGGACAAAATGGGGATTGGTACGAAATTCCTGGCTTTCACCCAACTCCTATACACGAAACCTACAGCCCTAGTAACAATCAACGGCATAACCTCTCCTCAATTTGTACTTACACGGGGAACAAGACAAGGCTGCCCACTATCCCCCCTCCTGTTCGCTATAGCAATAGAGCCTCTAGCGGCCGCAATAAGAAACGACCCAGAAATTATTGGATGGAAACTTGGATCTATTCAGGAGAAAATACAACTCTACGCAGACAACTCCCTTGTCTACCTGGCTGATAGTGGCAAATCATTGGAAAGACTAATCAAGACACTCACTATATTTGGTAAATTTTCGGGCCTAAAGGTCAATATCTCCAAGTCCAGCATGCTCCCAGTAGACTCGAGACCTGGCCCTTACGCTACACATGCCCCAGCATTGACTTTGGTCTCGAAATTCAAATACCTTGGGGTGGAAGTATCGCTTCCAACATCATCCTACTGGGACATGAATGTATCCCCGCTATTGAGAGAGGTGGAATCCAAATTTAAGCAATGGGCCTCACTCCCACTTACTCCACAAGGCAGAATTAGTCTGATAAAAATGTCCATACTCCCTAAGATCCTGTATATGTTATCACATTCTCCTATAACTATCCCCTCAAGCTTCTTTCAAGCCATGGATAAACTAATGGGACCCTTTATATGGGGAGCAGGACGGCCTCAAATAAGACTTGGAATCCTAAAGAGATCTTCAATGCATGGGGGGGCGGCTTTGCCCGACTTTGAGCTTTACTTTTTAGCTGCTCAACTCGCTCATATTAAACCATGGATCACTGTAGACCCACGCTGCCTATCTGTAACTCTTTTGAAAAAGACCGGGGAACCAGGGACACCAATTGTACAAAGGATGCTAAGGACTCGGACAAACAGGAATACTAGCCAAGAACACCCCTTAGTAAGCCTAGGTCAAAAAATGTGGCTACGTGCCCAATTGTTATGTATTACCCAAACAAAACATCCAGACACCCCCATATGGAATAATCACCTACTCAAAGAATTTCAAGATATAAGGAATATGGGGCCATGGTCTAGCAAAGGAATAACTACAATCAGTCATATTATCTCCGAAAACTCACTCAAACCATTTAGAGCACTCCAACAGGAGTTCAAAATCCCAGAATTTTCTTGGTTACTATACGAGCAAGTCAAACATGCATTTCTTGCAGACCCCTTTAAGATGGGTAAACCCCCCTTCTGTAGGATATTGGAGCTGCAAGACAACAAACACCTCATCTCTAACCTATACGAAATCCTGAGATATTGTAAACATGATAGACTTAGTTCCAATCTACTTACAACCTGGCAGAGGGATATCCCCACATTGACAGCTGAAGACTGGCAAGATGCTCTGGAGGCCCCTAGATATGTCTCGCCAAATGCTGACCACAAAATGATACAGAGATACATAATCCATAGAGCATACTTCACACCGGTGCGATTGAATAGAGTGAACCCACAACACTCATCATACTGCACCCGATGCAAGGCGGCCACCGGCTCTTTCATACATATGATGTGGGAATACCCAAACCTGAACCTCTATTGGCGTAAAGTATTCAATACAATCTCGACTGCAGTATCAGTGGAAATACGACCTACCCCAGAGCTGGCTATATTAAATATAGGAGGGAACACCCACTATAACAAACACCAATTGATTACAATCAGACAGAGCCTGTTCCAGGCCCGCAGATATATAACAATGGGATGGAAAAATCCAGAAGCCCCGACACACAGAGATTGTTTAGACCAAATGAGGCTTCACATTGATACAATGCAATATATATTTACTAAAAGAGCTTCTCCCGAAAAATTTGATATAATATGGGGTAATTGGCCCACCTTATAGAAAACAAGTTGACATAAACCGACACTCAACTTATACCCACGGTGAGAGTTTGAGAACCACTGAACCCCATCTCAGAGGACAGATAATGCTCTATTCAATGTATAGTATCTGTTTCACACGCTGTATGTATAATGATCTAAACTGGACATGCTTACGACATATTACTGAATCCCAAAGTTTTATATACCCCGCAAACAATCAGTACTATAAACACAATGTTAGTATGTACAACTGAATGCCATGTTCAATCTTTACAATAAAGGTTATGATGTTATGATGTTATTGTGGTCATATCAGAAATATATAATCAGCGATGAATCTTCCCAGATTGCTATATGTGCCACCACACTTAGGGGCAGATTTACAAAATTCACGTGAAGGATTCGAAGTTAGATCGAATACCGAACGTACAATTTTTTCTGATATTCGAATATGCAAATTTGGCCTCTTCGATCATCGAATACCGAATTGTCGAATAGATTGAATGATCGGATATTCGATAATTCGATAATTCGATGATCGAAGGATTTAAAATTTTAAAATCCTTCGAGTGCCAGATTGAACCTACCGAATACCAATAGAAGCCTATGGAAACCCCCCCATAGGCTTCTTTTACTAAGTCCTCCTCAAATACCATTCGTACGATCGAACGCCTCGATCGTTCGAATCGTATAAATTTTTCGGAGGCTCGAAGGAAATCCGATTGTACGATTTCATTGAGAAATCGAATATCGAGGAAATTAAAGCCTGAAACTATTCGATAAGCATTCGATAGTCAAATGCTTATCGAATATTGAGGGGATTCGAGGGATTTTAGGTGAACAATAGTAAATGTGCCCCTTAAATTAGGAAAGATGTCCTAGTAAGATTCCCCACTAGGCCAGTATAAACCATAATCACAATGTGCATCTGTCTAACATAAAGATATTTATAAACTTTAAATAAAGATGGAACTTTAAGGCATTATGTTGAAATATACGAAAAAAAAATGTATAAGCAAGCTAACCTTTCTGTCAACATGGTTAAGACCTAGATCTAGAGAAAGAATTCTCAATAAAATAGACAATGCTGACTTAGGAAAGAAAGTGTAACACTAGAAAAAAAAGAATACAATAGAAAACAATAAAAAATACAATATAGAGTAAAAATAGAGAGAAATGTATCAAGTACTGAATATTTGGTTACTTTCCACTGATCTAGATTATCTGGTCCATTGGATTACCGATAAACAGAGAAGAATGTAAGATCTTCTTTGTAAAGCAACCCGTTAGTCTCCTAAACTAGAGTCTCTGGATTTCATGCTCTTGAGTTGTAAAACGATTTACTGATCTTCAATGCATTGCTACAGCATAAGAAAAATGTAATATAAAGATGAATGATTTGACAGTCTAAGGAACTCTAAGTACAAAAAAAATGAATACAACATTCTGTAACAAAATGTCAACAAAAGGTTCCTGTTTGCTGAATCAGAAAGGTCTTAGGTCACAGCAAGCTATGATGATTTGTTAAAGCACAACACATACAGCAATATGTGAAAGGATATCTACAAAATATGAAGTGTAACATAAACTGGTGTATTTATCCCCACACAGTTTTCCACCCAATTTTCTCATCTTTTTTTCTCTTTAGATTCTCATCTGGTCCTGTTTTGATCTGTGGCCTCTTTTTTCTTACATTATGTATTTGTTGTAGCTTTAGAGATTTCCTCTGTTTTTAGTATTGAGATGTAGTACCGTGTTAGACATTTACATGCTCAGTCATTAAAATTATACTTGCTGGCAAGGCAATTAATAGGGAATCTTGTTTTCAAGAAACACTGGCAACCATAGTCCCTACCTAAATAAGTACCCGAGATGTTTGTAAGCAACAGCTTTCTTTTAAGTATTCAATAAATGTAGAGCGCTCACTGCCAAGAAATGTAATAGTAACACTGACTTAGGACATTTGACAAAACAAAGATGAATGAAACAAAATAGAACAGCATGCTTCAATCAGGGAACAAGAACTACCACAGTGTAGTGCAGTACAGTGTTTTTTTAGATGGATAAAATACATAGATAAAAATTGGTACATCTGATCATTCTGTGTGAGACATGTTAGCAGAACTGAAGGCATGTGCAGCAGCTAGAATAAAAAAAAGAGCTGAAGGGGCTCTTGCAGAATCTTCCTCTCAAATGTACAGCAAGCCTCATTTATAAACTCAGTGAAGTTTACAATGTTCAATTTTTGGATGCATGATTGCCATGTTTTCCCATAATGCAGCTTTTTTCCTCTCAGAATTCCACCATCATTTTGGTTGAATATTGAATATCTTCTGCAATTGGGCCAGGTGTGTCAGTAATTGCCGGTGCATGTTTTGGAAAAATGTTTACAATTCTTGGCTAATGATTTAAGGTGATGATTACATCACTTGCAGTGTGTAATGTTAACATTTAATTAGCATGTTATTCTTTTGATACAAGTCTGTTATGGCTGTTGAAGCAACCTTCTGTGGGAACCCTGGAAAAACCACCAAATTTGGGGAGACAGTAATTCTGTATATCTTAAACTTTGTGAAATCAAAAACTATGCTATGGAAACTTGTACTTGTACTAATTTTAACCAAGCAGATGTTTGTTATGTGAAAATGTTTAAACTTTTAATTTGTAAAAACTTTGATACTGTTAACATAGGAATGTAAACTAAAACAGAGAAAATGTGAAGTACTAAAAATACTGAATACTAAAAGTTATGTATATAAATAAAGGGACTTCTAAATGTGAAAAGTGCAAGAAAAGCAATTAGGATCTGTATGTATGTGTTGATTAATTATTTTTCAAATAAACAGAACAGAAAGTTTGGGATTTCTTTGAATTTTGATAGTTGATTACTGGCAAAATACTTTAACATAACTTGTGTAAATTATGTGTGTAACTACTAGAATAATGGATCATAAATACTTTTAATAACACCAAAAACCATTAAATATTTTTTCTTTTCACCTTTACTGATTCTCATCATTAAAAAGAACAAAAACATTATTAATTGTCTAGAGACATTCCTCCTCATTCATTCCACACTACTGGCACCATAACAGGGATGAGTGAATTTTTTCAACCAGTACAATTACATATATTATATGTAAAAAATGACAGCCTTTTGCACCAGAAAAAAATGCGGCAAAACATAAACATATTTGGTTTTCCAAGGAAAATCAAAAGATAGTACTTAAGTGCTATGAAATGGCACAATGTAATTGTTCAGATAGGTAAGCTCATTGGTGAAATAGGCTGATTTTGGGGTAAACAAATTTTTGATTGAAACTTAGCACTTTGAAAACACCTAGGTACATGTTTTGTCCCTTTTCTCAATGTGCAGCTGAATAATTATGATATGGAGGGCTCAATCTTGCTGCAAATCATGGTCTTAAAAATCTAAAAAAAATCTAGGATATAATCACTTACTCATTTATGCATGGCATGGCCACACTCCTAATTGTTTATATATGTATTTAGATACACATGGGCATGTGAACAAAATTTGCTTTGACTTGCAATTATTATACTGTGTATATTCTTGATTGGTCCCTATATTTTATCTACGTGTTTGCATCTACATGAAAAAACCCACTATGTGACAGTAGAGCTATGGGATCCATTATCCAGAAACCCTTTATCCAGAAAACTCTAAATTACAACATGGCCATATCCCATAGAATCCATCTTAATCAAATAATCCAAATCAAATGATCCTTTTCCTCTGTAATAATTAAACAGTACCTTGAACATTTAAACAATTTTCTAGTACACTTAAGGTTTGAAGACCCAAATTACGGAAAGATCTTTTATCTAGAATAACCCAGGTCCAGGATAATAGGTCCATTCTGGATAATAGGTCCAATAACTTTATGGGGCAGATTTACTAACCGGTGAAAATTCACCAGTGTCTGCTTCATACCCGTCACAACACTTCACCATGCTATTTTTTTTTTTTTTACTTTAAAATTTTCTTTATTTAGTGATTTAGCATATCAAATACAGAAAGAAGAAAGAAAAAAGCCAACAAAGTAGAAGAGCTGTACTTAAATTGTTAAGGTATAACATTTCTGACATCATACATTTAACTTTCACATCAGTACCATAGTTTAGATATAATACTTTGAAGCATGTGTTTTAATCTACTATGTTTCGGTGAATTATCTAGAAGATAGAAAGAAAGAGAAAGGAAGACAGAAAGACAAATCAAAACAAAAACAATGCTCTAGTGTTAGGTACCAATCAAAAAAGAAGATAAAAAATAAGTAAGTCATAGAAAAACAAATCAATAAGTCCAATAGCCTTTCTGGATTTAAGGAAATAGGAAACCATCTGAGTTACCTCTTTCACCAGACTTGCCTTCGTCAGCTCAGACCAGGCGAAGTGCAATGGAGTGCACAGATGTTCAGAAGTGAATTTGAGGAGGAACGTCCATTCGCCAGAGCGAAAAAGTGCGAATGACAGCTAGCATCTATCTCTATCACTATCAAATTGCTACCTGGACCGTTAGTAAATTTGCGATGTCCCTGCAGGCTATAACACTATTGAATTGATGCTAGTGTTAGCCACTTCACCCTTTAGTAAATCTGCCCCTACGTCCTTTATGATTTTCTCTTTTTTAAGGGGATTATTTTTCTTTTTTAAGTCGGTTTCTAGTAGAGGCCTTGCGGCATGGTAACTTTAATTTTCTTCTTGAATACCCCCATCATTTTTTCTTTCACAATCTATCCCACACAATTTGAGCTTGTGACTGAAATTCTTGTAATCTTTTAAAATTTCCTTGAATCTAGGAGTATTGTCCAAAGTAAAAGTGTTTTATAACAGTTTAATGAATCAATTTCTATGCACTGGTTTAAACAATATTCACAATGCAATGGATTTCTGTTCATCCCTTTATCAAATTGTGGTTTGAAAGTACAGATGCAGTCACTTGGATTTGTAAGCTAAATGCGTCGTGACTCAGGGCTAATTGAAGAAACTGTGTTATCCAAAGTTATCTTAACTCATTTAATGCATTTAACCTTTTCATTAGCATACCAAAGCACCATTGTTTTCAATGGCAAACTCTTTAATTGGATAGGATGCTGTGACACAATATATCATAAAATCACTCCTGCAATAGGGGCAAATGTATCACATTTGCTAAATAGACTGGCTCAAAGATAATAGTATTCTTCAAGTCCTTTTCTAATCTGAAGGTTAAAGGTCTGTGCACCTGGATTCCCTACACATTTATCAGTAGTTCTACCCTTTAGGGTCTATTGATTTATTTTTGGAATATTCTCTTTATTTTCTCACGTGTTCATGGCAACACAGGTCAACAAAGGGTGACATAACATTTTGGGACATGTGGAAAGAAGTAAAATGGCCTGAATATTGGGATGTTTTATATGAAAGTATGACTTTTTATGTATTGATAAATAGGGGGGAAAGTTGGTGCAGATTTGGTGGGAGTAGTTTTCAGAAAATAG
Organism: Xenopus borealis; assembly: GCA_024363595.1. Taxonomy (NCBI): domain Eukaryota; kingdom Metazoa; phylum Chordata; class Amphibia; order Anura; family Pipidae; genus Xenopus; species Xenopus borealis. The sequence goes on along the minus strand of CM044434.1, from coordinate 112,545,630 downwards.
TAATAACTTTTCGGATTTTGATAAATAACCCCCTAAGTGTAATTTTAAATATTGCAGATTTTTCATAATTTTTATATTATCAGCACTATATGTTCTTCATCACACAGGGAATAAGAACCTGACCTATTCAGAATTGGTATCACTGGCCGATTTATTCTCTATCTTGCGAGTCACAACTCATATTTAGTTGATGGTAAGAATATATTTGGCAAAATAATTGATAAAGGGTTAACCCACTTCTGAGCAACTAACAACACAGTGGTGACCACTTTTGTTTTGTGTATACAAAAGGGTAAAATCTGCCAGTCTTCTAAAAATACAGGTACTTTAATACTTAAGCTAGTTTCCCCTGTGCCTTTGAGAGCATTGGCTCTTTCTAGAATTGATTCGCTATGCAGTGCTGACACTGTCCACAGTGGTACTGGTAATATCCTGGACATACTGTAGGTGCAGTTGCAGCTACAGGCCTGGTCCAGGCATCCCTTTCTGGCTGAATTCAGCAGATATCGGTCTGCTCTCTTGGACATTCTGTCCTCTTTGGGTGTGAGTTACAGCTGGGGATCCTTTATAGCCTCCAGTAACCCATCCTATAGACCTGATCTAAACCCAGGCTTTTTCTGGGTCCTCTTTCTTATTCAGATATATACTGGGATTCCCAGCAGACTCCATGCACATATTCCACAATTGCCTCCCAGGCAAATTTCCTGCTTGTAACTAAGAAAAGTCTTTTGTAACTAATTATCATTAGTGATGGATGAATCTGGTGCGTTTCTCTTTGCCAAAGTTTTCGAAATTCGTGAAATGGCGGAAAATTTGCGAAACACTTTCATTTGGATGTGGGCATCCATTTTTGGATGCCACTGCACATTCGGCGGTGTTGAAAAAACGGACACCCGTGTCCAAATGGAGATGCCAGCTAATTTTCGCTAGGCGAATTTTTGCAGCCGTTTCGTGAATTTATTTGCCGGTAGCGAATTGCAGGAATTTGCCACGAGTTCGCACAGGGCGAATAAATTTGCCCATCGCTAATTATAATTGTTTTATTGTAATAAATGTTTTTTCATCCTACATTATCTTTTAAATATTTCAGGACAAAATTATCTGTTAATTCACTATTAGGTAACATCTGGGTCACTCATATTATAGAACATTTTCTTCTGTCAAGCACTTAGTTGCCAACAACCCAGATACATTGTAACAATTGGTATCCCAAAACCCAGAACAAACCCCAAGGTCCCAGTCACGGCTCACTCTTCAGCCGCCTTTTCACTTCGGGAGGAGCCCTCAGCTAATTGGATGCCCGCCAGGTCTTAATGTGAGAGGACTAGGGGGAGAGTTCTGGGCGAGCAAGGCAATCGCACGTGGTACAGGAACGGAGTTCAAGAAGCGTAGTCAAGGGACAGGCTGGGTCAATAACCAGGATCAAACAATACAGTACCAAATCAGGACAGAAGCGTAGTCGAGGTCACAGGCAAGAAGGTCAAACACTAGAATCAAAGTAGAATCACACCCAGGAACTCACAATAGCAGAACCTACAGTATATTGGGCAATGATTCAGTGCAGGGCAGGGGTCTTTATAGGCAGTCTTATGGCTTACGCTGATCACATGGGTCTGATAGATAACAGCTGAACAAAGCCCTGCCTTACTTGCAGTTACAATGTATAGCAATGGGAGTGAACCAGGGCAAAACCTGATTGCTCACATAGAGCAATGGTTAGTCAAACAGCCCAGAAACATTAGTTACCTGGTTCAACTCCAGGCAGACCATTACATTCATATAAAAAAGGACCTATATAATATATGCTTTATATGCCCTGTTACAAATGCAACTTGACAGATAATTTTTTTTTTTAACAGCGATACATTTAGAGCAAAGATCAAATGTTACAGTAGTTTCAATTCAAAGACTTTCAAGACTTTTTTAACTTTTAACTGTATTTCAGTCCACGCAGTTTGTAAATAACTACATATCTGTATGAATCAGTTTCTCTCAGCTCTCTTTTCATCTGAAAAATGTATTGACAATTTTACAAAATACATATAAATAATGCAACAGCAACAACGTACAACATAAAAAATAAATGCGAAGGAAAAATAGGGAATAAAAATTGGATGCATTTAAAGGAATTCCACATATATGTTATTATATGTTATTATTATTATTATTATTATAATAATAATATAATAATAATAATAATAATAATAATAACATGTATTTATGAATGGGTGTATGCTTTGAACACACAAAAACAGGCAATTACAATAAAAGTACAAGTGATAAAGAGGACCCTGTCCAGAAAATCTTATGGAGCCACTGACTTATTGCCTAATCAAACAATTATTTATTATACCATCTCAGAAATTGATCTTTTCTCATGCAGGAGTCAAATTTTAATTGATAAATTCGAGTACATACATCATTTTCTGGGCTCCCTTTGCCTAAAGAATTTGTAAGAGCTGTATTTCAAAATAACCAACTCTGGCACAGAGCTGCATGTGGAGAGACAGATCACTCTTTACAGCGGAACAGTAAAGAGAAATGATTATGAAATGAACTGACTATATTTAGGAAATGTTTTATTTCATTGCATCTAAACATTATGCATTATGCAGATATTAGCATTGTGCTGCACAATGTTTTAATCCTAAATGTTACTATGTATACATAATATAGTGTTACCCTTTCAACACCCCTTTGTCAGTGTTACACTCCACGTGTGGTGCTTACCTGATGGAATGGGACAAACCTGAGCCACTCCACAGTGGTATCGGCAGAGACTGGGTACTTACTAGCGCAGTCCCTCCACCTAGTGGGATCCGGATTTTTGCCCCTACGGGTGGTCCCACTAGGAATACAGTAAAAACACACTCAGTATTGGTTAAACTGAATAACGGTTTATATATAATAACTGGCCGGCTAGGACAAGCAGCACTCCTAACTCACTAACTGACTTGCTACCTATGAAAAATCAAAGTACTTTAATGTCCTTCCAATAATCTTTATCTTTTTTTTTGTAAATTCTTTTTTTTATTATTCTTAATATGAGAATAGGGGTGGGAAGGGAGAGGGGATACAGAAATAAAGGGAGGGGGGTTCCGGAGATAAGGGAGTGGATAAACAAAAAAACTAAAAAGTACATCAATCTTGATTTTGACAGTATTTGTAACATCAGCAATACATATACATATACTTATACAATGACTTTCAATATGGTTAATTATCATCGGTATTTGTTACATTGTTATGTATTAGTTTTGTATAGACAGTACTTGATGTGGAGTGATGTATAGGGAGTCCAGATTTGGGGGGTCGGTGGAAGAAAGAAAAAAAAGAAGGGGTGTTGAGTCACGCTATAACCATACAAGAATTTGGGGGGTATTTGCATAATAGAACATTATTTAGACTATTAGATTGTTGATAATGCTTACAATTTATAGTGGGCATTCCATTTTGCCCAGACCTTTCTATATTTATCATGCCTTCTCTTAGTGCACTTATTTCCTCAAATAAACAACAGGGGTTGTGTATTTTTCCACTTCTTGGTGATAAGCGCTTTTGCTGCTTGGATCATGAACAAAGTTAAATGGTTGTTAATTATTTGGTGAGTCGCTGTGTTATAGTGGAGTATTACAAGAGGGGCCAATTTAGCATTGTCCTGAATTTACCACACTCGAACCATACTGTATATGCATTGTTGATCCTATATGTTTGTTGCAGCGCCAGCATTTACAGTATCTGGGACATTTGGAAACATTTTGTTATGTTTCTTAGGTGTATAATACCAATGTGTAATTAGTTTGTAATTGGCTTCTTGTGTTTTTGTAGCTTATGCATAGATTTATATATCTGTGTCCACATCTCATCTTTAATCACCAAGTTCAAATCTTTACACCATTGTTTTTCTGCATCCTTGTCTGAGTCTAAGGCATGTAAAACACAACCCTTGTAAAACCACGAGATTGTTTTTTTAATCTTTTCAGGTTTTTGCATTAACTTTTCCCTTCAGGTCAGTTGTCTGTCCCATGATTCCGTTTCTATTGAGGATATATAATGGTGTAATTGCTGATAACAACATAAATCTTGTGGGTGTTTTTGTCTGTTTTTTTGGATGGATTGTAAATCTAGGATTTTCTTTCCTTGCATAAAATCTGCTAATATAGAAGGTCTGTTATCAGTGTAGGCCCAATGTGCAAATTCTCTTCCTTCCATGCTAGGTGGGAAGTCTAAGTTATTTAAGAGTGGAGTTATGGAAGGTCTGCTTGTTTAAAGGTTCCATGTACAGTATTTAGGTTTTCTTTCCATACTTTCAGTGAAGCTCCTATCAATGGGTGTTGTATTAATTATTTGTGGATGTTTTGTATTGTGGCCCAAATCATATTGTAAATGGAGACTTTAGAGAAATATTGTTCTGTATCCGCCCAGAATTTTTTATTTTTGTCTTTTAGGTTCCATTGTAGGATTCTGTTGAAGTGTATTGCAATATAGTAAAGTAAGTATCAGGTATTGCTAATCCACCTTGTTGTTTTGTTAGCATTAGTTTACTATATTTTAGTCTTGGTTTCTTACCATTCCACACAAATCGGTTAATAATTGTTTTGATTTTACAGAAAAAATTTTTTGGGAAGCATCTGTAGTAAATATAAAATCTTTGGAGAAATCATCATTTTAACTACTTGGATCTTGCCGAACCAAGACAGTTGCATTTTATTCCACTTAATGATTGATTTTTCCAATTCCTCCAGTAGAGGTAAATAGTTGTTGTCACGGAGACGGTACTTCCAACCGCACGTGACTTCAAGGTGTGGCTGTCAGGGGTCACTCACTCAGTCTCTCACCCACCTTGCACACAGGTTAGACTAGCAGAACAGCACCCCAAACACCAACCAACACCCACAAACACACACAACTTGCTGCCACCACTCTCAACTTCACACTGGTGTTGAGAGAAACCAGGTATTCTAGTAGTGAAGGGGTTAATTCAAACACACACTTCCTACCAGCACTCAAATGGTTAACTAGCATACATACAGACTAGCATTCCCATTCAGCATGCAGAGGGTTAAGGCTCACAATTACTCTCTTTCAGGCTAGGTTCTTTTAGAGCACCAACGACAAACTTATTAAGTTTTTTAATATTATCAAAGGTATAACAGTGCAATTAACAAAATGATATTACAAAAAGAGACATACAATCAATAATAGAAACAGTTATAAAATAAAAAGGGAAAACATGGAAAACCTATACTTAGCTCAAGATATAGAATTCCTGGTCCTGGAGGCAAGGGGAAACAAACGGGACAACTTCCAATCGCAATTGGTCCTCCAAAGTAAATCCAACTCTTAGTCAGAAGAGCTGACTATTTATCAGTGATTTCAGGGCATCAGGTAACTGCACACTCCCCCTCCCTCAGGAATGTAAGGGGGCGTGGCCTAGCAGGACACAGACTGAGTTTTTATGACCTCCTGGGAGAAGCAACTGGACCAAGAATACAATGATCATAACCCCCTATAGGAACATAGGAGAGATATGATATTATATTCATTGGTTATGAATTCTCTCCTGGATTCCATAGATAATAAACATCAATACTGTGTGACCTGCCCCTGCCCTGATATTCACATCTGATACACAGAGTACCAAACCTAGTCATGTTTGGTCTCATCTGAAACCCAATATTACTTTGAACCCATCACCAGTTTTTAACACTGTTGGTACAACAGGTCTGGGTTCTGTGAGGATGAATATGTTTTTGGTTGTATTATTTGTGACCTTCCCTTCACCTGTGAGAAGCCTTTGTGTGAACTTTAAGTTCTCCCTCATTGGGCTGTCCCTCCTGTTAGTTTATGGCTCAAGCCAGGGCTTGGAGAAGGGCAGATGTTGTGATCCTGTTACACATGGCTAACTCCAGACCTTAGTGAAGAGAGGCCTGTTATGTGTCTAATTTAGTCAGAAATGCTTTTCATGATACCTTGGCCTGTTTTATTAGCTATTACAGGCCTGCATCATGACAGTTGTATTTATAGATATGTGTTAAGTCATTAGGTATATTTATTCCCAGGTATCTAACTGTGTTTTCTGCCCATTTAAAGGGAAATTTTGCCTTTAGCCTACTCTGTTCTTCCAAAGATAGGCCAACGCTTAAGGCTTCTGATTTATTAGCATTGATCTTGAAATTTGAGGCTATGCCGAATTTCTTAAATAGATTCATAAGATTAGGCAGTGATATGTGAGGCTTGTTTATCATTAAAAGGAGGTCATCCGCAAAGGCAACCAATTCATGTTCTTGCAGGTTTATTTTTAACCTGGATATATGTATGTTTAGTCTAATATGTGATAAGAAAACTTCCATGACCAGGATAAATAATATTGGCGACAGTGGGCACCCCTGTCTTGTGCAATTGTTGATGTGGACAGTAGGGCATAGTAAACCATTTACTCTCATGCCAGCTGTTGGGTTTTGATATAACACCATGATCTTACTCAATTTTTCTCCAAGCCCAAAGCCAGTGAGCGTCAGCATAGTGGATAAGAGATATAAGTCTCACTGTGTTATCTTTTCCTTCTCTGGAGAGTATAAACCCTGATTGGTCTGGGTGGATTAATTGAGTTATTACCTTCTTCAGTCTGTTTGCAATCATCTTCGTGTAAATTTTTAAATATTTATTAAGGAAATAGCTAGCACATAAACGATGGTCTTTCCCCGCCTTGGGGATTATTGATATATGAGCTTGTTTGGCTTGCTGAGGGAAACTGTGTTTTTCATTAGTATAGTTGCAGTAGTTTAACAGGTGGTCTAAAACCTCCTCTTTAAATAGTTTGTAGTAGTTAGAGCTAAACCCATCAGGGCCAGGACTTTTGTTATTAGGTAAATCTTCTATTGTTTTTTGTAATTCTAGTTTAGTAAAGGCAGTTTCTAGCTGTTGAGATTGTATTTGACTTAATTTCGGTAGTTTTGCCTGTGTAATAAAATGTTTCATAAGTTGTAGTTCCTGGTTAGTGCTGTCCACTTTTTTTTATTCTATATAGATTCTGATTAGTGATGGGCGAATCTACCCAGTTTCGCTTCGCCGAAAAATTAGCGAATTTCCAGCGAAATTCGCGAAACAAGTCGCGGCACATTTTTGACGCGTCGCGGGAATTCGCTGCAAATTCGCCCCATGTGAATAAATTCGCCCATCACTAATTCTGATAGAATTCCTGGAAGCTTTGGGCTATTTGTTTTGTACCTTGTTGTAATATATGATTTTTATCTTTTATCGCTGTGATATAAGTTTTATCTTGTTGGTTTTTAATTCTATTCACAAAAAAATTATTGCATTTATTGTTGTATTCATAGAATCTTTGTCTTGTGCCTAAATAGGCTTTGTATGGTTTTATGTCTTTTCAGCTCTGATCTTTTCGCTTCTAATAGTTTTTGTGTCTTTATTGCTAATGATTGTTTGTGGGATTATTCTAATCTGTTTATCTCTTCTATTAATGATTGTCTTTCTTAGTTCCTTTCTTTTTTCAATTTAAAGCATAATGCAATGAGGTATCCTATCAGGACACATAGGGTACCTGGATTGATTTGATTTATGTGTTTTTTAATCTTTTTTGTTATTTGTTCAATGTAACTCCATATTTATTGTGACGTATGTAACTCCTTATGTTCTATGTATGTAATTCATGTGATTTAGTTGTATAATCACATTCACTTTACAGCGCTACGAAACAAGTTGGCGCTATAGAAATACGTGTTAATAATAATAATGATAATAATAATGTTAGCCCTTTTTAGTAAATGTAGCCAGTTTTGAGACACAAAAATATAATCCAGTCTGGCATAGCTATTATATGCTTTTGCATAATGTGAGTAGTCTTTTACTTTAAGACTCCTAGATTTTGTAAGATTTGTTTAAACTTTTTTCAGGATCTTGTATGAGATATTTGTTTTACCTGTTGAGGAGTCTTGTAAGGGGTTTACGGAATTGTTCATGTCTCCACCCATTATCAATAGGCCCTCCAAGAATGTGGATAACTTTCCTGCAATTTCAGTTAATAAGTTCAGTTTGCCTTGGTTGGGAGATAGATATTGGCCAATGTGACAGGGTTATTGGCTAAAGCAAAAATCTACCCTTCACATCTTTTAGTATGCCTTTAACTTTAAAGGGTATATCTCTATGAATTAAAATCATGACTCCCAAAGATTTTTTCTCTGGGTTGTGAAAATTTGTAGGAAAGTTTTGGAATGAATTAAAGGTTGTTTTCCTACCTTGAAATGGGTTTCCTGTAGAAACACTATTTTTGCTTTCAGTCTACCACATTCCTGAAGGACCTGTGTTCTCTTTACAGGCTCATTTAACCCATTAACATTGAAAGATATTAAAGTACATTTTGTGTTAACCATTTTTACTATCTGGTAGCATTTTTATAAGAGCATATATACGATTTTGTGTCCTTTATGTAAATCCCATAATAGGAGGAGCAGGAGTGACTCAACAAAACAATTGAAAATATAAACTAGCTTTAGTATAAATCAACATTTGTAACTGTAACATAACTTCAGTTATGTTAACCTTATATAACAAGCCACTT
>CM044434.1:112485305-112531305 GCA_024363595.1 Xenopus borealis | reverse complement strand
GTTTGAATCAAGTACAAAGTACTGTTTTATTATTACAGAGTAATATCTATTATTTGGAGAGACACACCCTCAGTATATAATAGCATATTAATACTGTTTAAAGGTAAACTACCCCTTTAAAAATACAAGCTAAAGAAATGCTATTTATATTTTACATATTTGTTTCCACAATCTTGTGTCTAATTTTCACTTAATTCAAATTAATTTAATTTATTTCTTTTTTCTCCTTGATACTTTCCTGTTTACTTCAGCGTTAATTGGCTTTTGAAACAAGAGTACAGCAGAGAGTCCTTTGATATGTGGATAATACATTTAGCAAAGGGTTTTGAAAATCACTGTGGCGTTAGATTATTTATGCCAAAATGATAACTCAGCTTAAAGAAAAAGTCAGTTCTGCACAACTGCAACTGTTGATGAAACTGTTGCCTGTGGGATGTGTCCATAGTACTTTCTCTTTTTTGATAAATGATGCTGCACATAAAGTATAGTCTGCATTGAACTACAGGTGATCAAGACCATATCTCTAAAAAAGGATTCTACCTATTAGAAAAGAGGCTGAATTTAAAGAAAGGTGTTCGTTATTACATCATAAAATGAAATAGATTGCCACTAGTGATGGGGGGCGAATTTCTTCGCCAGGTGCATTATGTTTTCTGCTGAAAATACACAACAATAGAAATTTTAAATTATATTAAATTGTTACAGTTCTCAATTTATTCCCTAAAGAAGTAAATGTAAAAGCATTAAGAACCCTATGTGGCTTAATGCAGAGGTTAATAAGAATGAAGAGAAAGGGATATAAAAACTATAGGTCTGGGGGGACAGAAGTTGCATTTGATGAATATAAACATTGTAATAAATATTGTAAAACAGCGATCCGGAAGACAAAGATAGGAAATGAGGAGTGCATTGTGGCAGGTCAAGACTTAAGGTGGCCATACACGGGCCGATAAAAGCTGCCGAAAAACCAAGTCGCCAGCTTATCGGCCTGTGTATGCGGCCCTCCGATGGTCTTTCCCGATCGATAACTGTCCGAAAGTTGGCCAGATGTCGATCGGGCAGGACTAAAAATCCTGTCGGATTGCATCCGCATCTGTTTGTTGATGTGGTCCTGCGATCTGACCACCCATATGACCTCCTTTATGATACGATAGTTGGGCCCTAGGGCCCACAATCGGATCAGCCCGATATCGTGGGCATACTGGGGAGAGATCTGCTCATTAGGCAAGAGCGGATCTCTCAGTGTATGGCCACCTTTTGCCCCAACAGTATTTTAAATATATTAATAGTAAAAAGATGCAGGTTGAAAATGTGGCTGCTTTAAATACCAGTACCGGTATGGTTGCAACATATGCTGAAATGGAGAATATGCTTAATCGGTTCTTTTTTTCAGTATATACAAAAAAAGAGTCAGAGGTCCCAGACCCACCTTATAGCTGCACTGTTAGCTCAACCAAACTAGTCAGTGGCTGACTCAGGATATGATACAAGCAGCTTTACTAAAAATGTATGTGAACAAGGTGACAGGGCCAGATGGAATACACCCTCAGGTACTTAGTTTAGTTTAGATCAGCTTCTAGTTTTGATTTTCTCAGACTTGCTTTCATCTGGTATGATAGCTATGGTTTGGAGGAAAGCTGATGTAATTCTTATATTTAAAAAGGGATTATTATTATTATTATTATTAACATGTATTTCTATAGCACCAACATATTGTGTAGCGCTTTATGATCTCTGCCTGGCAATTATAGGCCAGTGAGTTTGTCTGTGGTGGGCAAATTATGTTAAGGCTTGTTAAGGCATCACATTAAAAATTTTGTCCTGGTGAAGGTGTTATGAGCAGTAATCAACATGGTTTTGTGAGGATAGGTCATGTCAGGCAAATTGGATTGCTTTTTATGAGGAGGTAAGTAAGATGTTGGACCGGGGGCAGTAGATATGATATATTCAGATTTTGTCTAAGCCTTTGATACAGTGCCCCACAAGTGACTGCTTTCTAAACTAAGGGCTGTTGGGCTTAATGAGGAAATTTGCACATGGATAGGAATTCTGTTCAGGATACAGCATCCTTGCTGCAAGATTTTTAAAAACTGGCAATCTAGCTAAGAGGCAGATGAGATTCTATGTTGATAAATGTGAAGTCATGCACATGGGATGATAAAATATGCAAGCCACTTATACCATTAATAGGACTGCACTAGGCACATCCATAATGAAAAATACACCATACTGCCAATAAACGATTACTATATATCTGTTACAGATATGATAAATACATAGGTATCAGCGGTTAAGGATAAATGCACGGTTATTTACAGTTCAGGATTTAGAGCTAGTGAGTTTTCACTTTCTTACATATATTTATAATGGGATGTAGCTATTTATTGTCAGTTTGTTTTTAACTTAAATGAGGTTTTCACCTTTGATTGTTTTTAAAAAGGAATATTAAAGATTGTAACTAAAGAAAGATACTTTTTTAATACAATGTTTTCTAATAATGCACCTATAGGGGTCGCTATTCCCATTTTGTATATAAACTGACTGTTTGGTTTGGAATTTATGCCTATGATTAAGGGATTGATTCCCAAAATGTGTAGGGCCTAGCATCCCTAAACAGAAATAAAACCTGTCTCCCTTATCGGAGTGCCGTCTTTCCTTGGAGGTTTGGTGAATTATAGCAGGGGGACGCTGCTGATTGAGCACCCGACAGGGAGTTGGGGAGCAGACAAGAGTGGTGAGCTCTGAGCGGTCTTTTCTTGTTTGCATAATGAAAAATAACCTTGGAGTTCTTGTAGATAATAAACTTGGCTGTAGCAATTGATGCCAGTTAGCAGCTTAAAGGGCAAATAAGGTCTTGATTATGTATGCATTAAAAGGGTTATACATTTGTGGATAGGGTTATTCTTCCACTGTACAGAGTGCTGGTAAGGTCCCATCATTTTGTCAATACAGGTATGGGACCTATTATCCAGAATGACCGGGACCTGGGGTTCTCAGGATAACAGAACTTTCAGTAATTTGGATCTGCATACCTTAAGTCTACTAGAAAATCATATACACTTAATGGAACTGCACTAGGCAAATCCATTATGGAAAAGTATCCTGGGGTCCTTGTATAGCATAAACTTGGCTGTAGCAAGCAATGCCAGTCAGCAGCTTCAAGGACAAATAAGTTCTTGAGCTGTATTAAAAGGGGCATAAATTTGCAGACTGTAAAAAGCACTGGTAAAGTCCCATAATTTTGTCAATACAGGTATGGGGCCTATTACCCAGAATTCTAGGGACCTGGGGTTCTCCTGATAACAGAAACAGCACCACATGATTTGGTGGACCAATGGGAATTCAGTTAATAGGAACTACCACATGGGGGGGAGTCACTGTGTTTTTGTTTGAGGGCAACCATATGGGAATGACACATATCCTTCTGAGGAAATGTGTACCACCATGTGAAACGCATAGAGGAATTAATATTGTGGGTTTGGGCTGAACATTTGTCATTGCTCTTTTAATTTCAAATCTTGTGAAGATTGAATTAACTGTGTTTGGCCTATATACCTCTTTTTGTTTTTGAGCGCTTACCTATTTAGATATTCTGCACCAGGAGTTTTCTTGTTTGCTCTTCCCTACAGAATTTATTTTCATGTCATCAATGTAGTTGCCAGTAAATTTGTAATACTCTTAAGCTTTAATATAATCTACCGTTTTGATGATGACCCCAGTCTGCTGGTAAATATTAACTTGCAAATATTTCCTTATATCATAATGGTAAAATGTAAAATCCAAAGACCTGAACAGTGTATAATTGCTCACAGGCTCAGTTATTTAGGTGTAAAAATTAACTTCTTTAATGTCACACTCATATAAATTTCACATGATTCACGACATAAGCATCTCAAATTAAATACTTTTCTTTGATTTTATTTAATCAGAAAGTATACTTCTCAACTGATTATTGTATAGTTCTGCAATGATTATAAAGCAGCCAATCAACATGTTTATGTTTTAGGTATTATACGTATTGTGATGATACAACAACCATACATTTTACTTTGCTTCTCCCAAACACACTTCTAGAAAAAGGTTGGGGAATGTAGTAGCCCTTGTTTATTAACTGTCTTTTTTTTCTAAAAAAATAAAAATAAAAAAAATCAATTACCTTTCCTAATTTTTCATTTAGCTCAGTTAATTTTTTTTCTACTATTACGGCTCTTTGTTTGGTTACGCAATCAAGCATGATTCTGATGAAAACACCTCATAGTAATTGCATCTAATTTAAAAGTACTTTTTCATCAGCTTCTGTCTTTGATTTGAATCAAGATATATCTAATTAAAATTCTCCACACATAAAAGCATGAATAAAATCAGCAAAATAATGAAGCTACACTTGAGATTAATCTGCCTTTTTGGAAGAAAGTGTAATAGCCTAACTATTAACAGACCATTCATTCTTCCAGCAGTAATAGAAATTATATTGGCTGGCAATGCAGACAAATAGCATCTGCATTTTCATTTACATTTACATTTAGTCTGTTTTAAAGTTTAAGACATATTAAGTCTCATAGTTGGATTAAGATGTAAACGATAGTTGTTAGAACTTTCATTGTCCTGATGTGCTTGTCAGTAATGTATAAAATGTGCTAATCTATCATTAGTAAAACCTGTCAATTACTGTTCCAGGTATAGACACTTCATGTGGTGCTTAAATAGGGGCGATACAAGCACCCAAGAAATTGGGACTTGGATTTAGTATAGTGTAGCGTTTTCAGTATGAACAGGTCAAAAGAAGTATATGTGGTGTTTGCAAGAGATTAAATGCAAGAGGATTTTAAGACATTTAGGACATTTAAGTCTGCTAGTGTAGTGAGCAAAGTATAGTTTTAAACGCAACTGCCCTGTTTTTACTTTATCTGTTGAAGGTAGAATTTTAGTGGTTTTAGTTTTTGAAACAACAACTAAACTCACAATATGTAAAACCACAATTGTCATATAATTTATTTAAAGATCCAAATATAAAAACTACAGCACTGTGTAATATGTTGGTGCTATATAAATACATGTTAATAATCCCTGAAAGATGCACTACAAAATACGAATACCTTGAAAACCTCTAAAAATTCTATGAAGATTCTCATAAAAATTCCAGTATTTTGTTAAATTCCTAACGAAAAAAATCTGAAAACATCTAAAAGTCTGAATTGATTTAAAGCAGTCCAATCAGATCAGCACAGCTTTCTTTGACGTCTATAGGACCTTGATAACTTTTACTTGGCAAAGTGTTGCCTTAGAGGCTTTTGTGGTTTTTACACTTAAAAAGTTTGAGCTTTTTAGAAATAAACAGGAAAACCACACGTTTTTCAAGATTTGTATATATATATATATATATATGCCAATATTTTAGTTCATTCTAATTTTAATTGAAAACAATTTGGGGCAAAATTGTCAAATGGAAGTCCCGGACCAGATGGAGCCAAACCGATGATGCACTATATAGTTCCTACTAAGTCCTGAGCTCATATTGATTTAAGGTTAATTCCCCTATGTTCCTGAAATCCCACATGGTGGGAAATCCCCTGTCTGTCCAGATACGGGTTGGACCTAGAATGAAGGGAGGGGGAATGAGGCCTTGTCCCTGTGCAGCAGTGACAGACTGGGACACCAGGTGCCCACCCAAAAAACTTAGATCATGGGCCCAACCAAAAACCTTAGACCAGGGGCCCAAACAAAAACCTGAGACCAAGAGCCTACCAAAAACCTTAGACCAGGGGCCAACTCTCAGTACTATTATCCTTCCTCTCCTCACTCAACCTCTATTTTCCTAGTCTCTTTTTTTACATGCTATAATCTATTATTCCACCTATTTAGCCTCTTTGTTCTCATAGAAATAGGGAATGGCCATGAAATAGGCTAAATGTTTAACATCATGAGGGCCCACTGACACCTGGGCCCACCTGGAGTTTTCCTGGTATCCCGGTGAGCCAGTCCGACACTGCTGTGCAGTGTGTTCTGGCAGATACCGGAGGGAGACAAAAGGTGTTGCTGCTGCACAACTGTTTACTATAGCTAGTGCCATGTACTCATGGCCATTAGTTAGTTTCAGTTTCACTAAGGACCAAGTGAACAGAAGATGCTGCAAGATTACATAGTAAAATTTTAAGTTAGGTTAAAAAAACACACATTCATCAAGTTCAACTTTTAACTCTGTATTAACCTGCCTAACTGCTAGTTGATCCAGATGTATCCAAGATGTAGGGGCAAAGCTGTGAGTTGAGAGCCCCTGGACAGACTGGGGTATGGGAACCCAAGCCTAAGAGCTAGACCAGGAGGGTCTTGAGCTCCAAAATGCAAAAGTGGACTTTTTGTGTGCTTACCCTACAGAGAGGGCTGGGAACTGTGCCATGCGGATAAAGGACGCTGTGTGTGCTTGCCTGAAGGATTTCATCACTGTGGATGCCTGTTCTAGTTCTGTGGAGCCTGCCCATCTGAGTGAATCCCTGGGTGAGTATTGCCCTAGGGAGGGTAGTGAAAAAAATCCAGCATGTGTCCATGTTAATGATACAGGTGTTGTTTGTGTGCCTGCCACGTGGGAGTAACTACCTCTGTACAGGCATAGAGGTATTTGGGCAGTTACGCTAAGATGACCATTTTACTAAACGTTACTTCTTGCACTTAACTTAACTTCACCAGGTCAGACCTGGCGAAGTTCAATACAGTAGATAGGAGTTTGAAAAACCAGTCCCAAAAAAACACTGGCGTCGTTTACTTTTTTTGAGTGAAAAATAGCACAATTTTTTGGGGGGTTGCCCTCCTTCCCCCCTACATTTCCTAACATATGGTAACTCAATTATACATTGGGAACATGTGTAGGGCAATAGGACAACTTTATTTTATTTATTAAAGGTTTCCTGGGCTTTTGTAGTGTAATGTAGTAGCTGTAACATATACTTCTATTATACTTTTAACTTCATGCCTTATGCAAATTAGGCATCGCTAGCATAAATGCGATTTGCCTGACGAAGTAACGGTAGTAGAACTTCACTACTTTTCGCCTCCCTGAGCACAAATTCACATTTTAGTGAATAAGAGGCGGACTGGCGAAAATTCACCTGGCAAAGTGTGGCGAATTGCGGCGAAGGGTCCGCTAGCGAATTTCAGCATTTTTGTGAATTTGCCCCTATGTGTTTTACAGCACTTTGTATGTTTCATTATTATTTCCTAAAGGAGCCACCTACAGGTGTATTCCTGTATCCCATTATGTGGAGGCACTGCCATGAGTAAATTCCAGTACCCTTTCACTTAGCAAAGGGAATTCAGGATTTGTTATATGGTAAGAAGGTAATGGTGTATAACCTATGACACAGGGGGTGCCCAAGAAAAAAACAGCAAGAGATAGCTTGCAAACAATTGCATAATTTACCATTTATCCATGTCACTGTTCATTTTTTATTACTACTATGTGACCAAAGCAGGCTTAATTTGCAATGTCCTCCCTTTGCTTCCCACTCACTGATGACACTCAGCTCCTGGAGTACAGCTAAGTTGGTTGGGCTTTAGAAAGGCTGTCGATATGGGCCTAAAAAGGCAGTTCGTGGAGTACAGCTAAGCTGGTTGGGGTTTAGACAGGCTGTCGATCTGGGCCTAAAAAGGTAATAAAATTAATATCTTATAGGAACCATATACAAAAATAAACAATTCAATTTGTATTTGCTTGAAGCATAAGTATCACTTTAGGCAACATACAGAGGAATCCATCGGGATTACACATTTTATTGCACCATTTCCCGACACCACCTTTTAGTCCTGCCTCTAGGTAGTGCGAGAGTGTAATTTTTTTTCAGTACATTGATTCTGATGGACTGAGGCCATTGCAGTCTACCATTATCTAGATTTTTGACCTGTGACTGGCTAACACGGAACAACAGCTTTACCTGAAAATAGAGAATACTTTTGGCTTAATCTGTATATGTGAGCTTGGTCCATAAAGTATAATGATCTTTTCTAGCTCAAAAGAAAAACAGGTTTGGGGATAAAACGTAATTACTTTCAAATTGTTGAAATGTTTTATCAAAATCCTTCTGTTAATAGAAGTTATTTACATGTTCCGCACATAACATTGCCAGAAATTAGAGGTGAAATTGGGCTGCAAAGAATGTATTTTGAGATGTAGGAGGTAAGGTGTGAGAATAATGATAAAGAATTAAAGGTTACAGTTAGAGTACAGCATTTAGAAAGCATCATTTGATGGCCTTGTATGTCTGTGCACCATTATAGCTTTATACACTGTACTTGTTATTTTGTGGCTTTCAGGGCAGGTAAAGTAGAATAAATCATTCACTTTTTATTTTAGATGAAATATTTCACTAAGTACAGCATATACAGAAAGTAGGCTCTCAGGAAGAAGTATTAACTTACCAAACCTGGTGTACAAAGTGCATTTTTCCGTCAAAATTGGTCTTGCAATTTATATGATAGACTCATTTTACAAATTAAGACCTACTTCGTGTAAGATCTTTATTTTTTCTACATATAATTTAAAGGAATCTTTATAATACAAAGAAAAATAGCATAAAAAAAACTGGTTAGAGTCATGGAGGCAAACATTTTTTACATGTATGTATATTTTTATTTGTATAGCTCTCCTTGAACTAATCCACCATTAGTCAAGTATAGGTTTTGAAGGAAAAAAATAACCCCTTTTTGATATAAGTGCATTAATTTGGACCTATGTTAAAAATGTCCAGAAATAGCAGACTGCCAAAATCCACAACCCAGATTGGCAAAAAAACATGATGTTCTGAATTTGAAATATAGAACCCATTTGCTAACCCCCATAGAATGACATAATCATTTAACCCCTTTCTTATAGATCATTGTTAAGTGATGGATTCTGGGACATGATGTCTCTCTGCTTTCCATGGTCAGTGGTGCAAAGATTCTCTGAAAAAGAGGTTATGTTTCCCTTTATTGTATTTATTTAATGCAAACCAAAAGGTTTTATTAAAAGTATGAGCCATGTGTATGATCCCTTGAACTTTGTGTTTGCATTCCTTATACAGTCAGCTAATTAGATTATAGAGTATTTTAATTTTTAATATTGTGTAGATTTTTAAAAATATGAAGCACTGCATTAGTTAACTTTTAGGTCTAGACCTGGAAAATAACAAAGGTCTTAGATTTTTTTGTCAACAAGATGTTAGGCTATAATTAACTAATAGTAAAAAAAAATCTAATAAATATACAAGTGCAATAATACTTTTTTAATCTTGTGCAAATTTTGATGAATAATGCATATGGCCTAGGATATTATAGAAAGTACAACACCGACATTTATCCATGTTTCTTATTGCAATTTGCACATTTGCTCTACACATTGCATCTTGATTTACAGCCCTGCTGTGTTTAACTCACCCACATATTTTTCTTTTCTATTATTCTATTATCTTTAATTTATACACTGGTGACTCTCCTGAAACACTGTACAAATTATATTTAATCATGGATATTGATCCCAATGGAACTTAAAGTCTAATTTTTCTGCCATAGTCACACACACTAGTGTAAATGTCATCAGAAGCTAATTAACCTACCAGTATGTTCTTTGACTGTGGGTGGAGAATATACAAAATCCATGACCTAGCCAGAACAGATCCCAAGACCCTAGCAATGCAAGGCAGCAATAAACTACTAATAGCTGCTTTTAAGAATGATTATATACTGTATGGTGTAGAAGGCAGTCTCAGACAAACCCATGCATACACTTTCATTACTGTCTAACTGTTTGTAGCTGTAACATTTCCTTTTTATCTATATTTCATAACACTTAAAAACAAAGAATTTGTATTTTCTTCTGTTTCATTTTACATTTTATTTATAATAATACATGATATTAATTTGTCAAGTGGCTAATCCAAAAAGTACATGTTTCTGGGAAATAGATAATATAATTGAGAGATTGGAACCAAATAAATCTGTAAGGACCGCTTACCCTAGTGGTCTAGTGGCCGGCTAGTGGGGGATGCCCACCGCAGGCGTCCTTCCTTCCTATGGCACGAATGGCAGATCACTTCTGGGTTATGCACTGGCATGAAGACAGTAATTAAAAAAAAAAAAAAAGGTGTTTAAAGGGACATTGCATTTGTAATGGTGCCCGTTGTTAGGTTAAATTAGTTCATGGGTGCTATTCTTCATGAATCTACTTGATATTTCTAGTATTGACCCTTGTCTGCATGTCTTGACTATGCTAACTTCTCTTAACCTGACCCTTGCCTGCATGATTATGCTCTCCAATCCTGATCCTAGCCTGTCTGAGCATTTATTGAACTCTGCATGTATTGACCCAGCCTGTCAGACCATTCTCGAACTCTGCTTGCGCTGGCCAATCTTCCTGACCAAGCTTCCTTGTGTGGCCCTTATGTGTGTGAATTCTGTCCAATACCCTTGGTACATCAATCATGCCCCTTTGCTTATCCAGAACCCTTGCTTGGCTCCTCTCTTATTAAGAACTGGCAGCATTCGATTAGTTGAGGGCTCCTCCTGAGGTGAAAGGCAGCTGTTAGAGGCAGAAGCAAGAGCTGCGACCAGGGAGCCTAGCACCGGTTCTGGATTTAGGGTGCTAAACGTGACAAAATCAAGTAGGACCAAGGCTAATAAATGCTGTAATTTTTTAAAGGTGAAAAGTGAAATGCTTCATTTTTTAAGCTTTTGAACATTTCAGAACCTTAAGGGGTAGATTTGGTGTGAAATAAGAGAAATTCTGCCACTCCCTATTAATTTTTAGAATCATAATTCTCAAATGGTGACCTCTGACTTTCACCCATTGATATATGCATCTCTAAAAGTCCCATAGAAAAAGTGGTTGAATTTTACTGCAGTAAACTCTAATTCCATACATAATAAATATGCCTCTCCACATTTGCAACAACAAGTGTTAAGGGAATTTGATATTTATTCAACTCAAAATTATAAGCGAATTGTCAGGTTCTGCTGGGGTTTGATCCTGGGACCTCCTGGTTGTTGGCTTGCTCTCCCTAACCACTGGGCCCAGATAGCAGCTGGCAAGCTCCCATTTCCTTTTCACCTGGGTCCCTGGTTTAATTATCTTACCCCAGCAAAATCCAAAAGTCCTCCACCACAACATTAGGGATAATTAAATTGAATGAAATGAAATGAATCCACACCTTGAATTTTTCCATGTAGTCAAAAAAGGTAAATATCAGTACAGCGATGGGATCTTTTATCTGGAAAACCTTTATCCAGGAAGCTCTTCTCCCATAGACTCCATTTTATCCAAATAATCCACATTTGTAAAAATTATTTCTTTTTTTTCTGTAATAATAAAGCAGTTCCTCTTACTTGATCCAAACAAATATATCATTAATCCTTACTGGAAGCAGAATCAACCTATTGGGTTTATTTAATGTTTACATGCTTTTCTAGTAGACTTAAGGTATAAAGATCAAAATTATGGAAAGATCCATTATCCGGAAAGCCACAAGTCCAGATCATTTTGGATAACAGGTCCCATACCTGTATTTACCACCCATTGCATGCCAGATCAACCAATGGGATTGGATACATCCCAAACTTCCAGGTGCATGTTTGGAAGAATTGGTGTAAGCTTATAGTAAAATGAACGGCAAAATTGCTCTAACCTGTAACCTTACTCCACTATGTGTGC
This sequence comes from Xenopus borealis, assembly GCA_024363595.1. Classification (NCBI taxonomy): domain Eukaryota; kingdom Metazoa; phylum Chordata; class Amphibia; order Anura; family Pipidae; genus Xenopus; species Xenopus borealis. Next base: position 112,519,631 of record CM044434.1, on the reverse strand, counting down.
TGTAGGATACCTTGATTCTCAGGGAACAAGCCCTCGTAACTGTGTAGCGGCAGGGTATAACACACTGTAACAGTAAAAGAATGGGAGTCAGTGGTTCCTGCAATAATACCTGAACTGTTAAATTAACAAGGTTCTCATAGAAGATCAACAGTCAATATGAAAAAAGCCGCTTCAAACTCACCCCTCGCTAGTGTGCTGTCCCCACTTTTATCCACTCCAGATTCAGGTGCTCAGCCGGCAGCGCCTCAGCTGCAACTAATTGAAGTCAAGAAAAGACAAACAGGCGGCACTCTGAATAAAAGGAATAGGATGTTTATTCCATCCAGGATGGAATAAAAATCCTATTCATTTTATTTGGAGTGGCGCCTGTTTGTTTTTTCTCATAGAAGACCCAAATTTCCATACAGTGCATACATATATATTTTATTTGAACAACACATACTCACAATGCAGACCAATTGCAGAGTCATCCCTCTAATATTGCTTGAAAGGGGTATATCCATATACCCAGAGTTTCTCATGTTTCCTTTGGGGACACTTCTTATTGGATAGCCAGGGGGGGTCTCTCTAAGTTCCTATTATCTGCCTCTGTTCCCTGACTATCACTTCTATCAGTTGCTCAGTATAGGTAATTCTAAACCTAGCTGACTCTCCTGGAGAGACTATTAAAATATCTAGTTACTCCTTACTAGTCCTGACTAGATGGCTCCACAAATGACTCGAATTTACTTAAGAGAGTCACTGCCATAACCCCCCGAAAAAAAGCCACTAGAGCTGCATGGCAAAACCTGGGACAGCTATGTCATACTGTGACCCAGGAAATTATGAATTACTCCCTTCCTTAGACTAAGGGTCCCCTTTAGGCACAATCAGTGGGAGACAACAAATTAAATGTGGACTCATTTACCAGTTCCCTACATTTGCAACATGGGAGCCTTCGATCTGAAGAGGATCAAGGAACCCTCTACCAAGTACTTGATGTCTTCCTACATTGGTCTTTGGTAGTGATGGGCGAATCTACCCAGTTTCGCTTCGCTGAAAAATTTGAGAATTTATTTCTGCTGGCATTTCGCGAATTTATTCACCAGCGGCGAATCGCGGGAGTTCGCCGCAATTTTGCCCCTGGCGAATAAATTCGCCCATCACTAGTCTTTGGCAATCTGAGTGCTGTGCCTTAGCTTCTCCACCATCTGTGATATAAATAGCTCAGTCACAAGCACATGAGAAATCTTATTTACTGGGCATTGGGAGAAGTACTGTACCTAAAGCATTCTAAAGGGATATGATTAGGAAAGATCTCTCAAAGTCCCTCCAGGAGAGCAGGAAGGGTGTAGCATTTGCTGAAATCAGAGTTGAAGCCTTGGGCTCCAATTAATTAGGAAGTCCCATGCTTTTACCTGCCAAACTGGCAGTGGTTCCTGTTAACCCCTGTATACTTATACCTGTGAACACCCCGCAGTGTAAACTTCCAAAAGATAGATTTTGGCAGAACTACAATTGTGTGGCCCATGTGTAAGGACATGCATTATATTTCTGCTTGCTATATGGGAGCAACTGCATTTTCTGTCTGTTGGGTTTCGAACCTGTCTTGTTTATCCTGACTACACTTCTGGTCCCTGATCCTCTACAGCTCTTTCTGACTGGTTCTGACCTGGTACTGACCTGGTCTGTTCCACAACTATGCTCTCTAACACTCTCCTTCCTGTATATCGTATGGTTTCCTTGCCTGCCCAGAACTACTATTTACAAAATACTTTGAGATTCATTTTACTCCTCTTTGCAATACCCTTTTCCATCTCAATATTAGCTTGTCTGAAAAGACAGAAAAGACTAAGGAAGACACTGGATGCGAATCCAATGGGGTATCAGAATGATTCATAGATTAGGCAAAGATTTACTAAGATGCTAGTGTACATACTGTAGGGCATGTCAGTTGCCAGCAGTACCAGATGAAATTCTACTATATGATGGGATTGCCTCATTGTCAGTGTAGTATCTCCCAACTTGCCAGCCAGCAGCTCTGCTGGGAGAAGTATTATAGGACAACTGTGTTCCCTTTTAATTTGTCTTTGGTGTCTTCTTTGTAAGAACTGCTTAGTAACAATTTATGCCCTAGGTTTATGGATCTCTTATTTTCTATGGATATACTTTAGAATATATTTAGTTTTATGTAAGCTTGCTTGCGCCAATAAAATTATTAATATTTCAGTATTTTATAGGACACGCCCACCCCCTCATTGGACCCCTGGGACAGAACCATAGCAGATCTGTAGGGAGCTCCAATAAAGGGAGCATTTTTGAAGATAATATTAATATTTAGCCACAAGTATAACCAGCAATATGTATTATTCATTATTGCCTACAAAAATAGGGTTTTTTTAAACATATTCTATTATCTTAATCTTTAAAGTTTAGAAACACATGTATAATTAAGAATAATATAAGGAGTAATTTACTACAAGTATGGCAGGATGCATATGGCGAAAAATGGATGCAATTAATTTCATGATGTACCCTGGCCTGCCCAAAGACACATTTCTCCGGAGAACCTACGGAGACCTTAATTTGGCCGACAAAGAAAGTTGTCTGTGTTCGGTAGTGCTGTATTCATAATGGGTTGGGAAAGGCATGTAGGTGTGCACTGTGTTGATAATTGTCATTGTTAATAAAGTTTGTCATAGAAAAAGCAGAGCCATGCTTCTTTCATGCACTGTATTTTAATAAATAAGTTGCTGTTGCAAACCCCAAAATTCTGTTATTAAGGAGTACAACAAATTTTACCAGAAGTGGATCCACTCAGCAGACAGAGCCTGAACCATTTTAGAACCTGCAAGAGGTACAGAGGATGCAGCAGACCCATCTCAACCTGTGACTGTAGCTGTTCCTGCACAGATAAGGACAGTCTACATCCACCTGCTCCAGTTAAGTTTGTGGGAAATGTTGGGGAAGCATGGAAAATCTTTATGCAGAGACTGTTACTATACATGAAAGCTACTAACACTATAACTCTGGCCAGTGCACAGAAAGTGGCCCCTTTGCTAACAATAGCAGGGGAATAAGCCTTGCAAATCTTTCATTCATTTCAACTTGATCAAAATTATATTTTTGAAGTGGTTATGGGAAAGATTACTGCACCTATAAGGTGAACGAGAGCAGTCTCCTATGGGAAGCATAGAGGAATACATAACAGACATCAATTTGAAAAGCAGAACATGTAACTTTGGTCAGCTGAGAGATTCATTAATCAAAGACAGCATTGAAATTGTATGTAATGAACAAAAAGTGCAGGAAAGATTGTTAGGGTGACAGGATATTACATTATACAAAGCTATAAGAATTGTCAAGCAGCTGAACTTACAAAATAGCAACTCAAAGTACTAACAGGAATATGAAGTGAAGAGAAGATGTTCCAAGTGAGCAGAGTGGCAACATCCTCAGTCACGCCAAGTAAATCTGATTTTAAGAAAGGCAAAGGGAAACTTGATGCAATATTTACCAAATACAAAGTGTGTAATAATTGTGACAACACTTTTAACACATTTAACAACTGCCTGGCTTTTGGTGATATGCAAGATATGGGGCAAATATAATCACTTTGCCAAGCAGTGTTATAGTAAAAGCAGACTAAATACAGTGATGGACAGCAGCAGGGAGGAGAGTCAGGAGGAGATCTGTGTGAGTGCTGTCAGTAAAAGGAATGGAAGTGAAAAAAGATGGTTTATACACATTGATACAAATGGTTTCTTGATTAAGTATAAAGTGGACACAGGGACAGAAACAAACATTATCACAGAAATATTACGCTTATATGACGCCGGTGACAATTTAATGTGTGCCCATCAACTTTAATGGGCGCGCATTATATTGTCAACGATGTCCATTTTGACACCATTGTTCATTTGGCCACTGGGGTCCATTTTGATGCTGTTGTCCATTTGTTTTAACTCCAGTCACAATTAGTCCCATTTCGAGAATTTTTCGCTGTTTTGCTAATTTCGAAGGAAATTTGCTAATTTTTCGGCAAAGCGAAATGAGACAAATTCTCCCATTACTAATTGTAGTAAGGGATGCACCGAATCCAGGATTCTGTTCGGTATTTGGCCATTTTCAGCAGGATTCGGATTTGGCCGAATCCTTGTGCCTGGCCGAACTGAATCCGAATCCAAAAAATCATGTGACTTTTCATTACAAAACGAGGAAGTTAAAAGAATTTTAAAATGTTTTTTACCCTCACCCTTGCTAATTTGCATATGCAAATTAGGGTTCCGATTCGGTTTGGTATTCGGCCGAGTCCTTCGCAATGGATTCGGGGGTTCACCTGAATCCAAAATAGTGCATCCCTAATTGTAATCAGTCAGAGGAGCCACAGGACCAGGATTTGATTCACATGGAGCAGCAACTACCAGTGAATGCTTACTGTCCAGAGGTCAATCAAGGAAAAGATGCCACTGGATATAGGCATTTGTCAGTAAATAACAGTAAGGACAACCAGAATTTTCCGAGAGATACTATGCCAATCCAAGGAACAAGAAACTCAGATCAAGCCACAGTTAATACAAAAAATACAACTGACAATAACCAGGCCCAAACACTTACTCATGGTGTTCAAACACATTATGGCCGTGTTATAAAAAACAGTGGTAAAGTGACACGGTCAGTTGTTCACAGTAATATCATTATAGCAAATCATCTGTGCTGTTACAACTATTAAAGGGGTTGTTCACCTTTGAGTTGACTTTTAGTATGATGTAGAGAGTGGTATTCTGACACAATTTGTAATTGGTTTTCATTTTTTATTATTTGTGGTTTTTGAGTTATTTAGCTATTTATTTAGCAGATTTCCAGTTTGCAGTGTCGACAATCTGGTTGCTAGGGTACAATTTACCCTAGCAACCATGCATTGATTTGAATGAGAATATGGAATATTAATAGGATAGGGTCAGGAAATAAAGATGAATAATAAAAATCAGAAATAACAATAAATGTGCAGCTTTAGAGAGGATTTGTTTTTTGAGGGTGTCAGTGACCCCCTTTTGAAAGCTAGAAAGAGTCAGGAGAAGAAGACAAATAATTCATAAACTATAACAAATAAATAATGAAAACCAATTGAAAAGTTGCTTAGAATTGGTCATTCTACAGTATAACATACTAAAAGTTAACCTAAAGGTGAACCACCCCTTTAATATACATATACTTTATTAATGACACAAGCAAGTTAACAAGGCAGGAAGACAGGTACAGAAACAACTAAAATAAACAGAATAAAGGGTCAGGCAATGGTATGGTACAACGGAATGCAGGTTAATCTGTGCAGCTACATCAGTAAGAGAATAATGCTTTCAAATAGGTAGATGTCCATTCTTCCACACTAAATCAGCTTATACAGTGCATTTATAAGCAATATGTGTCTTTTACATATAATATTTTATTCAAATTGCCAAATCTGGGACATTATTATTTAGCACTTTTATAAAAAGATGCAATCTGTAAATATTGCAGTATGCTTTTAGCTGTGAATTTTCATTCACAAAAATCTGTAGAAAAATCTAATGTTTGCACTTCAAACTGCAATAAAATCAAATCACATAACACTGAAAATGATCACACATCCTCAATACAAGTGACTGCATATGTTGTAAAAATAACACAAGTGTGATAATTCAGTTATGTATGAAGATACAAGATTCTGATAGCAGAATGTACAACTAAAAATGACATTGGCTTGACAATGAGATATATGTGATATATTCCTTGGAGATCACCAAAGTGCTTTCGAAACATCTGCTGCACAAAATACAAATAGCAAATTGAGCAGATATTGAGTACAGTGCACTGAAAGAAACAAACTCTAGTGGTTTGTAAAATGAAAATAAAACAGTCAGCAGACACATAACCTTAATAAGGTGTGAAATGAATTTGAAGTTTATTATTGACATGAAGTCATCTCTAGGTATTAAGTGACTAAATTTTATATTTTATAGAGAAAATGAAAAAAATACTCCATCTCAGGCGAGTTCATTTAAAAGTCAGTGACAGATGTAATAAAAGCCTCAATAAGTTTCTGTCTGCACAACGAGTGTGAGAGCTGCTAGGTGAGTGTTGCATGTGATCTAAGGGGCTTATTTACTAAGGGTCGAAGTGAAAATTCGAATACAATTATTCAAAGTAATTTTGGGCTACTTCGGCTATTGAATAGCCCAAAATTCGTTTCGAACTGAAAAAATTTGAAAATTCAAATTTTCGAAATTTCGAGGTACTGGCCCTTTAAAAATCCTTCGACTTTTCAGCATCTTAAAGCCGCCAAATTGCCATTTTAGCCTAAGGGGGACCTCACAGAACTTCTGAGAAATCAAAAGGATTTTGAACGATTCAAACGACTTTTCATTCAATCAAATACGGCTGTTTTTGAATGAAAATAGCCATATTCGGATGAAAATAGCCAGTTGAAAATGACCCCCCTAAAAAAATTTGATGGTCGAATTAAAAGTTTTTTCACTTTGAAAATCGACCATTAGTAAATCTGCCCCTATGAGTTGCATGTAAATTAAGTTTTAAGAAGCGTTAAAACACAAACGGTGTGTTTGGAATTGCATTTAGGAGACTGTAAGTCCATAAAGTTCAACCCCTCCAAATAAAAACCCATCCATACACACACCCCTCCATACTTGCACATAAATTATATATACCCATATCTATATTAACTATAGAGTTTAGTATCTTACCAAACTTTGATATTATGTCTGTCCAAGAAATCATCCAAGCCACTCTTAAAGGCATTAACAGAATCACCCATCACAAAATCAATCTGCAGTTCATTCCACAACCTCGCTGTCTACACTGTGAAGAACCACCTATGTTGCTTAAAATGAAAGTACTTTTCCTCTAGTCTGAAGGGGTGGCCTCTGGTATGGTGATCCTCTTTATGGGTAAAAAGGTCCCCTGCTATTTGTCTATAATTTCCTTTAATGTACTTGTAAATTGTAATTATGTCCCCATGCCTTTTTTCCAGAGTAAACAACCCCAACCTTCACAGTCTACCCCCATAATTTGTATTCCATCCCTCTAACCAGTTTAGTTGCTTATCTCTGTACTCTCTCCAACTCATTTATATCCCTCTTAAGGACTGGAGTCAAAATTGCACTGCATACTCCAGGTGAGGCCTTACCAGGGCCTATAAAGAGGTATAATTATGTTTTCATCCCCTGGGTTAATGCCCTTTGTTATGCAAGGTAGAACTTATTTGCTTTAGTCGCCAAAAAATGACACTGTCCAGAATTAGACAACTTGTTATCTACAAAAACCCCTAAATCCTGCTTAAGGACACAATTCCAACATACAGCCATTTAATGTATAACTTGCATTTATATTATTTTTGCCAAAGTGCTTAACCTTGCATTTATTGACAATGAACCTAATTTTCCAGATTGGTGCCCAGTTTCCCAACTTCGACCAATCACTCTGCAAAGTGGCAGCATCCTTCATGGAACCTATAATTCTGCAAAATTTAGTATCATCAGCAAAAATAGAAACCGTACTTTCAATACCCACCTCCAGGTCATTAATAAACAGGTTGAAAAGCAAGGGATCCAGTATAGAGCCCTGTGGTACTCCACTAACAACACTGGTCCAATTAGAAAATGTTCCACTTACAACCACTTTTTGTAGTTTATCTTTTAGCCAGTTCTCTATCCATTGTGGAAAGCTGGCAGCTTGAACACATAACTTTGGGGGTAATAAGCAAATGGTAGGGCAGGCAGCATAGGAAAAGGAGCATAAAGACAGGGACACACAGGCTCTTCAAAGAAACATTGGTTTATTTTCCCAGTAAGTCATTCACAAACAGAGGTGACCATTTCAGCATTTATAAAAAAAACATAAAAATAAATCCTTGCCCACTGGGAGCTACCTTCCCTTTGAAGTGTTCCCTCACTATACTGGGCCCCTTGTGGACTACAAGTCAAAACATTGGTTGGAGCCACCCCTGCCTCAGGCTTCCTCTGCTTCTTGCAGCAGCAGGCGGCACCCCCAGCTACTCTGGGAGTTGCTAACACAGCCAGGTCTCCTACCTGCTGTGCCCTGCTGAGAGACCCACTCTCCCATTCCAATTAAGTTTAAATAGCCTTTCCACAGGACAGCTTTCCTGTGGAAGGTGAGCTCCAATCTCCGGACTGGCTCTGTGGAATGTAGTACCTGGCTACTAAACTTAAACAGAGAATCTGTTCTCTGTTTAAAGACAAGATCTTAGCACATGGAAAGAAATTAAAGGCTAGAGTGACCTTTTCCCACCTTTTCCCAGTCACTCTACCACACCAGGTACAAATACTATGTTCCAGGTAAACATTTCTTAATTTAACCAGTAACCTTCTGTGTGGCACTGTAGCAAATGCTTTAGCAAAGTCTAAGAAAATCACATCCACTCGTACAAACCCATAGAATTATGTTTTACTATGAAGTCCAGTATCTTATCCTTTATAAACCCTTCGAAAAGCTTTCCTACAAATGACGTCAGACTAACTGGCCTATAGTTTTGAGGCTGAGAACAGGATCCTTTTTTGAATAGCAGCACCACATTAGCAATTCTTCAGTCTCTCTGCACCATGCCAGACCTCAATGAATCCTGAAAAATTAATTAAAGAGGTTTGGCAATCACAGAGCTAAGTACCCTGGGATGAATACCATCGGACCCCGGAACTTTGTTTATGTTAACATATTCTAGTCTAGAATTTCCTCATGTGTGAACCATGCATCATTAGTTGTATTACTAGAATTGGGACTATTAAGAATAAACTTTCATTAACGGGTTCCTCATTTGTGCAGACAGACAAAAAATAGAAGTTCAGAATCTCAGATTTTTTTTTTGTTCTCATCAGCCAGCTGACCACCCTCTGATATTAAGGGTCCCACTCCTTCCTGCTTCATTCTTTTACTTTTAACATATTTAAAAAAACTATTTTGGATTATTTTTGCTGCTTGCTGCAATATCCTTTTCCATATTGATTTTAACTTCCCTGGCCACTTGCCTTGCAACCACATTCCTTGCTTACAAGGGGAATACACTGACATGTATATTTATTATGCAGCATTTTAAAGGGGACCTGTCACCCCAAACAAATGTTCAAAATCATATTTTATCACGTTAGTCAAGCCAAATGAACTTTAATTACACTATATAAATTATTTGGATCGTTTCCTTGAATTCATAATTATAGCAGGAGCCATTTTGTGGACACTGTTATTAAGGCAAACCTTGCATAATTTCAAAATCTTGTTTGAGCACCAGAATGGGGGACCCAATGTCCATCCCCATGCCCTGGCAACACATTAAATACAGTAGTTAAGAGAATGGGAGGAATGTGTGGAGAGCAGTGACATGTAGGAAGTGTTAAATGGAAAGTGATTGTCTGCTCCACCTCTATGCCTAGGCGTAACAGACAATATTTGATTGACAGCTGAGGTTTTTAATTTTTTTTGGGGGGGGGGTTCTATGTGACAGGTCCACTTTAAAGACTTCACATTTTTGTTCTGTGTTTAACACTGTGAAAAGCATTTCCCAATTAATATGTTGCAGAGATGCCCTTATACTGTCAAAGTTTGCATGCCTGAAATTTTGTGTTTTAGTTACTCCTTTATAGAATTGCCTCTGCAACAGAATCTCAAAGGGGACCATGTTCATTGTTACCTAAATGCTCACCCACACAAATTCTAGAGATGAGTTCAGTGTTATTAGTTTTTACAAGATCAAAAAGAAAGTTATTCCTAGTAGGTTCTTGAATAAGATGGAATAAAAAGTTGTCATGCAAAATCTTTACAAATCTATTAGCTTTTTCTGTCTTGGCAACCCCCTTACCCCAGTCAATGTCTGGATAATTGAAGTCACCCATAGTAATAACTTCAAAGTTAACTGCAAAGATTTGAACTTAATTGGCTTTTGGCAGAGAGTCCAGAACAGCTAACAGGTGCAGGTAAGATACTTTGTAACAGTTTTGAGATAAGAAAATAAGTAATTGTAACAGTTTAGATAAGGAGAAATATTTTCAAACTTCCATAACCTGGCTGTCAAAGCAGTTTAAAGCAGTTTATTACACAGGTTTAGAAATGTAGTGTGATTTCTGCCCTTTACAGCACAAAACGCAGCGCTGTGTCAACAATGGATTTTTTAGAAACATTTTTGCCCTTGATCCCCCTCTGGCATGCCACTGTCCAGGTCGTTGCACCCTTTAAACAACTTTAAAATCATTATTCTGGCCAAAAATGTCTTTTTTAGCTTTAAAAGTTCGCCTTCCCATTGAAGTCTATGGGGTTCGCGAACCGTTCGCGTTTTTGCGCAAGTTCGCGAACATGTTCGCAAACTTTTTTTCCGATGTTCGCGCCATCACTACTCCCCAAACACTACTAAAGAAACTAGTCTCCCAGATGTTAAATCAGCCCCATCTAGAATTGCCAATCCAGAGTTCACACTCCCGTCTTCTTCACACAATGTAGTGAATCTGTTGGAAAGTATAATCCCTGGATCATCCTCCATTTTCCTTTTGCCCACCTTAGATTTTGTAACTGCCACCCTGCTAGCTGCCTCAACATCCTGCTGCTGTTCTGTTCCCCCCAAACTTTCTGACCCTGCTAGGTCCTGCTCAGTGAGGAAGAGTCTCCTTTGAATATTGTGAATTGACCACAGTGCTCTAACTCGAGCCTCCAAAGTGACAATATGCAGTTTGGATCTCTTATTTCAAATCTCCATTCACATGGCAGACTGTGAAATGAGTCAGACCTTCAAGCTTGCTAGCATTCATTATCCCTGTTACAGATTAAAACAGATTAGGATTTATAACAAACTTTTGACCTAGTCTGAACCGCCTTTAGTTTGTAACTCCTGTTTTCGCAACTCCACTCAGATTCCCCATGTAACTTCTGTGTTTGCAACTACACTTACAGATCTCCCACATAAAGAGCAAACACTTAAGAGCACTAGTGCAAGAAGCTCCACTGGAGGCCCAGGGATTCGATTTATACAGTCTGTTCAGGTGTAACTATTCAAACCCCACCTCCTCAAACTGTTGTGAGAAACTTGCTGTAAGCACAATAGCACACCAGACCTTGCTCTTTAGCACCCAAGACAGAATAAAAATCTATAAAAATGAAACTACAGTATTTAAATATACAAACTTACTATAAAAAACAATTAATAGCAAATTCTTTTCAGTTAATTTGTCTATCTTTAGTTGCTTTTTCCAGTCAGCAGCCTGTTAGTAAGCATGGTATTTATGTATAAATATATGAGGATCATATAATAATCTCTCAAATGCTTTATTTACCAGTATGTCTTTCCAGTTGACACAAGGTCACCCATTTCAATTAGAAGAAACAAGGTTCCACCTAAATATTCGGAAGGGGTTTTTACAGTGAGAGCTGTGAAGATGTGGAATTCTCTCGTACAGGCTGATTGATTAGATAGCTTTTAGAAAGGGTTGGATGGCTTTTTATCAAGTGAGGGAATACAGGGTTATGGAAGATAGCTCATTGTACGAGTTGATCTAGAACTAGTCCATTTGCCATCTTGGAGTCATGAAGGAATTTTTCCCACTGTGAGAGAAATTGTAGAGGTTTTTTGCCTTCCTCTGGATCAACTAGCAGGTTAATAGAGTTAAAAAGTTGAACTTGATGGACATGTGTTTTTTTTTTTAAAACTAACCTGCTATGTTAATATGTTGCGTTTGCAATTGGTAGATATCCTGATTAGTGATGGGCGAATCTGTGGCGTTTCGCTTCGCCGATATGGCGAAAAAATTTGTGAAACGAGTCGCGCTGATATTTTGTCTCGCGCTCATTTTGACGCGCGTCAGAATAGTTTTGACGCACAATGCACTGTGATAAAACTGCCATGTGAAATGCATACCCCCAACGGTCCCTTTTTTTTGGAGGGACATTCCCTCTTTTGACAGCGCAACCTGCAGTCCCTCATTTCATTTGTATTGCAAAGTCCCTCTTTTCTCTGCACGGAGTAGCCAGAAAAAGAAAGTTTCTAACTTAATTGGCTTTTGGCAGAGAGCCTAGAAGAACAGCTAACAGATGCAAAGACAATGCTTTTTAACAATTTTGATAAAATAAAATAAGTAATTGATTGTATTTGTAACGGTTTAGATAAAGAGAAATATTTTGAAACTTTCATAACCTGCCAAATTTGGTAAAACGAACATGTTAATTAGTGGGTGTGACCACAAAAATGTAAAAATGTTGCAGCGCTACGTATGGAAAAAAAAAATTCTGTCCCTCATTTTACTTCCAAAATATTGGGAGGTATGGAAATGTGAAAAAAAATTGTAAAAAATTGCATCTTTTGCTTTGTGTCTTAATGTGCTGAATAGCATTGGAGTCAATGAGAAGAGCAATGTACACGCGTGTTTCACTTAGTATACACACATGTCCTGCATTGTTAGTGGACTCTTATCTTTTCAAAAGAAAAAAAGGCATCCCATTTTGCCAGCTTCTTAAAAACATCTGTGATTATTATTTAAAATAGTGAAAAATTAAAAAGGCATATTTTAATATATATTCATTTATTTTTAAAAATATTTTTCACTGCACAGATTGTGCTGTTTTCAAGAGAAGCAATGAACTCGACGCGCAGCGAATTTTCGTGAGCGAACTTTCGCCATCGGCGAATGTCGAAAATTCGCGGCGAATTTATTCGCCCATCACTAATCCTAATCTACATTTGGTTTAATTCAATAATCCAATTTAGTGGGTCTTACACGATAATTTGAAAATGCACTGTATCTGATGACAAATCCGAAAAATTTACACAATGCAGATTTTTTCATGATTTTATCGAGTCTTTTCCCGGCACAAGAAATTTTCATGAAAATGGTCTGAGTGGTTTTCAGAAAATAGTGAGATCATATTTGGATTTTGATAAATAACCCCTTTATGTGTGTTATATGTGTTTTTTCAGTATAAAAACAAAAGGCTTTGACTCATGAATCAGAATATTGACCACATATTCAGCCAAATTAAAGGACAGAAACTTGTGAAATAGGCATTTGAGCAGGTTTCTTATTACTTACAGTCTTGGTCTGAAATAATAATAACATTTTAGTAGCTAGCAGATCTTCTCCCAAGCTTGCACTGCTCTGTTCCACAGCAGGTCAACACCGGCCAGGCCTCCAAAGATGGAAAGTGACCAGACCGGACGTGGGGTAGACTACAGAGCAGGTACATGCCTGGCGACCCCCCCCCAGCTTTGTGCCCTAGACACGTACCTACTCTGCCTACCCCTTGATCCGGCCCTGCTCTTTTCATATGTATGTCCCACTCTCTTTATTAATAAAAAAAAACTTTGCTTATAAATATCTACCCCCGTTACTTTTAATTCAGTAATGTGGATTAAAAGTGCAACACCTAATTCACATATTTCTATCCCAGAGATAATTATTTATAAGAACAAACAAAATATGCCCTTTATGTGTTTAGGTACATAGTGGGTACTGCAATATAAATAACTGAGCCTTCTAAAGCTGATAAGATATTTCAGCAATGGAGGTCCACCTACTGCTTGATTCTTTTTAAAGGAGAACTAAACCTTAAAAATGAATATGGCTAAAACTGCCATATTTTATATACTGAATTTATTGCACTAGCATAAAGTTTCAGCTACTCAATAGTAGCAATGATCCAGGACTTCAAATTTGTCATATGTGGTCACCATCTTGGAAAGTGTCTGTGACACTTAAATGCTCAGTGGGCTCTGAACAGCTGTTGAGAAGCTAAGCTTTGAGGCCGTGGCAAATTATCAAACAGAGAATGAGGTTGGTCTGTAATATAAGGTGATGCTGCATGGCTGATTATTAAATTCTGATTCTTGTTGCACTGGTTTCTGAGCTGCCATGTAGTAATTATCTGGATTAATTACTAATCAGCCTTATATTGTGACATTTGTATTCTGTGTACTGTATATTGTGAGTAGGTCCCAGCGCTGTTTCTTAAGACATTGCCGTCTGAGGCAGCTCCAGTAATGCCCCCCCAGTCCGATGACTTTTCCAGGGGGAGGCAGTAACGCTAATGCAGAGAGCACAGTAGCACTCTCTCGCACTAGTAAACCGGAAATTTGGCTATTAAAGGCACCATTAAAGAGCTATAGTGTCCTTGGCTGGTACATAAGCCCAAAACATAATGTTCAACATTTCTAGCTACTATGTTAGCTTAACTTTCCTTGTCCGTTAAGTATCCTAGAAATTTCCTGCCTATATTCCAGTATCACACAATTTTAAGCAGTCATGCCCAGTTTCTAGGTTTAATGTTCATACACCAAGGCAACATTTTAGTATAATCTTTAAATTTTGTTTATGCCCCCCCTCCCCTTTTCCTGTCTTAATTCCTTTACTAAATAAAATGGAAATAATGAATTTACTATCTTAAAAAACGCCAAACATCTTTTTTCCTTACCTGAATCCACAATACTGTAAATCTTAATACTGTACTTCTGCATCTATGAACATACACTGTATTTCAAGCCTATAAGATACAAATAAAAGGGCTAGATCATGTTATATACAATAAAATAAATTTGTGACACTAAGCCGCCAATTTACTATATTCACGTGAAGGATTCGAAGTTCGATCGAATTCGATCGAATTTCGAACGTAGAATTTATTCGTTTGGTCGAATATGTGAATTTTGGCATATTCGATCATCGAATAGGGAATGGTCGAATGATCGAATGCATTTGAATAGAGTCGAATGGACGAATATTCGAACATTCGATCAGCGAAGGATTTTATTTTTTAAGTTTATTCGATTGCCTACTTCGGCAGATTGGACCTTCCGAATTGCAATAGAAGCCTATGGGAGCACTCCCATAGGCTTCTGAGGTTAAGTCCTGATCGAATAGGATTCGTACGATCGAAGTCTTCGATCGTTCGAATCGTACTAATCATTCGAACGATCAAATTATTTATTCGTTCAGTCGAATGATTTATTCGACTGATCGAATATATTTGTATTCGATCGTCGAATGATCGAATATCGAATAAAAGGTAGCCTAGAACTATTCCATTAACATTCGAAAATCAAATGCTAATCGAATATCGAATAGAAACTATTTTTTTGGGGGGAATAATAGTAAATTTGCCCCTAAATCACCTAATGGGCAGATTACGGCAGTTGGTATAATTTCTTGGAGACAATTCAATTTATCCAGTTGCATTCTAAAATATAAAAAGCCCCTTTACCATAAGATTATCATTATTGTTATGGTATACTTTGATAAATGTTTATTACATTATTCCATTTTTCACATTTAAATGGAGGATGTTTAACAATTTCTTCTCAATGTCCTCTTTTAAATTACACATTATTATGTACTAGCAATAGATGACTATATTATTTGTTGGAATCTTCTAATTTTAAAATAACGTTAAAATAAACAACAGCATTTTAAAAAGAGTTAACTGTTACCCAAGTGAAACTTAGAAATGTGTAATTTTTTTAAAATTTTTTTTAGCATCACTGAATCCTTTTTCCCGCCGGTTTATAAAAGTTCTCTTTCAAACTATAGAACTGAATGGAATAAATGACAGATAACTTCTGATGGATATGTTTGAAGATGATATTTCAATGACATTCGATTAAATTTATGTTCAGCTCAAATACAGATTTATACATTCAGCCATGTTTTCATTTGGAGTCCTTGGAAGATGTGCAGTTACTGTGATGGGGTTGCTGAACTTAAAGTGTTGCCAGCAGGCAGACTGCATGAGCAGCATCCTAACTAGACAGTCAAACAGCATCTTGTATGTTTAATAGAAAGCCAAACTGAGTTCACGCTGGGTAAGCTGGGTGAAGATTTGAATCCTGCACTCCCCTTTTTAGCAACATTTTCTAGTTGTGGCTATGTTCCCTCAATGCCTAGTATCAACTTATACCTTGAATAATTCAATAAGGACTGTAGGAAACACACACATCTTAAATCTGCAAAAAAAAAAAAAAACTACTGTGTTTTATTATAGACATAGATGTGACAAGTGATTAAATAGAGTGAAGCAGTAAAACCATCCCTTTCGTCTGTGGCTTTGAGGCTTAAAAACATGCATGAAGATTTAAGATGTGCATGCTTCTTAATTTTTAATAACTTAAGATTTATATATAACACACACTTCATGGATACAATAAATTGTTCTAGATTATAACAGCGGTTAAACATATCAACTCACTCACTTCACATACTGACCCTTTAATTCTTGAATATAAATATGTTGGCAGTTATGTAACTTGAGAGTACCAGGCCCCCCTGCAGGAATAAAAACAGTACAGTACCAGGCCCCTCTGCAGCAGTAAAAACCTTAAGGTGTTGGTGTTTGCTGTGCATGCTGTGAGTGCTGTGTGCAAGGAGGGATTAAGTGCAAATTACTGACTGCTGTGTGTTCTGAGAGTTTGTGATTGAGACAAACAGCTTTTCTTTTCTCTGTTTGGGGTAAACGGATAGATACATTTACAGATGAAGCCACTTTGAATTGTGTGTTTGACACAGAATAACTTAACTCAGACATCCCGTTTAACTCACTTAACACAGAATATTGTGTCACAGCATCCCATCCAATTAAAGAGTTCACCATTGAAAACAATGGTGCTTTGGTATGCTAATGAAAAGGTTAAATGCATTAAATGAGTTAAGATAACTTTTTATAACACAGTTTCTTCAATTAGCCCTGACACAGTTAACACACAAATCCAAGTGGCTGCATCTGTAGTGCGTTTATTTTCTTTTTGTGTTTTAGCCTGAGAGTTTCTAAGGGAGCATTTTTTTTAAAAAAAATGCTAATGCTAAATGTTAATAAGGGGTTGTTTTACTGCTGGTAGCAAACAGCATTTTTTTTTCTCTTTCCCTCTGTCTGCTAATTAAGGGGGAGGATTAATAAGGTAAATTCTTGTCAGGCTTGTGTTCTGGGGTTGAACCCTCCATACATTTTTCATTGCACAAGTGAGTGTTGCATGTGAGCTATGTGTTACATGTGAATGTTAAATGGATCCTGTGACATGTGTTAGGAGTTCTGGATTGAGATCAGGAGAGGAGAGATAGATCTGAGTATCGTCAGCGTAGAGGTGGTAGTGGAAACCATATGAGCTGATTAATTTGTTGAGGGAGGAAGTATAATAAGGGTCCCCATGTTTAGTTAAGATACATTAAGTAAGTGATTAAGTGATCATTTGATCACTTGATCATGGGGAAAATTTCCCCATTTAATTCTCAATAACAAGGTGATATTGCATAAAAAAAGTTATTTTGGGCATCTTATAATTAAATTTCTTTACAGTCCCATTTCTGTTCCTCTTTCAGTCTGCCATTCATATGACATTTTATTTGAAAATTCACTCTCCCTTTAAATATATTTATTTAATAAATAGAAAATAAGACACCTTATTTATAAGAGCATACAATTTACATTTTACATATGGAACCGCTTCTAGTTCTAGTTTAGGTTGCAAGACATTTAAGGGACACTAAAAATAGCAGCAATAATCCTGTCACAATTCTATAAATATTTTAAAATATGTTATTATTGCCATGGGATCCCTGCCTTGTAGCAATCATTGCACAATTATAACCTCAGGAAATTTCAAAGTCTTACCACCAACCCCTAGTTTTCAACTGAAAGCATTTTATTTTACAGTAAATTTATTGCTTAAATTTTCTAGCTAGCAAGTCCTCTAACCTATCCTGTTAAATTCTGCTTGTCTGGCTTTACATTAACTGAATAGTCTACACACAGGCAAACATATTTCTGGGGTATAGGTGTGTAAAAGGCTAAATTGGGTAATTGATTTTAGTAATTTAGGCAAATTACAGATATATTACTTAGATAATACAGCACTACAAAATATGTTAATAATAATAATAATCATCATCAGGGGCAGATTTATGCATAGGCTAACCTAGGCTATAACCTAGGGACCCGCAGTGCTGATCGGCACATGGAGCTTTTTCAGTTGATGTTTTTATTTTGTTTAAAGGAGAACTAACCCCCATTAGCCAAAAGTCCCCACTGGCTCGCCCTCTGCTGTTCCCCCTCCCTGCCTCCCCCCCCCTGCAGAGTGTTACCCCTGAATTGTTTCCTAGAAACACTGACTGCACATACAGAGTCAGCACAGAGGAGCATCGGGGACCATCGACTGACACTTTAGTATTCTTCAGGTCTTCGTCCTTCCCTTCCATTACTTTAGGCACATGCGCAGTTGTAACTAACTGGAAGATTACTCCAACTGCACATGCGCCAATATGGTGCTCAAAGAATACTGAAGCGCCGAAGATGGCATCTGTGAGCTCCGCTGCACTGACTCTGCATGTATGCCCAGTATTTCTAGAGGGGATAAAGGGGATTTAGTTCTCTGTTAAGAAAAACTTCTTTAGCTGTGCTGCAAGCCTGCGGATGCTGCTGGTCCCGCTGAAGTGTCGAGCTTCATGTTGTAATTGTGATATTTTTAAAATTGTACCTTATAAGGGGGTCCTATGGAAAGTGTAGCCTAGGGGCCTCACATGGTCTTAATTTGCCACTGAAAATCATGCCAATTGTAGTTGCTACTGCAAGCCCTGTCATATGGGCATAGCTGGCATAGGGATGACAATGCAAATTCTGCTATAATTAGAAAATGAAAGCATCTGGTTGTTAATAGCAAATTCTCTAATGCAATATAACACCTATGTGTCAGGTATGGCAAACTCAAACTAGGCTGAACCTTGACACCTTTGAGCAGATCTATAGCACATGCTTGCACATCTTGCAGTAATATGGGAAGCTATTGGGCATCAATTAACCTGCCTAGCTAGCAGATTGGCAATTTGTAACAAACAGTATAAGTAACAATATATATTAGGCTAACCATACATTTTTTTAAATCAGCCAAGGCAACATCCAAATAAATACAATCAGATATTGATCAAAACAACATTAATTTTTTTGGTACCACAAAAAGTTAAGAAGGCTAAAAAAGCCATTGAAAGGTATTTTAATTGTGTTATTAAGCTAAAAGAGCATTGGTCCTAAATATTATTCACATAGTCCCAAGTTTTCTAAACCTGCCAAAATATAAATTTGTATTTAATGAGAGTTTCTGGCTGCTTCTTACCCATAAATTGTTTGTCAATGTGTAGAATTCAACAAGGCGTTTTGAGTAAGAGGCGTGAGATGGTCTTATGGCAGCCTTGCATTCCTGCTAATCTATCTCAGCTTTATAATATTATTATATATGGGAACAAATAAGACATACAACATGGGATTTTGAAATCAAAGGTTCAAAGTTTACTACAGGTAATTATAATAATAATAACCTATTATATAAACTAATAACCTATATCAAAAAATCAGCAAGTAGAATTTAATGGTCACCTGTTTAAGAGCACTGCTATACAGGAGTAGCATACAGTACCTTCCATGAAATACCTATCCAGCTACCAAATCACATTCATAAATTAAATAGCTAGGGTTGAATTGTAGGTGTTTAAAAACACTGGCACTTTAAAAGTTCACACCAAGATTTAGTGAAAAAACTTTCAAGACTTTGTGATTTCTACTTATATGGTTTAAGCATTCTGCTTGAATGGGTGTCAGATGAAATGCCAACATTTATGTCGTCAGAAAATGTCAGAACAAAGAACATTTCTCTTTCATGTCATTCAAAGAAAACATGTATTTACTTTAAATGCTCACAGTGTTGCCCTGGACATCAAGTAAAACCTAAGAAATCAGTGTCAACATATTTATAGGTTCTTACAGTTGCACAATTGCAGTATTTCAAAGTACATTGCCTTTAAATACAATGTGTTTTCCTCATGTATTCGTAGCCACTTGTTACTTGTAAACAGCAATGGGATTAGAAATAGGAGGAATTCAATTGACCTCTTTCAGGGAGAAGTTTAATTGTTTTAGTATGTCTGCCTTATTGAATAGGCATTTCTCCTGGCCAATAAACCCACCATTTATTTTTTGGAAATTAAACTTTAAAATGTAGAAAATAAAAATAACTGTTTCTGCCACAGGGGGCCTATATATAACATTGTTGAAGAAATCAAAACACTGCTTCTTGGCTGGTAGGTCATAAGTCATTCTGGTTTCTTGTGGTACAGATATCAATATAGCTGAAGTGATAATAAAGGTAACAAGAAACCTGTGTCCATTTGACTGAAGCCAGAGTGTCTGCCTAGCAATGCTAAATATGCAGGCCAATCCAGTAATACATTCACAGAAGACAAATACAAAGAGAAAATAATAAATCTAAGTCTTTTCATTCAGAAAAACCATATGTTTCATATAGTATCCAAGGGAAAGTATATAATTAAAGCTTTTGACAGTGAAGGCACTGGCTGTTCATTTTCATTCAGCCTCAAAAAACAGCTGCGTATTCAAAAGTCTAAAAATAAAAACACATTTCTCTATAGCACAGATAGACTGATGTTGCAGAACACCATAAATCCCTACATCAGTTTAACCATTGGAACATGCTGGGAATAGTTCTGCAGCATATGAGGTTTGTCCACAAGCACAAAATAGTGGTTTTGGATTAGGCTGTTGTTTTTCAGTAAAATATTTTCATCTGTTAATCTAAGAGTGCATGCACTACAGTAAATTGAGTGCACTGTTCCCTGTCTATAGGCTTCACTCCCAATGTTATGCTGTGAATAAGACCTTCATTTTTGGGGAGTAAGCCCTCGCAATGGTGTGGAGGCAGGGTGTAGTGTAACTGTGTGCAATACTTGGGCATATACTTGCAATACATGGGCACCAATGAACCAAGGTTCTTATGACTTAACAAATTAACATATTTATTGAGCAAGAACAACCACAATGGAGTGCTGTTTACACACAGAGCAAGAAGATCACACTCAACCTTTGGTCAGTATCAGTACCCACAGGGAAGGGAACATGTACACAGCAGTCGCTCTTGGTATACCCAGCTTTTAGCCTTTTCCCTAAGTGGGGAAACTCACATCCCTAGGTCTGTACACTTAGTCCCTACTTCTAGGCTATTAGTTCCTGGGATCAAAATCACACACAATACTTGGAGGAGCCTCAAGCTGCTCAGCTAAATAGCCTGTCTATCTGTCACTCCCAGAGTGAACTTTTAAGGTGAGTAGCCTATCAGGTACTAGACCTGACCTGTCTAGGTTCCACTCAAGCTCTGCCTGCCTGCCCAGGCCACAGCTAGCATAAGATGGAACCTGAGCCAGGGACTTTATACTTTAGCACAATGCCATCTATTGTACACTGTGTGAACATCAAAGGGACATAGATTTAGGCAATACAAGGAAACAGGTCCTAACTGTATTTTAGGACCTAGTTTGGTGACTATAACATTAGGGCATTCCTTGCTAAATAATACTGGGAGACTAATTTACCAGTCCCCTACACAGCATCAGAAACACAAAGAAGGTGGCAAATTTATGCAGCACATTAATTTAGCTACTCTCATTGTATATACAGTAAGTCCAGCACTGCCAAATGGTCGACTAAAGCTATAATGCATTTTAAATCAAGTATCCACAGAAAGATGGTGCACTAATCTGAAACTGAGATGTTAAGTTATATTTACTGGCCCTTTACTGAGGAGCTCTAGTGATAAAAACAAAGATGCTTTTAAACCCCAACTAATTAAGATATACATTAAAGGGGGCCCATTACCCAAAACAATAATTCAAAATCCTATTTTATCATTATCATTAGTCAAGCAAAATTAACTTTAATTACACTATATACATTATTTGAATCTTGTTTCCTTCAGTATGGGAATTCTTAATTAAAGAAAGCAGGCAGGAGCCATTTTGTGGAGAATCTACACAATTAAATGATGAAGAGAATGGGGGAATGTGTGGAGAGCAGTAACATCTAGGAAGTGCTGAATGGAAAGTGAAAGTAATTGTCTGCCCTGCCTCTATGCCTGAAGCATAGAGGAGGGGCAGATAATATTTGATTGACAGCTGAGATTTTTAAATGAGCTTAAAACAGCTATGAATGTTTTAATAAAAAATAGACAAAATAGAAATTGTTTAATTTGAAAAGGACTTTTATTATACAGCTTTTTGTGTCTGGGTGACTGGTCCGCTTTAAAGAATATGTCTGTGATAAGATATTCTGTTTTTTTTTTAGGTTTTCTATATAACTAGTACATGCTGCTGTATAACCTCTCCTTTCCATTGATATATTGTTTTCCTGCATATTAGTTTATCTGTGTATCACTGCTGTTTTTTGTTATCAGTAAACAAACATTGATAATATTTCAAGCCAGTCATGAGGTATTACATTGGTTAAAATCCCAAACCCCAAGAACCCCACAGTTAGTGGCAGATTTACTAAAGGTCGAAATTCGAATTCGAAAAAAAAATTCGAAATTCGTGTTTGGGGGTAATTTTTTGTCAAAAATGGGTGTTGGCGATCGAATTAAATCGAACATTCATTCCAACATTCGTTCCAATCGTTTGATTCGAACAATGCAATTTTTCAATTCAAATATTGAAAAATTGCATTGTTCGAATCAAACGATTGGAACGATTTTCCCAAAAAATGTTTGATTTTCCAGAACTCCCAGAAAAAATAGCAGGGAAGCTTCCAGGAGGTCCCCCATAGGCTAAATTGGCAATTTGACAGCTTTAAGGTGGCGAATAGTCGAATTCAAATTTTTTTAAAGGGCCAGTATTTCAAAATTTGAATTTTTAAAAAATTCTAATTTTTTCAATTCTAATCAAATTTTCACTTCGACCCTATTGAGCCCTTAGTTAATCTCCCCCTTAAGGTGATGTTAAAGGGTCAATGTTATACCCTTACATTTTCTACAGGATTGTGCTTCTTAGATGTAAGCACCTATGATGGTATACGTAGTTTGTGGATGCCTCTACAAATACAATTTGCATTTACAGCACATTTAACTGTGTATTCTTGGGGTCTCTTCTTAGAACATTATCACAACATAGTAAGGCTATGTGAGATAGTAATATACTGTAGAACAGTGATCCCCAAACAATAGCTCGTGAGCAACATGTTGCTCTCCAACCCCTAGGATGTTGCTACCAGTGGCCTCAAAGCAGGTGGTTATTTTTAAATTTCAGACTTGGAGGCAAGTTTTGGTTTCATAAAAACCAGGTGCACTGCTAAACAGAGACTCAATGTAGGTTGACAATCCACATAGAGGCTACCAAATGGCCAATCACAGCACCTTTATGGCACCCCAAGAACTATTTTCCTGCTTGCGTTGCTCCCCAACTTCTTTTACTTCTGAATGTTGCTCACGGGTTCAAAAGGTTGGGGATCACTGCTGTAGAAGGTTGTGACAAGTCAGTGTGAGACAATGGTTGCTTTAGCAGTAAAACTTGTAGAGAATTTAGCAGAAATGTGACCATTAAAGAATCAGTAACAACAAAAATAAAAGGGTTTTATACTCATTTAAATATAATGTTACCGTACACTAATAAAAGTCTGTGTTCACATCAGAAACAGTACTACAGTTTATATAAATTGGCTGTTGTATAATGGAAGGCCGCCTCAGGCAGCGAAATGGGACTGATTGCCCCTGCCTTCATGCCTCACCCTCCCCTTGAATAGAGTGTTGCTGAATACAGATATCACTCTATTGGGGAAGTTAATTTGTATAATTATGTAAGGCTATAGTAAATTGAGTGGCACCATTAGCTTTACCCCAATGTGTGATCTGGAAGAGAACTGTTATTCTCAGGGGGTAAGCCCTCGCAACAGAGTTGTCTCAGGAATTTCAATTATGGATGAACTCTGCGCAGCTTAATTGAACGAGCAGCACCATATAAATCGTGCCCCTGAGGAAGTAGTATTACTACGAAACGCATTGGGCTGTATTCAGCACTAATAAATTTGAAGATATTAATTGATGTTGGAGACACTGTTCATAATTTTTTCCCCTTTGGAGTATATATGCGATAGTAAACCGGACCGCCAGACGGGAATCTAACCAAGACACTCAGCAAAAGGAAGCAGTCGTTCACCTAATTTGATCACCGCCTCCCAGACTCCCACAAAGGAGAACGCCAGCACAAGGGGGAGAAGCGTGGTCAGGAACCGGCAAGATACAATCCGGCTAAGCGTATACAGTAAATGCTGCCCTTGAATCGGTCGCAGCAAAAGGAAGCTGCCACTCGTTTCACTTGAATACTGCTGCCCAAACCTCTGTTAAAGAGACATTTGATGCACACGGGTGGGAGAGATTCGGCTGAATTTGTGTCGCGTACACTACTCCTTAATCTGGTAAGTGAAACCCTAGCCCGCAGGGTGCTTTACTTAAGCTCCGGCAATACTACCCTATACAAGGTTTTTTACTGCAGATAACCCAAGACGATACGGGATATGTATCTGTGACCTCCGTCACTGACGAGTATTTACCAAAGACACTCAGATGTGAGTAGTTCAATATAGAATATATTTAACTCAGTAAAAACATACTACACCATAGAGTGTCTTTTCCATATTTTTCAGGCTATTTCCAACACAGCGCACCATTCTATATTCGCTATATACTATAGAGTTGAGTCAGGACTTTGTGTAACTGTATAAAATGCACAATAATTGGGCACCGGTGGTTCTTGCAACTTAACATATTTATTAAAGAACACAATCCACATAGAAGCTTGATTAGAGATAAGCAGGAACACAGAACATCAGTGCATGTGCATATACTTACAGCACCAATGATCACTATATATCCCTGCATGGTAAAAGAGAAAAAGCACAGCATAGATAGAGGTACTCCCAACTTTCAGCCTTTCGCCTAAGTGTAGCTCCAAGGGTCTCTCTCTAAGCCCTGGTTCTGAAACGTAGGGGCATATTTGTCAAATTGTGAAGTTAGAGATCACCATAGTGCACTTGAGTGGAATTCTCTCCATTCATTTCATAAGTTGGAGAGAAAGGTTCCTCATATAGCTCCATATTTTTCACTATTTTCAGGTATGTGTATCCTACTGATTTTGACTCAAATTGTGATTATTCCAACTGCACAGAAGACAGGAAATGTTGCATCCCTTATTCCGCAATAAAGTCTACTACTTTAATTAAACAAAGCTCATCATTATGTCCATATGCTCGTACTATTCTCCACACCTTAGTGGAAACCCATCTTATAAGTGGAATTTAAGAGCCCTTCAAAGCTATAAAGATAGGGGAAAGTTAGCTTGGGTTCCAAAAATGGTTACAATTAGTACCATACTTTGAGCACAGGAGCTGGAAACAGTGTTTTTAGCAGTAAAACACATATTGTGGACCATTTATAAAAGAACAGTGAAACTGGAATGAAATATAGTTCATAGAAGAAAGTTCTATAATGCTGATATGAGCTCACAGGCAGCACATATTAGTAGCAGAATGTAAGCAGTTTTATGGCAGAACAGTTAATGCTTGATAATGAAAAAATCTGTCCCACTTTGCAGACATGCAGTACAGTATGTAATGCCAGTGACTATAGACTAAATAGCTGAAAGAAAAAGCTCATGTAAGCACTCTAGCTATATGTAGAGATTGAAGGCAGTGATGCTTTAAGGTCTGACTCTTTGCACATATAAAGCAGAAAAAACAAAGCATTGCAGGGACAACAGTATTAGAAACCACAAGTAACTAGTGGGCACTAAGCACTTATTATCCTTAAGCAAAGCAGTCTTTGGAGTATTTCAATAGGGAAACAGCAGAATAAAATTTTTTCAAGTGGAATGCAGCTTAACCTGAATGCAGGCAAAAATGATAGCAGCATTAAAGAACAAGTAAACGTTTTTTTTTTTCTATCTCTAAATTTGCTCTAAACAGCCCCTCAAATTAATGTACCTTAGTCCCTGCTGCAAGTCTGCTCTGGTTTCTGTGTTATCAGCAGCCTGTTTCACCTTCTTCCTGGTGCAGAGTGAAGCCCAGCCCCTTAGCTTTCTGAGCTGACCTTATATCTTGGACTAGTCCAGGATATCATTTGCATAATGTGACATAGCAGAGAGCAGTGTGTGTAGCAGCTTTTGCTTGGGGAAACTAGCTTACTAATGAAACACTGGCTCCCTCTTCCTCTCTATTGTGGAACAGCAGCAAATGGACTGCTCAGTAAGCTAAGGGGCTGGGCTTCACTCTGCACCAGGAAGAAGGGAAAGAAGCTGCTGATAACACAGAAACCAGAGCAGACGTGCAGCAGGGACTAAGGTACATTAATCTGGGGGGCTGTTTAGAGCAAATTTACAGAAAGAAAAAGAAAAACATTTACTTTTCCTTTAAAGTTGCCTGATGTAGGATCTCTGAGCCATGATAAAAATCCAGCAGCAATCTTTGAAACAACTGATCCACAATTCAGACAGATGCTGTATGGCTATACATCCATTTCCTGGGTCAAGGTATGCCCCTAATTATCCCAGGTCCAGCCACTAGGTGGTGCTGTGTTATAATTTAAAAAGCTGAGCACAAGATTTTGTGCAGGGGCTGGCCTGACCCCTGCACAAAATTTTCATGCAGGTCTGGGTTCAGCTCTTCTCCTGCTCTCCCCGGCTGCGACCTAGCACTTACAGCTTCTGCACGTGGGAATTTAAAGAATTCCACCTGTCCCGTCCGGCCCTTTTGTGATTTTACTGCAGGTCCTGGTCTATAAATAGAGGGCAGCAGCAGACCCAGGCTGGGTGCGGATCAGGAGGGGGCAGGAATTCTCAACCCGTACATCAATGCTGAGCTTAAATTTTCAGGTTAACAATTGTTCCTTGGTAGCCCTCCAGGAAGGCTACTGAAGTGGATGCTAACTCTGATATGTGATTAATGCTTTATATGCTTCAGTGTTGTGATTTGCACTTAAACATTTCAAAAGTGTTTATTGTTCCTTGACAGGATAGAAGGAATCCGCTAGGGTGAGAATTTAGGGGACTGCTAAATGTTTTCCCCATTTATATTGCAATCCCCTACATTCTGGCCACTTAAGGGTCCCTTAGAGATACAGGAGCGAGACTCCATTTCCTGGGTCAAAGTATGCCCCTAATTATCCCAGGTTTAGCCACTAGGTGGTGCTGTGTTATAATATAAAAGGCTGAACACATGTGCTCTGGGTCCATTTTGTATGGCATCTCACCTGAGCAGGCAGAATGGGAGAAGTGGAACCTAGAAAGGTCAGTTCTAGTAAGGATGCTAGGAGTTATGCTATTTAGCCGAGCAGCTGAGGCTCTACCGTTAGAGTGAGTGGAACAAATTGCCCAGAAGCAGGGACTAAGTGTTAGAGTTTGCTTAATTTAGGAAAAAGGCTGGAATTACCTTTGTAGATGCTGTTTATGCTATTGTTCCTGTGGGGACTTATACCGACCAATGGTACTTGTGAGTATATGACTTTACACTATTGTTCTAGGTTCCTGCTTATATTTATTGAACTACTACATGGAGCACCTTGTTCTCTAATAGATCTGTGCTATGGTTAATATTCAAAAATCACTAGCACCCAATTATTGAGCGCTTGCTGAAGAATTAAGGTCTGATCTGATGTGCATATTGGGGTGCAGCTACAAGTTGGAGCAATGGTGCCGCTCATTTTACTATAAACTTACATATTTCTAACTTCCTATTGTTCAGTTACTTCAGGCCAACTGAGAAACTATAGGGAATTAATTTTTTCATATGCAGATGTACTGTGCACTCACCACCATGTGCACCCACAGGTGAAATTTCAACTATATCACAGGTCTGTTGAATTGTCATCCACCAACTTTGCATGCATGTTTAGAAGGTCAGGCAGTAATTTTGTAATCAATCAGAACACATTTTTATCTCTATATTTAAGTTTACATTGTAAATATGTTAGGGACAGACAACATGGAATATTATATTATTATGGGAAAATAATCAAAATTTCCTGATGTCCCAGAATTTATTCTAAAATATGAGTGAACCCAGATAAGGGATGCACCGAACATAGTATTTGGTTAGGTCTTCGGCCAGGATTCGGCCATTTTCAGCAGGATTCGGAATCATGTGACTTTTCGTGACAAAACAAGGAAGTAAAAAAAAGTTTTTTGCATCCCTAACCCAGATACTTAAATTTTCTTTTTTTTTTACTTACCCAAAATTCCAGGTAGAAGAGACCAGTCAAGTTTTGCAAAAATGTATCACAATTTATAACACAATTTATCCATATAAGATCTGTCTATGCCACATACCACCCCATAAATATCACTTAACCTAGTTTTTTAAACTAAAGATTTATGCAATGTTCTTGCCCTTAATAATTCTCAATTAGAATCCCAGGAAATATGTATAGTCTGTACTTCATAGGCAGTGTCTGGTTATCAGTTAGTAGACCTCGAATAAATTTTGAATTCAGCATTTCCAAACTAAAATAAAGGAAATATTTAAACATAGCTATTAGCCCAACAATATATAAATAACATTACCAGTCAAACTCACTTTGTATGTAATTGTAATTATTAATGAACATGTAATTATTAATGAGGTGGCCAGAGACATAGGGGTATATTTATCAAAGAGTGAATTTAAAAGTGAAGTTCCGCCACAAGAGGGAAATTCCGCAGCTATCTATTAATTTCTAAGGGATTTTTGAAGGCGTATTTATCAAAGGGTGAAATTTCACTTCACTCATTGATAAATACAATTTTCAAAATCCCATAGAAATTAATTGAGAGCTGTGGAATTTCACTCTAGTGGCGGAACTTCACTCTTTGATAAATTTACCTCAATAGCCTAAATTGTGTTAGCTTTTAGGAGCTATGCAACAGTATTGAGGTGTACTTTTTAGTCTCCTCTCTAGAGTATAACAGATATAATAGATTATAACTGCTCCACTCCACAGAGGAGAAGCAAGGGCTAATATTTCGAGGAAGGGTCACATTTTAGCTTGAAGCAACTCCTTCCCTCTTACCCTTAGAAAAAGGAAAAGAGATTGTGTATATGAACGAGTGTTTTATAGTCATAGTAGTTGGGGTTGGACTTCTTGTTGGGTAACTGATAGAGGTCTAGAAAGTGTGTAGGAGGATCTGTATTGGGGATGGGTTAAACTGAGGCATAGTAAATACGCAAGGAGGTTACCAAAGTATATGCAGAAGTAGAAAAACATGTAAGGGAATTGATACCACAAGGCACAGAGATTCTGCTAATAAAGTGCCTTTATTCGCAACCATGACATGTTTTAAGCTGCAAGGATCTTTTTCACGTGTAACATTCAATCACAATGTTACAATGTTTAAATACAAAAGGTCCTCTCCACCCAATTTCTAGAAGGGTTTACAGCCTCGCCAATCACTTTATTCCAAGGGTAAGTTAACAGTACAAATCCATATATAAATCCCAAACTTGTGTCAGCTAACAAAGTCCAGTTCCATAATTCAAAGTGTGCAATATTAATTTCACCATGTTCCTGGTATTCCAAGTGTGAAAAAGTCTTTTAAATAGTTAAAAATAACTTGACCTCTGCACTGCCCACCTGGGGCCTTCTGAAAGCTATTTTAGCAAAAACAATGTCAAAACTTTATAAGACTATATGTGTATAGTTGTATATAGTTGCTGCCCATATTATAACTAACAATAATGCATATGATCTTACCAGATGGTAGATATCAAATTTACATTTATAGATTTAAAAGGCAGCATTAAAGAAAGACAGTATTAGTATCTGAATCTACAAAAAGCTTACCACACTCCATTGTTTATTCAAACCCTGGGGTTCTAAAACACATAACCTTTTTATCCATAGAGCTTCTTTTTATAACAACATTTTTTTCTGTCACCTCCCCTCTGTGGTTCCTGAATCACTTTTAGTTAGGGTTGCACCAAATCCACTATTTTGGATTTAGCCGAACCCCCGAATCATTTGCAAAAGATTCGGCCGAATACCGAACCGAATCTGAATCCTAATGTGCATATGCAAATTAAGTGTGGGAAGGGGAAACATTTTTACTTCTTTGTTTTGTAACAAAAAGTCATGTGATTTCCCGCCCCCAATTTACATATGCAAATTAGGATTCGGATTCAAATCCGGATCCTGCTGAAAAAGGATGAATCCTGGCTGAATCCCAAACCGAATCCTGCATTCTGTGCATCCCTACTTCTAGTACAAGCCGTTTAAATTGTGACATGTTATGTCTACATGGGTTGAAGTGGGTTGAGACGGGATGTCTGTGTTGGTTTTAGATTTAAAATTCTTATGTTTTTAATGTCCACTCTACTGTATGTTCCTTAACTCTAGCCTTTATTGCCTGTCTGTCTGCCCTACATATACTTTACCACGGGAATTTTAACAACCCTTATTTTTTCACAAGTAGCATAGTGTTTCAGTTGGATGCTGTTTCCTTTAGTTGGGTGTTGTACAACTGCACCTTTAACGATAGAAGAACAACAAATGCAATTCAGGCATGGAAAGGTCCCAAAGTTTGTTTAACTTGTAAATATCCCTAAATGTAGAACTTTTTTTGTAGTTGAACAAGGGGGGTTGTGGGCAAGATTTACCTAATATTTTATCCCCATGGAGGATTGGCCAAAATCTTTTAATGATTTTTTCAACCAAACTTCTTTGTTTAGAATATTTGCTTTCAGAAAGTATTCTCAATGATTTAGCCTCTGTGTCATTTTGTTTTTTTTTAAGACAGTAGTGTGACCCTTGATCTATCCCCCACTTATTAGGTTGTATTTATTAGGGATATTTCATTATACTCTTGTTAGGATTCACAGATAGGAGATAATGTGCTGGGTCACTTAAAGGTGTTTATTAAACATAAAATAAGCACAGGCACAAATTTATAATGGACAGAGTTCATGCAAGGTCAAATAACAGGCTGAGGTCAAAACTGGGAGATCAAGTTCAAAAAGGGAACAGAAAACAGGACTAGGTTACCTGGTCAGATTCAGGAACAAGTGGTAATCAGGAACAAGTAGGATTCAGGAACAAGAACACGATCAGGATAATACGAGGCTTGGGGTCAGCACAGGGTGTTGGAGAAACAGACTTAAATAGCCCTCAAATTCATAATTGCCCTCAGCTGGAATGGGGCTGTATGCATTACGGCTGGCCTGGAGACAGCAAAGCAACAGGTATCTTAGAGCCAGTCACCCACCACACAGGAGGAGCAGTGCCTGGAACACAACAGTTCCTCGCATATCTTTAGTTTTTACCCTGTCAATTAAGGTGGATGCTGCCTTCCAATACCCCTCATTACTTATAACATCAGTTATTCTTCTAGCTCTCAAGAATTGTCCTTTCCAAATACATTTAACACAACAGGGGTTATGGAAACTAGATACTTTAAGTAGATTGTTTCAATCAGTGACCTTTCTATATAGTTATGCGGTTATTTTATCTCTATCCATTGTAAGCTTGACATCCAGAAAATTAAGTGACTTATAAGAGGTTTCAGAAGTAAACTTAATTGTGGAATGCTTTGTATTTGCTTCTGAGACTATTTTGTAGAACAGGAAACATCACCTTTCCAAATTACCAGAATGTTGTCCACATACTGTAAATGCAGAATAATATATTCACTGTACTTATGCTTCAGAAAAAATGTTTTTCAATCATGTGGACAAACAGATTTGTAAAAAAAGGTGCTACTGCAGCACCCATTGATGTTACTTGGTGCTGCCAGTAACATTCACTCTAACAATATGAAATAGTTCTTTTTAAGAACAATCGTAAAGTAAATAAATCAAGTCATTAGGTACAGTGGTCTCTAACAAAGCATCCTCTATACATCTTAGACATTCATCCTGTGGTATTGAGGTGTAAAAACGTTCAATGTCAATACTACAAAGTGTACATTCCATATTGAGCACATGTAAGATGTATATATGCACAAAAAAGTAATTGGTGTCTTTTAAGTTCGTAGTAATATTCTGGAATAATGGCTGCAGGTATTAGAGGGGTTCTAAAATAGAATCAACACCAGATACAATTGGTGGTCCAGGAGGTTTTTCTAGTGACTTATGCATTGTAATATATATAGTACAGGAGTATGGGGATATTCAGTTGTCAAGTATTCTTTGGCACTTTTATCAGTAGTACTAGTGATGGGTGAACAATTTCTCCAGGCACAAAGTTGCAGCAAATTTCAATGTTTCGCCGCTGGTGAATACATACCTGAAAATCCACTGCATCAAAATTATTTGGGCGCATCAGATTACTTGCGTGCATAAAAATTATTTGGACACCATTTGACTTGCATTTGGACAAAATAGGCACGCGTATAAAATTTGTTGCAGGCATCAAAATTGATGCATGTCAAAATAATTTTAACGAGTATTGACTTCAATGCATTTTGCAAATTTTTCACAGTTTCGCAAATTTCATGAGCAATTCGCCCATCACTAAATAATACCATTGTTGAGTGCATCAATTATCAACTTTTCTCATTATATCATATATAGGGTCTTTGCCAGTTTTTTGGTAATGTCCTGGTGTAGTTAACTGCCGCAACACTTCCCTCTTATAACCTTCACTGTCCATGATAACTATGGCACCACCTTAATCAGCTTTTTTGGTTGTAATATTATTTTTTAATTGTCTTTTCATCATGATGAGAAAGACTGAAGTGCCACTTTCTCATCATGATATAGATTAGGTTTACTTTTTACTGGGGACTCCTACAGTTTCTTAAATTCATTAGTTTTGACCAATTCAAAATCGGTTAAAGCATCACTATCTATTAAGGCATATATGTGCTTTTCTTTTTAAATGTCTTTATGTTAGGGGTTGCTATGTGTGCATTATATGGAAAACACAGTTTTAGTTTAAGGTTTTTCATAAACCTCTGAAAGTCAATTTCCCACTCAAAAATGTCAATTTGGCATATGGGTATGAAGCCCAAGCAATTATCTAATTAATTCAATTCTGCAGAGGTAAACTCATAAGATTAAATATTTACAACAATATTATCCTTTACCTTATGTTCCTCTGTCTGCTTAGATACTTTTCCCTTTGGATTGGGGTGCAAGGATTTTTTCTCTGTTGGACATTGAGGTTTCTCCTGCCTTAAAAAAACAAGTGCTGCTGAATTTACTGCTACTGGAATCCTCTCTAGAAGTACTCCTATAGGTGGCTGAATGGCCTCTTTCCCTTGGTATAGGACATGCTGCATCTCCTGCATTCCTCTCTCCAGGTAAACACTTGATTCAGGCAATAATCCTGAGTGTCGCACTCAAATTTCACCTGTTTGTCCTCCATGATGTTGTCCTGGCACTTGCTCAGCATTTTCTTGTTGTCTCTCAAGATGGCCGCCACTTGCTCCACACCTTTTTCTTGTGCGATTTGCTTCTTCCCCTCGGCTATCTTTGCCCGGACAGAACCCAGTTTTGCCTGTAACCTTTCTACTGTAAGAACTATCAGATCAAGGCTATATTTGTTGCAGATTTCCTGCCATCTTTGGATAAGCACTGATCATCAGAGCATAGGTTAGATCTTATATCAAGTTGAGGCCCCTAGGTATAACGATGCTTTCAAGCATATTGTGCTAATGAGACCATATGTAGATGCAGGCTAATCTTAAAAGACACATGTTACCTGCATTCAATATGGAATGTACACTTTGTAGTATTGACATTGAAAATCTTTACACCTCAATACCGCAGGATAAAGGTCTAAGATGTATAGAGGATGCTTTATAGAGGCCACTGTACCAAATGACTTGTTTTCTTTCTTACTAGACTTTCTAAATATTGTTCTTAGAAAGAACTATTTCATATTTTAATGTGAATATTACTGACAGCACCATGGAACATCGTTTTCGTATGTTTGGAAATCTGCGTGTCCACATGACTGAATTTTTTTTTTTCTAAAGCATAAATACAGTTAGTATATCCTACTGTATTTAAGGTATGTGGTAATTTAGAAAGGTGATGTTTCCCTGCTCCATGAAATGGTCTCAGAAGCTAATGCAATGCATTCCACAATTAAGTTTACATCTGAAACCTCTAATAAATCATTTAATTTTTTGGATGTAATGCTTACGATGGATAGAGATAAAATAAGCACAGATCTATATAGAAATCCACCGAATAAATAATCTACTTAAAGTATCTAGTTTATGTGGTGTTTATACAAATGGCCTGCAGGGGGCACTGTGCATACACAGGACTTTCTGTACAGCTTGAAAATGAAAGTAAGAATAATTGCTGTTATGTAATGGCTGCATGACCTGCTAATAAGGTACTGCTATACTTGGAAGGGATCTCTTTGCTGCATTAAACCTACAATTAGTTGATGGTCTGATTACTTAGCACCAGTGCCTGCCACACAGCCTGTGTCTAAAATTTCACCACAAAGCAACACAAAACTGGGCTGTGCAAAGAACTTTGTACACAAAGTAAAGTTGAGACCAGATGTAAAACCAG
>CM044434.1:112451932-112481651 GCA_024363595.1 Xenopus borealis | reverse complement strand
GACTATTCCTACAAAATCATCTGCTGCTGACATTGTGAAACATCACCAAGCCAAATGCAATACTTATACTGACTGAAAACGTGGTGCAAGAGAAGTGCACTTTGAGCCTGGATCTTTAGTCAGAATTAAGAAACCAGGAATACTGAAACAAGGACAATCTAAATTTGAAAAAACCCAAATAGTTGAAGGGCTAATTTTCCAACTCACATGTGTCTGGACCATATATGATACAAGTATTACTTAAAAAGCAATTTTTATTCTCCACCATGCCAAGCAGATCAAGTTAAAATGACATACAATTTAAAAGCAGGCAGCGCTGCCAAGAAAAGAAAGGGATCCCTTATAACATGTATAACACAAACGCCTTGTATAACTAAAATGTGTAGTGACTACAAGAAGAGAGCTCAACAGCTCTAATGCTTGCTGTTATATCCTAGTAATGCAGGGCAGTGTCTGTGAATCCACAGACTGTCAATATAAACTCCGGCTGCGAGAAAAGGAGAATGCTGAAAAACATTGACAATGAGGCCGTGCCTCGCCTCAAATCACACCTCAAGAGCCTCTTACTGATATACAAAAGAGCGTTGCAGCTCGAAATAAGTTGCGGTGGTGAATAAAGGCACTTTTGTAGCATCTCATGGTAACAATTCCCTTACATGTTTTTTCTTAGTATATACAGGGTTGGGAACCATGGACAACGATACTGGGTTTTTTTTTTTTTTTTTTTCAGAAATGTTTTTATTTCTTTTATGCTTTACATACAAAATAATATTGTAACCAATAAACTACAGTTGAATATATTTGACAAAATTAAACAAACAAGTGACTTATCTAGTGGGTAACCAATCACAAATTATTGATATTTTCATACATTTATCAAGGTATACGTCCCGTAATATCGGGGTATTCATACTGTAAGTTACTGTTTCAGCCTTTTATGTCTAGTATTCTTACAGTGTCTTAGGTAGCCTCTTTAGATAATTATTGTGCTTGTTCTATTGTAATTATTGTGCTTGTAATCTATTGAGATAATAACTCCGAGGGTTCCAGTGTGGTTTGTTGCCTCACGGTATTTATGAACAGTTGGCTAGCCCCATGAATAGTGATGGGCGAATCTCCCCCGTTTTGCCGAAAAATTTGCGAATTTCCAGCGAAATTCGCGAATTGCCGAAAAAATTTGCGAAACGAAACGAGTCGCGTTTTCAACGCGCGTCGCTTTCGTCGTGTCGTGTCATTTTCTATGCGCGTCGTTTTCGTCTCGTTGTGTCGTGTCGTTTTTGTCTCGTCAAAAACGACGCGCGACTCTTTTTTGGCAAATTTTTTTTTTGCCGAATTTTCGTTGGCGTTTCGCGAATTTATTTGCCAGCGGCGAATCGCGGGAATTCGCCTCTGGCGAATAAATTCGCCCATCACTACCCATGAACAGATCCGATGCTACATAGTAGTTCTGTTTCATACCATGTGGTGTGTTGAAATGTTTGTATAGTTAGTTGTTTGGTGGTTGATGGTAATGTGGTTATGTAAGTGTCAATAAATTTTTCAATGTTTTTATCTGTCAGGGTTTCTACCCAGTCCATATGAAAAAGAAATTGTAACTTTTGGAGGACTAATGATATGGGTGAAGGTGATTGGGATAACCATTTGTGGAGTGCTGCTGCTGCCAGTCTCTCAGCCAGGGCTTTCTCTGATTTAGAAACGTTAGTTTCAGAAGGGACTTTGCTGAATATGGCCCAAGCAGCAGTGATGCACAGTTTTCCAATAACTGGCAACTTCCTCCCAGAATTTTTGAATGTGGGGACATAACCATAAGCAGTGAAATAGATCCGCTCTGGCTTCTCCACATCTTAAACATTTATCTGAGTTTGTTGTACCTATGTGGAATCTTCTTTGTGGTGTTAAGTATGTATGATGTAATATTTGCAGAGACATCTCTTGATAGGTGCTTGCTGGTAAAGTTCTCATGATTCATGTGTGGTATCTTTATTGTCTATTTGTGGGATTATTGTTGTCCATTTTGAAAAATTAAAGTTGGAATTTTATATATCTAAGGTAGTTCTGATTTGTCTAAATATTGGGGGATGTTGGGATGTTGATTTGATTGTGTCACAACTTGAGTTTATGGAGTTGTTTTTATCATTGTCTGTTAATTTAGTCAGGTGTTGTGTGTGAAAGTGAGTGAGCTGCATTAGTGAGTATTGGTTAGTCTGTAGAAATGGATATTTTTGTTGTAGATTTGCAATTGGCTGTACTGTAAATCTGTCTGTAATCATATCCCTGATATTTTGTAGGCCCTGTGTTTGCCATTCATTAAAAATGTTGTTAGTGAGTAAGGATGGCGCGAACTGTTCGCGCATAGTCGCCGCTTTTTTTTGCCCTCTCACCCCAGACCAGCAGATACATGGCAGCCAATCAGGAAGCTCTCCCTCCTGGACCACCCCCACACCCCCTGGACCACTCCCCTTCCATATATTAACTGAAGACCTGCAGCATTTTTTCATTCTGTCTGTGTGTGCTGCTTGGAAGAGTTAGTGTAGGGAGAGAGCTGTTAGTGATTTCAGGGACAGTTGAAAGTTTGCTGGCTAGTAATCTGCTTGATACTGCTCTGTATTGGAGGGACAGAAGTCTGCAGGGATTTAAGGGACATTTTAGGTTAGGTAGCTTTGCTGGCTAGTAATCTACTGTTCTTCAAACAACTGCCATACATTGACCTGTATTTTTTCTGTGCTTCAGTGGCTGCGACTATTTTCAGCATTTATATGGCATATTTTTTCTGTGCTTCAGTGGCTGCGACTATTTTCAGCATTTATATGGCATATTTTTTCTGTGTTTCAGTGGCTGCGACTATTTTCAGCATTTATATGGCATATTTTTTCTGTGCTTCAGTGGCTGCGACTATTGGATTTTTCACAAACATTTTTGCCCTTGATCCCCCTCTGGCATGCCACTGTCCAGGTCGTTGCACCCTTTAAACAACTTTAAAATAATTTTTCTGGCCAGAAATGTCTTTTTTAGCTTTTAAAGTTCGCCTTCCCATTGAGTCTATGGGGTTCGCGACGTTCGCGAACCGTTTGCGCGTTTTGTCGCAAGTTCGCGAATATGTTCGCGAACATTTTTTCCGCGGTTCGCGCCATCCCTATTAGTGAGGCCGGGGATGAATTTTTTATTTCTGATCCATGTTAAGTATATGGAGTTGAAGGGGGATAGATTCGCTCTTTTACGGATGTTGTGCCAGGCTTTGTATGTGTGGATGAAAAGTGGGTTTTCTTGCATCTGTTTTGGAATGTCCCTAAGGGGAGTGTGTAGCAGGGAGTTTAATGATAGGCCTTCTTCCAGTGTTTCATCAATAGAGATGGTGGCGTAAGTGTTATGGTTATGGAGACAGCCACCCTCATATCTTAGGAGGTTGCCTTGTTATATTCTGTTATGTTTGGAAGGTTCAGTCCTCCTTCCTGTTTGTGTTGTTGGAGTTTGAAGAGTTTAATTCTTGGCCTTTGTTTATTCCATATGAAAGTTCTAAGAATATGATTTAGTCGTTTTATGTCCATTGGTGAAATGATGTAAAGTAACATTTGTATTTTATAAAGGAATTTGGGAAATAAGATAATTTTTATTAAATGGATTCTGCCCATGAATGATAGGTGTGTATTTATCCATTTATGGGTTTCATTTTCTATATGATTGTGTGTTTGATGTTCAATTTATATATATCATGGTGGTGTTGTGGTAATTGAAACTTGATGTGTTGATCTAGCTTTTTTGAAGGGAAAAGGGTTTGCCCAGTCTGCCAGCGTTGTATGTTGTAGGCATAGTGCTTCAGATTTTCTCAGATTGATCTTAAAACCTGCTTCAGTATGTTACCAAAAGTTTCCATTTTCTGTAGGATGAGGGGCAGTTCTGTTTTAGGCTTGTTCAGGAAAAGAAGGATATTGTCTGCATATCCTATTAGTTTTAGGTGTTATGTGCCTAAATTGATACCTTGAAGTCACTGTTCAAGAGCTGTCTTAATAATGGGTCTAAGGCAATATTGAAGAGCAATAGTGAAAGAGGACATCCTTGTCTGGTTCCTCTTTGTATAAAAAATCTAGATGAGTTTAGTACATTGGCGGTGATATGTGTGAAGGAGTGGGTGTATAAAGATTTAAATAAATTTGCATTTGCATTTGTATACCAAAATGTTGAAATTTGAGAAGTCTTTTGATATGTGTTATTCTGTCAAAAGCTTTTTCTGCTTCTAAGTTAATTAATATTCCATGTTTTATTTTTTCTAGGTTGCACAGATATATGGCTGCTATCGCTTTGCATATTGCTTAGACAGGGAATTGTTGTTTAATGAATCCTACCTGTTGAATGGTAAGTATTCGTGGGAGAATTGTTTGTAATCTGTCTGCCATAATTTTGGTTAACAATTTTAGGTCTTGATTTAATAGGGAGATTGGTCTGTATGAGGAGGGAAGGGTAGGGTCTTTTCCTTCCTTTGGGATAAGGATAATCCTAGCTTTGTTCGCTTCATTCCATAATGGAAAGCCTTGCAGGACGTTGATAAAGTTTGTGGTAAGTGTAGAGGTTATTTCTGATAAAAGGATTTTGTAATATTCTGCGCTAAGGCCGTCAGGGCCGGGAGTTTTTCAATTTTTTAAGTGTTTTATAGCTGATGTTGTTTTTTGTTCTGTTATAGGTGCATCAAGTGTCTCCCTATCCTGGACTGAGAGTTTGGATAAGTGAGCATCTCGCAGGAAGCAGAGACCCTCTTCTGGGTGATCTGGGTTTTCCTTATAAAATTTTTTGTAGTATGTTTCTAATTCATTTACTATGTTTTGTGTGTCTTGGGTCCATCCTTCCTCTGTTTTCAATTGCTTTATGAAATGATGTGTAGTTTGGAGTTTTGTTATTTTGGCAAGTAATTTTCCCAGTTTATTTCCCCATCTGTAATATTTGTTTTTCATGTGGGATATTTTGTATTGTGCTCTGTCATGTAATAAAGTGTTAAACAGATTTTTTTGTGACTGTGTATTTCTTTTTGTCAGTTTCCAAGTTTGTAAGTTTAAAAGTTTTATAGTCTTTAGTGAGTTCTTTTTGTAAATGCAATTAGTTCTGTAAAAAAAAATTTATTATCATCATTAGGTGCATAAACATTCACTATTGTATACGTGATACCTTGTATCTCAATATCTATGAATATCTATGATACATGATAATTTGATGGATGGCTCCCAGTTATCTGTAGTTGTGTCAGGATCTGTGGGGGGTTTTCTTTTGGTTTTACAATGTTCCAGTGAAGTTATGTGGTTTGTTGTTTCCTCTGCATTGGAAGGACATTTAGATTCCGTGATTTGTTAAATTCTTGTATGATGAGAAATCATGGCTCTATGCTTTATATGTTTATTGATATAGCCGAATTGGCTTATTAGAAGTTCTGCTTTACAGCGTTTTGTGCCAGTACTGTATTTTACACTGGTTTCCGTGATAGCAATGCTTTGTGTAGGGTTGTGTGTGGAAGCTGTATTTTTGTTTTCTACATTGTTGTAAATAAATCTTTTATATATCTGCTTTCGCAAAATAGTAAGGCTGTTAGTCCTTATTGTTTTCTTTTAGTTGCACTAATAAACGTTTCCGTAAAGTCTCTTTTTATGCTCAAATAAAGGAAAGGCACTGCGTCGTATTTAGGTTGTATGGTTGATTGTACGTACCTAGGTCTTTTTGTTGTGGCCCGTGTATTTGTTTAAGTCTCTAGTTTGTCCATGTGTTAAAAGTATGGCACATTCATTAAAGGGAAAGTGCGCACAGTCCTGGTCCGTGGTTTATAACCCGTGACCGATTTTACTTAGCTGGACTCAGGTTTGACGTTGTCCGGTTTTGCGTCTTGTTATTGGAGTGCGTGCCACCATGAGGCAGTTTTAGTATGCGGCCTAGGTGTTTGTGTGTGGGCTTCCAGGGCTGCAATTGAGAGGGAAGCTGTTTATCCTCAGTTGTTCCGCTACCAATTTCGCTTCTCTATTTTGTGGTTCCATGCGGTCATGCGGGTTCTTTCCCACTGTATTTGGGAGTGTGGAGCGGAGCTCCTCTATGATGCGTCCATCTTGTTGGGCACGCCCCCCGGAAGTACTCGGCTTATTTGTTTTTAATTATTTACATTTTTTGTTGTGTTGCAGTTAGACTTGGAATTGTATCAAAAACATATTTATCAACAGTCTAATTTTAGTGGTTTTAGAGTTTTTTGAAACCACAACTAAACTTTTTTTCTCTAAAATCATGAATGTTGTAACATTTACTAAAATATCTGAACTGAAAAAACTCAATCAGGAAAAATAAAAAAGTTGTGAAAACCGTGACTTTTTTGACTTGTCGTACAATAGCTATGAGAAAGCATCAAAAATACCTGAAAATGTATAAAATCATGAATCAATGAAGATCTTCCAATTTTAAAAGGAACATTTCGTACAGATGAAGCCACTTTGGATTGTGCGATTGTGCATTTGACACAGAAAAACTTAACTCATCTATCCCATTTATCCCACTTAGCACAGAATATTGTGTCACAGCATCCCATCCAATTAAAGAGTTCACCATTGAAAACAAAGGTGCTTTGGTATGCTAATGAAAAGGTTAAATGCATTAAATGAGTTAAGATAACACAGTTTCTTCAATTAACCCTGAATCATGACGCATTTAACTCACAAATCCCAGTGGCTGCATCTGTATTTAGAATTGTTGCAGTTTTATCAAAATGCCAGACCCGAAAAAGACATGGTTTCCTAAATCACCCCCTAACAATCACAATAAATCGTGAAGTAAATGTTTTTTTTTTTGTTGCCAGTGTTAGTCATCCGAACACTCAGATCAATATTTTCAGTTACGGTCCCTTGAATTTTACATTAAAATTTTAGATATTTATGCCAATAATTTTTGATAACTGCCAACATGTTAGTTATGTTGCTTTTGTTTGATATATACTGCAAAATATTTTATCTGCCTTTTAGATTATGATGTTTCCTAAATGTTTGTGTTTAAAACTATATGTACACATATATTTTATTTTATATTTGAATGTTAATGACTCTAGCATTAAGAACAATTCATACATACTGTGAGTATCAAGACTGCAATGGCTTATAATACAGAGAGCTGTGGAACATTACAATGCTTTAAATGGGCCAATAGCTCTCCATGGAAAGTGAAATGCGTCAAAGGAAATGTTCAGAACACTAACATAAGCAAAATGAAATAGCCTTGCACACAAATCAAGCTAATTGTATACAATATATAATAGACAAGGTGTAATAATGTTTCTTGCTCTAAAGTATTTCTTTGAAATGAAGGTTTTGTAAATGAACTCAGCAGAATAGTATTGCTTAATCTGTGTTCAAATTCAGTGATGTTGTTTTGTACTGCAGCATTTAGTACAGAAATATTGCAAATTCTTGATATATTAACCTGGCTTTATTGATGACCAAGCCAATGAGATAAATAGATTAGTCTTGAATTATGAAGTCTAAACACTTTCTGCAGAGAAGAGGTTTTTTTTTGTTATTTTAATTAAAACAAGGAAAACAGACATAATTACTTGTAATGCATGATGATCATTTTCTAAAATTATCTTGGAACAGGGCATGCATCCTGTCAAACTAAAGTTAATGAAATAAATGTTGCTACTACAGCAAGATAAAGCTGGTAATGTAGTAATACAAAGAGAAATGCTAAAAGAGCATAAGGTTTGTCATTCTACAGACCTCAAGCAAATGTATGTTATTATGCACGATTGCGTTGCCATGGCAACTAAAGTACTGTAGCTGCTCTCTTCTTAAAACATCACAGCAAAAATAACAGGGGAAAAACACTTAAAGAAATAATGAAACCAAAAATCTAATAACACAAAAATTAATGACACTGAAAAATGAATCTGTATATAATACTTATGCACAATCTTTTTCTATTAAGTGCATAATCGCTTCTGTTTATTTTCATTTATTTTCTTCAACAAAAAAATGCTTAAACCTTTGAATGCAATATTACTTACTAGGAAATGTAAAATGGACTTTTTGAAACCGTTTTGCACATTAACCCCTTTATTTAATAAAATGCACTAAGCTTGTCCAATAGCACTAACCCATAGCAACCAGTAAGATGTTGTCTTTAAAACAGTGAATTCTGCCTGCTAGACAAGACAAAGCCGCGTTTGCAGCGAAACAGGCTGTTGGGATACAAGCTGCAGCGCTGCACAGACTTGGACGGGATCCCATCATTCGGCAATTGGAATGGGTAGCTTTTGAATCTAACAAGTGCCAACCTCCACGCTCTATACCAACCTCCACGCTCCAGGACCGTTATACTTGGATTCAGTCTGTATATCATCCTTTATTTTTTCTATTGCAGGACTTTGGATGTACTGCTCTGACGCACCTTAGGTGCGCACGTTCTGGACTGCTCACACATAGCGGTTGTACTGCTAATAGGTCCTATGAACAACTGTGGTTGAAACTTTCTGTTTGGGCTACGCCACTACTTTAGCGCAACATTTTCATCTCCTTCACACCGCATATTCACTGCTTATTTTTGGAGCTAACAATGGAAGCCCTTTGAGGCGCATTTGGACACACTGCTCCGACGCACTACAGGTGCACATGTTCTGGACAGATCATATATGGCGGTTGCACTGCTAATGGGTTCCATGAACACCTGTATGTGAAATCGTTTGATTTGGCTACGCCATTATTTCA
Organism: Xenopus borealis; assembly: GCA_024363595.1. Classification (NCBI taxonomy): domain Eukaryota; kingdom Metazoa; phylum Chordata; class Amphibia; order Anura; family Pipidae; genus Xenopus; species Xenopus borealis. The sequence continues at coordinate 112,472,937 of CM044434.1, read as the reverse complement.
GCGCACTACACCATTCTCCCCATACTAGAGGTTTATTCATTTTGAGCCAGCAATGGAAGTCTTTTGAGGCGCAGTTGTAGGTCAAGCACGTTTCATTTGTTTGGTGCTATTTAGCATATTTTGGTTACCCACAAAGCCGAAGTTTACAGGGATAGTCTGTGGATAACATTTTCTGAATACGAGGCGATACTACTTATGATTAGAGCTACTGAGCTCATTCTTTTGGCCTAACTATTAATATACACTACAGCTATATACAGTATTGGTATTACTTATATTTAAAAGGGATCCCTTTCATATCTTGGCAGCGCTGCTTGTTTTTAATCTGTATGTCATTTTAATATGCTCTGCTTGGCATGGTGGAAAATAAAAATTGCTTTTTAAATATACTTGTACTATTTACTGATATTCCAGATCTATGTGAGTCGAAAATTAGCCCTTTAACTTATTTTGGTGTTTCATTTTCATGTGGGCATTTCTACACACATAGTCTGGTTGGGCTTATCTATGATTACATATCAACCTTTATCCTCATTCGGCTTCTTTTGGGTTTTCTAGATATGGAGATCAGCGTTTTCAGCCAGTGTGAAAGGAATAATCTCCAAGGCATCTGCAAAGGCTCACTACAGTATGACTCCATGCCACTCAGTGCTCGAGCATACTCATTCAAACGCAGGTATAGTTCAATCTCAGGGGCACCACCTCCAGCTATCAGAGCTCTCTCAGAGCTTATAACACAGAGCTCTATCAGAGAGTATAACACAAAGAGTATCATGAATGGAGCATTATACTTCCTCAATGACCAATTTGTTGGAACCACGAACTACTATTGTATCAGTTTTCACAGGGTTGGCACAACCAGTTACCTTAACTAGTTTCCCAGAACAGTTCAGACTAACTTCTTCAGAAAGTTTAGCAGATGCCAGCATGTCAGCAGTAAACTGGTCTATATGCACAACTGGTTTGGTTCCTATTGTCTTACAATGAAATCAATATCGTCTGTCTCAATATCTTTTACCATTATTTTCACCTAATTCAGGAAGTGTAAAGCAAGATCAATTAGAGCATCCCTTAAAATGGACTTCTGAATGAGATTAATGATGCTTCTTTATAGATCTCTAGTAAGGCCTCATCTGGAGTATGCAGTGCAGTTTTGGATTCCAGTCCTTAAGAAGGATATAAATGAGCTAGAGAGAGTGCAGAAATGTGCAACTAAGCTGGTTAGAGGGATGGAATTAAATTAACAGGGTAGTCCAGGTTGGGGTTGTTTTCTCTGGAAAAAAAGGCACTTACAAGGGGACATGAGTACACATTACAAATACATTAGAGGACATTATAGACAGATAGCAGTGGCCCTTTTTACCTATAAAGAGGATCACCACACCAGAGGCCACACCTTCAGACTAGAAGAAAAGTACTTTCATTTGAAGCAGCATAGTTGGTTCTTCACAGCAAGGACAGCGAGGTTGTGGAATGCACTGCCGGGTGATGTTGTGATGGCTGATTCTGTTAATGCCTTTAAGAGGGACTTGGATGATTTCTTGGACAAACATAATATCAAAGGCTATTGTGATACTAAACTCTATAGTTAATATATGGCTATTTATAATTTATGTGAAGGTATGGAGGGGTGTGTATGTGGATGCTGGGTTTACATTTGGAGGGGTTGAACTTGATGGGGTTTTTTTCAACCCAATTTAACTATGTAACTATGTATGTAACATTGCAACCTGCTTTCTTGATTTGTTTCACCAGGTTAAGGATGTATGTTCGTTCCTCCTGCAGAACTCTGTCCATCTGAGCATAGTCTGAAACAACAATCTGATGTCCATATCTGTTTTTGATGCTAACAAGCAGAACTGAATCAGCCTGATCTTGGCTTTCTCAGCCCTAGTTACTTCAGTATTTGCTGCTTTCTGTGTGAGCACAAGGCTATCAGCTAGTTCACAATCATCAAGTTTCTTGACAATGTTAATGTCTCGAAGATCCACACTGTTGGCTGTCCCTGTTTTGATCATGAGCAACCTATCAGGAGAAAAAGTGTGCAATTTTTTGTTTATAGTTGTTGACTTCAGTTGATTGCACATACTCTATTACAAATCGGCATGAGTACCAAGATAAATGTTGACCTTTCTCCAGGTACACAATATTTTATTCCATGTCTGCTATATAACTAGCTTTCAATCCAGAAGGGGAATTTCTCACTGTCCTTATGAATAAAATACTTGAAACAGGGGGATATGAGCACATCTACTTGAATACTGCAGGCAATCTGTTGATTGAAATTTAGTATTCATGATCTTAACAATGATTCTGCCAGTATCTGAGGACACATGAACTCTTTCAAACTGTTGACTTGGTAAAATTAATTGAGAAAACACTGTAAATGAACATTTTGCCTAGTCTTTTTGCAACTATACAGTGAATTGGCCTGTCGTCTGTGGACAGGTGAAAATAATATTTTTACAGATTTTATTCTAGGAGTGTCAAAGACAGAGGCTGTGTATATAACTGAGCTACATACACAAGATGTTGCTCTGTAAACTGCATCCCTTGGTGAAGAAGGATAAGATGCCAAGACAGATACTTGATTGAACAAATAAGCAGCAAGTGTTAGTACATTGTGTTTATTTTATGTTTGCTTCAGAATGGCAGAAAATTAAAAGAAATGTTCTTTGAAACACTGCCTACATCAAAGTGAGCTTTTAGGACTTGTTAAAATAAACCAAATTTTATAATAAAGGCATTGATCATTTTGTTCAGCAGGAAATACATATTCTAATAAATCCACAGGTTATTTTTTTTACTTTAAAGTAGAAGTATAAATCCCAGCCTCATTGCTTTGTAGGTTCATGTCATTCTTCAGTCATTCTGACATTATTATATTTTATTGTATGTGTATATTATTGCTTATATTACTTTATCAAGCTTCATTATTATGTAGAAAGTATTTTGACATTGTAGTGTCCCCAATAAATTCAGCTCTTTTGTGACTCTCCATGTAGACCAAAGTAAATTTTCCTATAAAAATATATTATTAAAATATAGCACAAAGTAAATGTATTGTTCCTGCATACATACTAAGTCTTTTTTACATATGCAATTTGGCTAGATACTGGACACTAAGTGGCACATTTACTAAGGGTTGAAGTGAATTTTCAAATAAAATTAGAATTTTAAAAATTTTAAGTCATTTTGGGCTATTTCGACTATGGAATAGCCCAAAATTCGATTTGAATTGAGAGAATTCAGAAGTCCGAATTTCTAAGTACTGTCTCTTTAAAAATTTTTTGAATTCGACTATTCGCCACTTTGAATTACCATTGTAGCCAATGGGGGACCCCATGGAAGTCCTAAGTCCTGGAAAATCTATATTTTTTTTGGAAAATCGTTCGAATCATTACATTCAAACGATTCAAATTCGATAAAAATTGACCTATTCAATCAAAATAGGTCCATTTACAATCGAAAAGGGCCCCTCCAAAAAATTAGATGGTCGAATTTCAAAATTTTTTTCATTCGAAATTCGACCAATAGTAAATCTGCCCCTATACATATATGGGCAATATATAGTGTGTCTGTACATGCTTTGTGCTGGACTGAGTAGCTCACACAGATACGATATTCAAGCCCCTAGGAAAAAAAGTAACATGTTGCCTACTAAATGTAGCCAACAATGAAACTTAAACCAGTCTTTATTTTTTTTGTAACTTAGATTTTATTAGATACAATCAAATTCACTTGTGTTACATATGTAGAATACTTTTCAGTATCTTTGCATGAAATACAATCAAATAAACAGAAAAAGAATTTAAACAACATTGACTTGTCTAACTTTCTTTGTTCTTACAAGTTTGCCATTAAGAAACCCTTATCCTCTCAATTGGATAATTTAAGCAATTAGTTAAGTCTGTTACTTTAACACTGGTTAGGGCTTGATCTGTCAAGCAGCTTAGAATTATGGGGTTGTCCACTTTCTATCTGGATATACTTTATTAAGTAGTTGCTATAATTCAGCCGGCTTTCCTAGGAGTTTGTACGGAGCCCATATAGCTAAGAATTTAGGGGTCTTATTTTGAATGTGGGCAATCATACTCTCGAATTTCATATTTGTAATTAGTTTCCTGTGGATTTCTGAGATTGAGGGAATAGCTGAGGATTTCTATTTGGCTATTCGTACAATACGAGCTGCCGTTAGTATGTGGTTGACTAACTTCTGGGAAGTACTTGAGATATCCTTTATGGGCTTACCTAGTAGATAAGACATCGGGTTTTTATCTATCTGGTTGCAAGTGACTTTCATTATCAATCTGTGGACTTCCTCCCAGTAGCCAGTGATCAATAGGCATTCCCATAATAGGTGATATAAGGATCCTATGTTGGGGCACCCCCTCCAACACTGATCCGGTATAGCTTTATTGATTTTGTTTAATTTTTCTGGGGTCATGTACCAAAGCATCATTACTTATATACATTTTCCTTCTGTTTAACACATGTCACTCCTGATCTCGCGTTACGCCATATAGCCTCCCAGTCCTACAATTCCCAGAGACCTTCCAGTTTTTGTTCCCAGTATGTCATATACCTGTGTTTTGGAAACCTGTCAGATGGTAGAGAAATTAAATTCTTATATATACAGTAGATGATAAAAGGGCTTTTTGTGGCCAGCTGCCCCTCATGATATTCTCAAAAGGGGTGAATCTTGTTTTGCGTTTAGCTGTGAGAAAAGGTTGAATAAAGTGTCTTACTTGAAGATATTCATAAAACCTTATTGGGGTATCTGGACATTTTGCAAGAAGGTCTCCGAATTGGAGTATCTGGGAAGCGTCAATGGTAAGCACATCAAATATACAGAATAGGCCCCCCAGTTACCGTATAAGGAAACATGTGTCCCTGGCTGAAACCTGGGTTTCTTGAGGAGTGGAGTCATTAATGAGAAGCGGGAAATTAAATGTAATCTGTCTTTGGTTCGGTGCCATAAGGTAAGAATCGCTTTAGTGGATTCTAATATGGTTTTTGGGAGAATTTCTTGAGGGTCTGTGTTTCATAGAAGTGCTCCCATGTGTGTGGTAGCTATAAAGAGGTTTTCTATATTGGCCCATAATGGAGCTGTGTTGAATTGTTACCAGGCTATCATCCATCTCAGATGTGCTGCATCATGATATCTCTGTCCTCCCTGTGTCTGAGGGGCCAATAGTACCGTTTTGAGTAGTCTATGCCTTTTGTTGCCCCATATAAATTTATGGAAAGTTTGTTGGATATCTATTAGTGTGGAGGAAGGGACCAAGGTTGGGAGAGTTTCAAACAAGTATTGGAATATGCGCAAAATACTCATTTTTAATGCCGCTATGCGACCAAACCATGAGAGTGGATAATAAACCAGTCTTTTTAACCTTGAAAATGAGTGTCAACAAATTATTAAAGAGATCAATTAACAGTCAAATTATTTAAGCCCCTTGTTAAACAGCTATCCTTCTTTTTAAGGCTCCTGTACCAGTATATTCTCCCATACATTACATATGTCTTAGAAAGCATCATCTGTATCACAGAAAAATAATCATGGATAGGCAGTATTTGGTGCCACAATTGTTGCAGGTATAAAATACATTTGTTATTTTACTGAAATAAAGACAAATAATGTACGGTTTATAATAAGTGTTTGTAAATTTTACTAGGAAGAAGTGGAAATGCTGAGCACTAAAAGGACCTTATGACACTAAAGCTGCAACAGACCACAAATAAGCTATCAGTACAGTGCTAAAGTATATTCAAATAAAATATATGTAATACTGTTTAGACAGCAGCATTAAAGAAATAAATAATGAATTGTTGCTTTTAAATATTTTCTCACTGGACTCTTTGAGGCACATTTATCAAATTTTTAGTTCATATAAGTTTTTTTAAACTCCCTTATATTCAAATGAATTAGAAATTCGACCTGGTGAAATATATTAATAAAATCACATTATTACAATGTGGACAAATTTAAACAACCCAAGAACTCAAATCGAATTTGATTCAAATTCAATCAAACCTGGTTTGAGTTTTATCTCAGAAAAAAAAAACTTGAATGTCAGGAAGGATGCAAACATCTCCAAATTGATCCCTGAACCTTTCCCATTGACTTAAACAGTAATTCAGCAGGCTTTAGGTGGCAAATAGTCAAATTCTAATTCTTAAAGGGCCAGCATATGATAACGATCGAAAATCTAAATTTTTTTTAAAAACTACAATCGAGTTTTTATAATTTCCTAGTTGAATATGACAGTGGTGACCATAAACAATTTTTATTTTTTAATTTGACCCTTGTTCTAGAGCACACTGATGTCAGAGAAAGGGGAAAACAACATGAGGTCCTGTTACCTTAATGCCAGATGTAAATATGTTCTTTCAAACGGTAATTGTAAAATACCATTTTGTCAGTAAAAGACAAATCTTCTGCTTTATGTTCTCAAAATGATATTCCTTCAGGATTCTCCTTTTTATATGTACATATTATATATGAAAGACTTTAATAATATAATATGTTCATATTTATAATGTACATTATCAGGCAGATTTACTAAATTCACGTGAATAGTTCGAAGTTCGATCGAATTCCGATCGTATGTTTTTTTCGGATATTCGAATATGCAAATTTGGCTACTTCGATCATCGAAAACCCAAAATTTGAGCATATCGAATAGATCGAATGATTGGATATTCGATAATTCGACCATTCGATGATCGAGGTACTTTAACTTTAAAATTTTATTCGACTGCCTACTTCACCAGATTGAACCTGCCGAATTGCAATAGAAACCTATGGGAAGCCCCCATAGGCTTTTTTTTCTATCACCTGCTCGAATACCATTCATACGATGGAACGCCTCAATCTTTCGAATCGTACAAATTTTTGGAGCGATCGGAGGAAATTTCGCAATTTTTTCAATAAATCGGACGATCGGTATTCGATCGTACGATTTTATCGAGAAATTGAATAACGAAGTAAAAATAGCCTAAAACTATTTGATAAGCATTCGATAGTCGAATACTTATCGAATTTCAGACGAATTCGAGGGCTTTTAGCCCTCGAATTAGGGAAGAATGATAAATTTGTCCCTAAATATTGTCAATCAAACTCCATGTTTGAAATATTCAAAGCTTTATTGAACAATTGTTAAAATTGCAAAAAAGAGATGGAGATGCAGCACCTGGTGATAGCAAGTTTGGAGGCCATACTCGCTGTAGGTAGGGGCAGCATAATAATCAGTGGTGGATATAATGCAATAGTGCTGATCTCAAGTGAGGATTGGCAGAGCATAGTAGCGACATCTTCTGGAATTCTGGTTTTGAATATTGTCTTGGGTTGAAGCTGGCAAGGTCCTATTTATTTGATAAAATGTGAATAAATTCTGTGGCCATTTTACATTTCTTACTCCTGGTGGCAGATTTACTAAATTCACATGAAGGATTCGAAGTTTGATCAAATTTTCAAAAAGATTTAAATTAAAATTTTCACATGTTTTTGAAGACCACTTCGACCAGTGAATTTTGAAAATTCGAATAATTCGAATTCGAATTTTGATTTGAAAAATTTTATCGATCAAATATTTTATATTAGATCATTCGACCAATCGAATTGTGGTAAAATCTTTCTAATTCGAAGGATCTTTATTCCCCAACAATTCCCAGCTATTCCCATGGTCAATTCAAGGGTTTTTCTAACCCTCGAATTTGACCCTTAGTAAATCTGCCCCCTGGTGTTTCATTAAGGTGTTAAACAATGTAATTTATTGGGATGGCTGAAAACGAAGGGTCAGTTAAAGAGTCCCCTTGTTATGTAATCTATTGTTTGTGCCCATTACACTTTTGCTTTGTTTACAGTACAACTTACCCTAGTCTGATCTCCAAATTAAAACATAACCGCCTTGAGATTTCCCAGCAGTCATATTCTAGTTTGCAATTTCACATGCAAATTCAGATGGAGTGGGACATGGTGTCTGAAAATATGCCCATTTAAAAACAATTAGCAAAGTTATATATGGATTGTCAGCCCTATTTATGCCACAAACATACAGAAAGCATTATTTTTTGCAGAACCTTCCTAACAAAGTTCCCAAAAGAAATTACTTTATTACACAGCTTGAATGGTAATTTAGGGGAAAATGTCACTTTGCAAGTAATTATTCCCCAATACAGAGAACAACCTTTTAAAAATAAATGACTGTTTTTGTATTAAAGAATGCATTAGGAAAGTTCTGAAGGTAAAGTAATTCCTATGTTTTAATATTACAACAAGGTCAGCACTTAAAGTAAAATATAAAAAAAGGATTAAAAATTATTCAGTATTACAGCTGCTAAATGCTTCGTTAATGAAGCCTGAATGATTTCAGCTGGCTGGATTCTTTTTAATATCTGCAGTTTTTCAATCAGCATAAAAAAACATCTCATGTATGTGCTGTGTTGGCAAAAATGATATTGATTAGGAGATTTTTAACTTTGACAGTTGTTTTTGGTTTATGTAACAATTTAAAATATTTGTTATGAGGCATGTTTGCAGTGTAGAAAATGTAATTTCCCACAGAGTCAATGCAGTTTACAATAAAAGAAACAACAGGTTTTTTTCACTGAGCAATGTAGATAAATCTGAACATTCTAAACGATTTTTGCAAAATTCAGAGAAAATGGTGACACAAATTATATATCATTCAATGGTCCATCTATGCTGTTTTAAGCCCAGTGCACAAAACAAACCATGAAAAGGAAATTTTATGCTTATTTGGAACCACCTCTTTGCCCTGATTTAGTCTTTTTTAAAGTACGCATAAAAAAATTAACAAAACAAAGTTAGAGGGAACATTAATATCTTTTATATGTTTGCCATGATTATCAGTGTCTCACTCTCTATCGACAAAATAGACAAAACAGTTATCTCTGACATAAAATATGGCCATGATTTACATTTAACTAGGACCTGTAGTTCCAGTGATTGAAATTATGACAGGTAGTAGTAATATTTTCTGTATTACAATGTCCCCATGCAAATAAATCTTTTGTGGTTAACAAACAGGATCAAGGAGCAGCCTGTCTTTTTGTTTCTGGTGTGCTCTCTCCTGTTACTTCTTTAAAAACTATGGTGACAACAAAAAACTATTGGCACAAAGAAGTGGGCTGCTTCTATTATGTCACTGTCTTGGGTGTTGGATATATGCTTTCCCTATTAGGTTGATTTTTAATAAAGCTGTTTTGAGTAATAGTGTATAAATACACCCCAAATTGTCACTACTAATACCAATAATGGCATAAAATCCAGTGTTTGAGTAAAACACACACCTTAATAAACTCAGCATTCATTTTACACATCGTTTACACTGTTTTTCTGGTGTTGCTTTATACATTATGATAAATAGCCCCCTTACAGATATATAAATATCAAATATCCCCATATAATATCTGACATATTTATAAAGCTGATAATGATTTTAGAATCCAGTGCAGAAGAAATACAGTCAGACCAAGTCGGCAGCTTATTGGCCCGTGAATGGGGCCCGCCAACGGGCTTCACCATTCAATATCTGGCCGAAAGTCGGCCAGATGTCGATCGGACGGGACTAAAAATCCCTTCGGATTGTGGCTGCATCTGTTCGTTGATGTGGTCCCGCGATCTGACCGCTGTTTGGCCTCCATTATGATCCTATCATTGGGCCCTAGGGCCCACAATCGGATCATCCCGATATCGTCTTCCTCAAGGTGGGCATATCGGGGAGAGATCCTCTTGTTTGGCGACATCGCCAAACGAGTGTATCTCTACGTGTATGGCCACCATTAGATACAGCTAAGGCCAAGGAACAAGTGAATGCATCAAGATCCCTAATTAGGTTGAGATCTTGGCAGGTACAAATCAAATGTGTCCAAAAGAATGTAAAAGAGGAGAAAGTTACAAGAAACAAACATGGAAAGCCAGGAAGGGGCTGGAGTTAAATAGTACAGGCAATCCCAATCATTTAACATGGCAACACGCAGAACATTTGCACGTGTAAATGCATGTACTAGCAGTTGCTTGTGTAATTAATTGCACAGTTGGCATTGCTCTGTGTGACATTGTTGTAAGGTGGTTAAGAATAAATTTTGTTGATCTGCCTTTTACTAGCATGTTGCATTGCATGATGCTTATAATGTGATTATGTGTTTTACACCCTCAGTGCAGGTATCTGCTATTGGCCCAGTAAGGTCTTTGGCCCCAAATTCAAATATATTTATACTCCTAGCCTTCCAGTGTTTGTCCCCTGTGAGGAAGCCCAATAGCAAAATTTGCATTAGGGTTGATTGATGGTAGGGGAGAACTCTTGTAACACATTATGTGCCTCCCTGAGAACATTGCATTCTGACCCTTGATGCATTTGAACCTTGTGTGGTATGTACAGCATATGTTCAATTATTGCTAGTGGGTTCAGAAAATGGGGGGGTCCCATACTAATGTAGGTTTGATTCCTTTAGTACCTGGATACTTAGGCTACCTCTTGAACTCATCTGTCACTAATCTTTTTGTAATAATGTTTTAGTATATATATGTTTTTTAATATTGTAACAATATAGTAAGCTTTTTTTAAATCAGCTCACCTGTGTGAGCTCTCAATATGTAGATTCCACGGTTCTAATGGTTCTTTGTTTGTAATTATTGTTTAAATACCCATAGATTTATAGTTGTAGTGACCCATAGGTTTCTGTTTGGCACCTATGGAGTTAAGTCCCTGATCTCTGTTACTAGGCAGAAGGTTATGTTGCAAGTGCATGCTTCTAACCAATAGTTACAGCCCAGAGTGTAATGACGATTTCCTGCCTTACACTGTATAGTGCTGGGAAGGGAGTGGCAGCTTCCTCTTTGGCCTCTAGATGGTGATCCAGCAGGGTCTGCCCAGGGGGGACCTGGGTACAGAAAGGCCTTTGCTCTGAAAAGAAGTTGGGGACCAGGAAATGAGGTATAGCTAGCCTACGGGAGTTTGGTGATAGACTCTCTAGGAAGAGTGAGACGGAAAGTTTTAGCAGCATGAGCAGTTGTAGCTCCGCCGAGGATTGATAGAAGGAAGTAGCTTCCCGCAGGTTTTGAAATACCTGAGTGCAGGGCCTCAGAGAAGAGGGACTGTGAGGGTTGAGGCTGCTGTCCTGGAGCTCCCTGGAGAAAGGGAGGACTGTCAAGGCTTCGGGAGGGTGCAACTGCTCCAAAATGCTGTACCAGTCTGTGTGATAGCTGGACATTTTAACTATCTGTGGTCTGGATAGCCCAGATTAGCGTTACATAGTGTTATCTGGTTGCTGAAATATATAAGTGCACTCTTTGTGGATAATTGGTATACATATTTTGTATTTGTTTTATTTATTTTAAACATTAATAAAAATATGTACCTTATTATAAATGGAAAAAGGTTAAAAATGCTTAAACTATTTGCTTAAATTTGGATAACACTGTCAGTAGACATCATGTCCTGTTGTTTGGACCATTGCTGTTTGATTATTCACTTGTTATCAGCATATTCTCTCCATGTCATTTAGTTTTTCTGTCTAGTATCTTGCTGTTTCAAATTTTAGCCATCTCTGTGTCGTGTTATTCTTGGCAATTTACTCGGTGGTCTGACTGCCTCTATGAATTCACAATGTTTATTGTGCATTTCTGTTTAACTGTTTAATTGCACTGCTTCAGGCATTTGCAAGCTCAGCCCAAACAGAACTAACTAAACGTGACATTCCTTTTTTTTTAATATCTGCAAGGAACTCCTTCAACATTATATACTGTGTCCCTCATGGGGAGATTATAATGTATTTTGTAATGGTATTTATTGAGTAAAAATTTTTCCCTTGATTAAGTAAAACAAAGGGAAAATGTATAATCATGAACAAGACATTTTCCTCATATTTGTATAGTTATCGGATGGGCCTGTCCTTGATTGAGCTTAATTAGTTGAATTAATAGAAGTGAGAGAACAAAATGTACTGTAAATGTCTTGAAGTGGTTTATCTGCAAAAGGCATTTACGATAACTAGTTTATTTCTTAGGGTGACAAATCCCCTTTAAAAGTCACATGTAAGTATAATTCATATTGAAAGCAGTATATGCATTTTCTTTCATTATGCACAAACTCCTTTGGGGTTTATATGAATGAATAGAAACTGTTGATGAATGACTTTCTTTATTGATTTTCGTTAATTAATTGATTTATAGAAACAGTCAAGTGATATTCGCTGGGGGTGAACATAATTGTTAACCTGGTCCACCACTCCTGTTCTGAAAAGTGCACCATCCTGGGGTACTAGACCACGAACGATGTGCTGCCATGGCAGAACCCAGTGAATATGACTTTACTTGCCCTTTAATGATCTATGAATTGTGTATGAATATATTAATTTGCTTATTTATGTCATTCAGTTGACTAAGGTATGCTAACTGATTTCCTGGATGACAGCAGTGCAGGTCACATTATTCTGTAAATTATTAATTGGCAAAATAATTATGGAATGATTATGGAAGATTAAACTAATGTGTTTAGGCAATTAGGATACATTTTCTTTGTTAATACTTAGTATTTTACCTTATTTATAATTTATTGGTTGCCATTGGCAACTGGAGTAATGCAATTTCGCACCTATGTTATCTGTCACCTAGGATTGCAGATTATTGCGTGTCCACCTCAGCAGCTTCATCTGAGCCTTATATGTATAATTCTATAAAGTGAAGAAACTTAGGTTTCTTAAATAATTACATTTTATTACTCCTGTAAACATTTGATATTATGAACCACAAGTGATATTTAGATTCATATTAGCTGGTTTGAAATGATAATGGAACACCTTTACCCTAAGGAAGTGAATGAATGTGCTCAGTATCACAGAACCTTGGATATTGGATATTTATTTGATATCTCTGAATTCTAAATGAGTGTATGCATTAAGTCAGATAGATAAAAAGAAGCAGCTGGTGGGCAGTCAGAGGGAGCTGGTAGCTGACAGAGAAAAAAAGATGGGCATAGAAAGAAAAGAGGCACACAGAATACTGATGCAGTGATGATTTAATAATGTTATACTAGAGAACATGATGCAAAAAATAAACTGTCAAAATCTTGTATATTAGCCGACATGTAAGTAAACTAATTAGGACTAATATCTGCAGTGCTTTTCCAATTAAAATTAGAAGCCATAAAGCACATCAAAGCATACATATGACTCAGGGGCATTACACATTTGTCATTATATGTTATAAATTTTGCATAAATTAGCTAATAAGTCAAAATGTAAATTAAGGTAGACATTCCATTGGAACAGCATTGGAAAAAATGTGGAGAACGAGATATGTTATATGCCTTAAGGATTATCAATAAGAGAGAAATAAAAATATTATTTCTCTGTCTGCCTTTTTAAGATTGGCTTTTTCAATATACTAATTACATTATGATGTAATTTCTGGAACTGACTTTGTTTTGCTGTAGCTGAGTTAATTGTGCACCTCTATGCATGGAAAGCTTTTATGTATTGGGGCATATATTATGGTCCTTCAATTACAAACAGTGCTATAGGTGTATGTCTCATAGCATTGACATCTAGTTATTTTGAGAGTGTATTAGAAAGAAACACATGCATCTAGTGCATGCATTATATTAACAAACCACTGTTACATTACAAATTGAGTTTGGAGAACAGGTAATTACATTTTGTAACAGAGCCTGGCCCAAAAATTTGCTTTGGCAAAATTATACTGGAAATCTGGGGTGAAAAGCTGTATTTTTGGTAAAACATTCAACTCTTCCCTAAACAAACTTTTTGTCCTTTTCCCATTAATACATACTGTAAATCTCAATGAGAAAAAAAATATTTTGTATTTGTGGGGGAAAAAATAATTAGAAATTGTGGGGGGATGAGTGTGTAGTTTTCAGCAGTTCACAAGTTGGATTTTGGTGCAGGTGAGACACAACTTTTCCCTGTTGTAAAGATACTCACATTAAAATGCACACTTCTGTATAGGTACAGTATGCTCAGCACCGCTCAGTTTTTTTCTGCCTTCCACTTTGAATAGGATGCTTCTGCTTGACCTATTGACAAAGGAATCCCTGGTAGTGATGTGTGGGTCGGGTTTTTACTGACCCACACCCGCCTGCCACCCACCTTCCCTCTACCCGCACACACTCGAGCCTGAATTACGGGTTCCTTTTATAGACCTACGCCTCTTTGCCCTGTCAATGATGTCACAAAAGGGAGGTGGGAAAAGTATGTGCATCTATAAAAGTTGAACCCAGAGGTTGTAAGCCGGCAATTGTAAGGTCACGGGTGGGGACAGCAGTCAGAAAATCTCAACCTGGACCTGCCTGCGACCCTGAAAGTGGAGTGCGAGGTCGGCCAGAACACGCCTAATCTGTGGGTTCAGTGGGTATCGGGCCGGCTCGCACATCACTAATCCCTGGAGCAACTACTACCTCCTAACAAACTGGTAATTCCAGGGTTCCCTTTGTTCCCAGCATGGGGTATCTGCACACCAAACACCTTAAATTATGCCAGTGAACACTGTAATTGATGCCAGGCAGACTTCAAAAATATTTGGATCAACTATGCCTGATTTGTGACAAAGCACATATGCAGTAGGATTCATTTCATTCATTTGAACTGCAGTTGCACTAAGCAAACTGCTTGGGAAAAACATGGTAACTCCACTCAAACTCATGGTCCTTCGCAACCCATAACCACTCCCACTACAGCAGAGAGAGACCAAGCAACTTACCTGGGAGGGGCCACAGGTGGTTTGCAACTCCAGGTGGACCTTGTGGCTAATGGGGGGGGGGGTATGTGGAGGCCCCTAAAGCAGCCCCAGTAGTCCCTGAATCACCAAGTCTGACACAAACTTTCCTCACTGCATCTCGGTAAGTAAACCCTAATCTGTTTAGGTTCTTGTCTAACAATCAACAACAGCCCCAAATACAGGAGATAAAACTCCTGTTCTTCTAAACATCAACTACATAGAGTTTTCAGGCACAGGATACAAACTATGCATGCCAGCTCAGATCTCCATGTAGAGAGAGGCAGTTCTGTTCTCTGGCAAAGAGGAATATTGCATTTACAGTATACACATTAGGGCTCATTTATAAACTTCACACAGGGGCAGATTTGTTCGCACAGTGAATATATTTACCATGCGCCTGGTTATATTTATAAAGCTGAATAAGTGTTTGCTAACAAATTTGCGATTTTTTTTTGCACACTGGCAATGTCTATAAGACTTTTTTAAATTTAACAAAAAAATCATAAAATTTGGAATATTTATGCGAATGCTCTGCGTTTGAAATATGCCACAACTTTGGTAGCGGAGAAAATATAGTTACATAGTTACATAGTTAAATTGGGTTGAAAAAAGACAGTCCATCAAGTTCAACCCCTCCAAATTAAAAACCTAGCATACACACACACACATCTCCACTCTTTCACACAAACCATATATGCCCATAGCTATACTAACTGTAGAGTGTAGTATCAAAATAGCCTTTGATATTAGGTCTGTCCAAAAAATCATCCAAACCCCTCTTAAAAGCATCAACAGAATCAGCCATCACAACATCACCCGGCAGTGCATTCCACAACCTCACCGTCCTCACTGTGAAGAACCACCTACGCTGCTTCAAATGAAAGTCCTTTTCTTCTAGTCTGAAGGGGTGGCCTCTGGTGCGGTGATCCTCTTTATGGGTAAAAAGGTCCCCTGATATTTGTCTATAATGTCCTCGAATATATTTGTAAAGTGTAATCATGTCCCCTCGCAAGCGCCTTTTTTCCAGAGAAAACAACAATATATGCAAAACAGTTTTGCAAATTGCTAATTTACGTTACTGTCAACACTATTTTCCCACAACAAACTTGCATAGTGCCTGTACTCGCACAAAGACCTGTCTCATTTGCGAGCCATTTGTGAAAATGTATTCACAATGCAAATTCACAAAGTGTAAAGATGGGCACAGCAGCGCAATATTGTAGCGTTCAGGAAAAAGCATGGACAAAAGAACTATTTGCGAATAAATATGCGCTGTGTGAACTTTATAAATGACCCCCATTGTTTTATTCTAAAGTGAGGATTAATCCATCCAGTACCTTTCCACTCTTCCTTAATCAAACTATATTGGTTAAAACAAATTTGTACACAGTGCATAAACAGTACAATAACATTTACTGTATAGCAAACTTTTTAAATACAATATTTGGAGTACTATTGCCCCTGCAAATCTAAATGGCATCCTAAAAAAAAGCTTGAATTTAATATCGGACCCTTTGTTGCAGTTCATGAATCATGATCAGTTATTGATTAATTTATACTTGTACATTATGAAAGTGATATTTTATTGTTTTTATTGTATCTTTACTTGCTGTGTAGTTTCATTATAAAGTTCTACATCAAGGAAAACATGCTAAGGACACTTAACAAGTGCCAAGTTATACCATATGTTGTGTTATATTAGATCACATTGCAATTTTTTCTTTTTATATTTACTTTTCATTTAGAAATATAAGTGCTCATTTCTCAGATTTGTACTACTATACCTTTTAGTTGCCCTACAGGAAGTTATTCACGCTGCTGCACTGTGTTTTTAGCAAAAATGAAAATGTCACAAACTAGGAAAATAAATGACACAGCTAAAAATTCTGCCAGCAGCTTGTTGGCAAAGATCAAATGGGAGTCTGACGGAAGCCTCAGGCCTTGTTGTAAATTTCCCCTAGGCACTAAAGACAATGCATAGCCATTACAATATAAAGCTGTGATGCATTCCTTGTAACTTATTAATTTTCTGTTATTACATACTAGTACTAATGCTGGCAACATAGCAGAATGGTCAGAACACTGTGGAGCACAAGATTTTCTTTGTCAGATTTTGCTGTGGTCACAATAATGCCACCAGCACTCAGCTGACTTGTTAAACTTTAATTTTTAAAGAACTGGGTTTATTTGTCATTACATATTCAATGGACAACAAGGGTGCTATTTATCAAAGGTCGGATGTATGTTAATGTTTGTTTACTCTAATAAATTCAAATGTACTCACAACTCGAATGGGAGGTTTTTTATGAAAAA
Source organism: Xenopus borealis (assembly GCA_024363595.1). Lineage (NCBI taxonomy): Eukaryota > Metazoa > Chordata > Amphibia > Anura > Pipidae > Xenopus > Xenopus borealis. Next base: position 112,455,863 of record CM044434.1, on the reverse strand, counting down.
ATGAAGTCTAATATTCGATTAAATAGTCCCGACATGAAATTTGAATCTAATTCATATCGAGTTTTCCTCCAAAAAAAAAACTTGAATGTCAGGAAGTCAATTAAAGGACAAGTAAAGTCTAAAATAGAATATGGCTAGAAATGCTGTATTTTGTATACTAAACATAAACATGAACTTACTGCACCACAAAGCCTGCTCAAACAATGGATTTATGCTTTCAAAGTTGGCCACAGGGGGCTGTCATCTTGTCACTTTGTTAAATACAAAAGACTGTGCACATGCTCACTGTCATCTGGACTGCTTAGGGATCATAAATTATCAAAACAGCACAAGTCAAATAATATCTGCCAGAAGCCGATACAGCAAGACTGATTGATAATCAGAATATACAGACTGCACTGGGTCCTGTGTTGTCATGTAATCTAATGTGGATTTTATAGTTTTTGTGTTGTTTAATACAAACTTTCTCCAACTCTGCAGAACCAGTGACTGCAGCAAAATATCCTCCAAATAGAATCACAATTTAGATCTTTGTCCCTGAAACTGGAGTTGGAAACATTAAAGGGGATGTAAAGGCAAAAATAAAATCCAACATAAATCTCGACATAGTCGCCCACTGCAAGCTGTTGGAGTTCTGATGGGGTGGGAAGTAAGATGGGGCTCCCCCTGCTGCTCACAAGTATGACTGTTTCCCTGCCCAGCAGTTAGGGGCCGTCTGACACTTCCTATCCACAGCAGTAAATGAAGGGAGAATTTCACCCAATACAGTCAGGTTTCTTATAAAAACGGTTTCTTATAATAAATCTGCTCCAAAGACTTATTGCTGGGTTTGTTGTATATGATCATTCACAGCAGTGTTTTTTAAACCTTTCATTGGTATACTAAAAATTTGCAATTCAGCCCCCTCAGACTTCAAAACTATACAAAGGTCAACAGTTTTTATGACATTTTTGACATCACAGCAAGTTGCTGAATTTTGTCTTGCAGAATTTCTTATGTAAATGATAAACACACTAAACATAAGCACTATGCATATGCTGACTAGTGATGGTTAATCTGTCGCGTTTCGCTTCGACAAATTTTCAGTGAAATTCACAAAATGTTGAAAAATTCGTGAAACCAGATTTCGTTGTGCATCAAAATAATTTGATGTGGACGCGTACTTGCGACAGTATTTTTTGACGTGCACTGCAATTTGATAAAACCCATCTTCTATGGGTGTTTTGTTTGTGTCACCTTTTTCCAGCTTTGGGGCTACCAATAATACATTGGTGGCCAGGGGATTAGAAAAAAAACCACACATTGGTGTCAGTAGAATTGAACTGTGGCTTCAGGACGTAAGTTATAGCTGTTTTTGTGACTTCGGGTCTTTTCGCAGCTTCAAGACTTCAGGACTTCAGGGTCGGCTCTTTTCATGACTTCGGGTCTTTCCATCGGTTCAGGTTCGGCACTTCTGCATTCGGCTCTTGCAAGGGGGGCCCGGCTCTTTGAAAAGTGCAGCACTGCCAGGCCACCTTCAGCCCCGGGCCCGGGACACTTGTCCCGCCTGTCCCCCCCTGATGGTGGCCCTGATTGGGCTGATGGGGCCTGTTTGGGCCTCTGTGTAATTTGAATGCCAGGGCGTTTTTTGACTCCCAGACCAGACATGGCTTTGGGGCTACCATTGACTCATGTTTCCCTTTCTTTTAAACTTTGTATACTGTGATAAATAAATATATGGCATGTTTTGCTTTGGAGTCAATGGGAAGAGCAATTCACTCTGTAACTGCTACACACACATGCCCTCCCTGTACACATTGTTAGAGCACTCCTATCATTTCAAAAGAAAAAAGTGCTCACATTTTGCCAGTTTCTTAAAAATCTGTACTTTTTTAACATTACCTCTGGTTGACTGGTAATGGTATCTACTACAACTCTCAGCCTATATTGCTGTTGAACCAAAAAGTACCATCTATAGTTTTATTTATTATTAATAGCTTACTAACACAGGCTCAACTATTAATAATTCAGCCGAACACATGGGGCAGATTTATCATTGGCCGAATTTCGAATTAAAAAAAATTCAAAATTCCACCATATGAATAAAAGGGAAGTAAAATCCTTCGAATTCGACTATCGAATTCTAAGGATTTTACCGCAATTCGATCGATCAAATGAAAAAATTCGATTGATCGGTCAATCGTTCGAATCGATTCAAAAATTTAATCGATCGAGTTTTTTTTATTCAATCAAAACTAATGATTCCCAATTCGGCAGCTTGGTTCTGGCGAAGTAGGTGGTCGCATAAAAATTTAAAGGGGAAGTTATTCGACCATCGAATAGTCGAATAAAATATTATTCGAATTCGACTATTCGATGGACGAATTGCCCTAATTTGCATATTCAAAGATTCAAATTAGAATTTATATTAAATTCGATCAAACGTCGAATTATTCATGTGTGTTTTGTAAATCTGCCTCATAATATCAGGGTGCTGTGTATCCCACATTAAGATCAATAAACCATTTATTTATGCCAATGAACCATATATTTATGTCTAAATGTAAGTTGTCATTGTGGTGACCTAAACTATGGTCTCCAGCAATAACCCATCAATTTATGGTTATATATAAATCAATCCTGGAGAACTACAGGAGTTCAAAAGGTGCCATGAGACAATGGGTTAATTGGGGACATGCTGGTGGTTACATTGATGTATGTGCTGTAGGTCACATACTCCAGCCAACTTGAACAATGGGAGGCAGGACTAATGCCCCACCCTGGGTGAGTGAAGGGAAGGACCAGCCAATAGAACAATAGAACTAACCACAAGGGGGTGGGATCTTAAGTAGTGATGGGCGAATCTCCCCAGTTTCGCTTCGCTGAAAAATTTGCGAATTTCAAGAGAGTTGCCACGTTTTCTTGAAAAAAATACCGGCCTTCCTAAATATTTACCTTTTTTTCCTATTGATAACATTGGGATCAACCATCAAAAAGACCGGCCAGGCCGGTAAAATACTGGCCAGGTGGCAACCCTATATGTTGGGTGTGAAACCTTATCAGTTTGGTGTTAAGATGTTCACTAAAACCAATTGGTGAAGATCTGTGGCCTTGTGTCATATACGTGACGTCTAGGGTCCTTTTCTTGAAAAAAATCCTGGCCTTCCTATATATTTATCTTTTTCCTATTAATAACATTGGGATCAACCATCAAAAATACCGGCCAGGCCGGTAAAATACCAGACAGGTGGCAACCCTAGTGACGTCACAGTCATAATTGTGTTATATTATCCAAAAAACTTCAAGTACCATGTGAGTAGTAGTTAAATGAAAAATAAACTCCAAGTATACAGATTTTAACAAAAGTTTGCAATTAAATTTTATTGCAAATGCAATGTAAAATGAATGCACAATCTTGCAATTTAACAATTGCTCCTGGTGGAGGTACCTGATGAGGTACCTGAGCTCCCCTATTCTCATATTATCAGGTAATGCTATGGCTTTTCTCTTGGAACTCCTACAAGTGGGTAGGGCAATGGATATTTATATAGGTGACGTCCATGTTTGACACGTGATGCACGTGCGCGCGGCTGCAAATTTCGACGCAACATTGCCGGTTTTCAACGCTACAGCGCCAATATCAATTAATTGACTACTAATACACTTAAATACATTGATTTTTAAAAAAAATCTTAATTTAATGTCACTATATTTGCTAACCATGCAGCAATATTAGAAGTAGCATTATTAGAATTAAAGGGTTTGTTCACCTTTCCTCACTACTGACTTGAATACTATAGATTATGTTACCCTAAGCAAGCTTAACTAATTTTCAAACTGATTCTGCCTCTATTTAGCTAAATGTGCCATTTAGAACTCATCATAACAGCTCCAAATCTCTGTGAGCCGTCTGAGAAAGTTTTCATGGGGGAGGAGCGTTCATCCAGTATGC
>CM044434.1:112433145-112451399 GCA_024363595.1 Xenopus borealis | reverse complement strand
AGTAACTAACATATTGCACCCCTTTGATGAAAAGCACTTTAGTGAGTACCCTTCCCCTTACAACAGAAGGATATAGGGGTACACACATGTGCATAAGGAGCGAGTGGTCTGGTTTGCTTATTATGTGCATGCATGTGACATAGGATCTGTTGTCCCAAGTCCCCTGATCCTACACCACATGCATGAGCATAAAGAACATTTTTAAAATACTTCCCTAATTCATAAACATTGGATCATCTTACATTATATAGATCTTTTTTGCCTGAGGTTAAAGACATATTCAAGGTCAAAAGAACCTTCACTAGTAATAAAACCAGGTCCAAGCCACTTTACTGCTTAAATGCTTTTCTATAATCACTATAGTAGTTATTGATTCAAAATGTTCTTTCTCCCTGTGACCATATAAGATGTTCCTTTTTTAATTTAATGCTTTGCAAAAAATAACCAACCCCATGTTAACTCTATTTGTCCAACTTATTTTCTATTCATGCAACAAATCTTTCACTTTCATAAAAAAAGCCAGTAATGTTGAATGTTAGTGAAGAAAGAACATTTTCACTAGGTTTCACTGCAAAAAAGACACCAAAAAATTGTTGCATGTCAAAACAAATTGTCGCCCGTATACTTCAATGCAGTTGACAAATTTCTTACCACTTGTTAACTGATATCCCTTGAGAAGATGATTGCTCAGATCAATTACATTGGTACATGGAGTACAGCTTTCTAGATATTTTCCAAATTAAAAGGCCACATTTACTTAATCACACACCAACAGGGAATATGAGATTTAAAAACTCAGGGCTGCATATTTGCAACACACAGGTTTTATTTATAGTTGCTTTCTCTAGCACCAGGGAAAACAAAACCAGGATTGCATAAACATGGCTCTAGCTGTTACTATAGGTATACCAGCACAATCCCCAGGGGAGGGTTCTGAGCAGGTAAGGGAACTGCATATTGTCCACAGAAAGGACAAGGATCAAGGAGAATGGTCATGGGACAGGCCAGGTCAGTACCAAACAGAAACAAGGTGCACAATCAGGAGTACCAAATCAGGAGCAGAAGGGTAGTCGAGGTCACAGGCCAGGGTCAAACCAAACAGGAACAAGGTACACAATCAGAATCCAAAGAGTAGTCAATTAACATGAAAAGGTCAAGAACAAGGATCAGACAATATGTAAGCACACCCAGGAAATAATGAAAATAGACCTGTATTGGACCATGATTCAGTGCAAATTAATAATTTTGGGCTACTTCGACAACAGAATAGTCTAAAATTCGATTTCTATTGAAAAAATTTGAATATTCGAATTTCAAAGTACTGGCCCTTTAAAAATCCTTCAAATTAAACTATTCCCCAGCTTAAAGCTGCCGAATTACCATTTTAGCCTATGGGGGACCTCACAGAACTTGGCAAGAAAATTTTACCAGGTTCTGAGAATTCTAATGATTTTGGTAAAATCACTAGACTCGTTCGATCGAAACGAATGAATCGAACGATTTTCCTTTGATCGAATATGGATGTTTTTCGATCAAAAATGGCCATATTTTCACTTCGAAATTTGACCATTAATAAATCTGCCTCTAAAACTCCTTTCAAAAATTTCTTGCTTGCTGTTATAAAACACAGAACAGTAATGGATGTCATTTAAAACAATATTAAATTGTTACTGTTCTAAATTTATTCCCTTAAGAAGTATATGTAGAAGCACCAAGAACCTAAGTTGCTTAATATAGAGGTAACAAAGTTAATAGGAAATAAAAGAAAGCCATTTACAAACTACAAGTCTCTTGGGACAGAAGCTGCATTTAATGAATATTAACACTATGGGGAATATTTTTGGGCTACTTCAACCATCGAATTTGCAAAATTTGATTGAATGACTCGAATAAATCATATGATTTGAGTTGCTATATTTGCGTATGGGAAGCTCCCATAGGCTTTTTCTAAGTTTTTTTTTTATTATTGAATAGAAATCATCCGATTTTTCTAAAAAAAAATAAAACGATTCGTACAATTTTTTCGTGAAATCGGATGAATTTGTATGTTTTTTGAGAAATTGGTTGATTGCTATTCGTTCGTTCGATAGATTGGATAGCGGTAAAATCCTACGAATGCGATTTTCGATTTCGTCAGATTTTACTTTGTGAAAATTTTGAGGGTCAAATTCGAGGGTTTTTAACCCTCGAAATGTGACCCTTGATAAATGTACCCCTATAAATGTATATAAACACTATAGATTATAAATGTTGTGAAACAGCAAACTGGATCCCACTGGTGTCTAATGAAAGGGCAGATTGGGAAATTTACTCTGAAAGCAGCAAGTAAGTTGCGGGTAAAACTTAGTCCCTTTGTAAAATGTATAAGCAATGGAATTCTTAATGAATCAGATGAAAATTGAGTGTAGGACTGGCCAGATATGGGATGACTTTGAAGTAGTTGGCCAGCTTGGGTGTGTTGCAATATATGGACAAACAATCCCGTTGTTTGAAGGGTAGGCATTTTTCAGTAGCTGTATGCACAAAATGTCTTAATGTCTTAGATATATTGTTAATGGGTTGAGTGCAGAGGACCTTTTGTATTTGTCTATATATATATATATATATATATACAGTATATACAGTTTATATATTTAGATATATATGTATATATATATATATATATATATATATATAAAGATATCTTTTTAAACAATGAATCTTATAATATTTTCATTTCATTTACATTGTATACAGTAATTATCCATGCGATACTTATACCACAAAGAAAAGTATGCTAAAGGCTAATTTAAGTATAATTTTTAAATGAATCAATTGGAAAAAGTCACATCAGGCATCTTCATTATTGTCAGTATTATAATGGATGATGTGCTTTTTACGAACTAAGCAGCCCAATCCATCAGTGACAATGTAATGTTATTTAGGCCTGGAAAATCTGTTGACTCGATTGTTTTTGTACTAGCACCATAAATTCCCTCTTTTATTGCAGAGGGGGAACAAAAAAGAAGTTAGCTTGGTAATATCACACTCATCTCTGTGAGTTTATCTTTGTAATATTAATTAAACTAAAAATAGCCCTTCACATTTTATGAAGATCTGCTGGAAGCAAGTATATATTTTTAAATAATTTTATGTTCTTTCTTGCAAACAAAGTGCAAGAATATGTTGGCAGCTAACATTACATTGTTCCTCCAAGTGTTTAATCAATATAGTTGGTTATCACAAATACAACCTTTGATTAAGCAATCCTCCTATATTTAAATTTTGTTTGTGTAGTACATTGCAATAAATAAACACTGTAAAAATATACATCTATTTTTTTCTGCAGGTTTTCACATAAATGGGTATATTTTCAAAATTCTTTGCTAACAATGCTAACATGCTTCCATGATCAATTTGCTTTTGACACTAGTTTTACAGGATTTGTATTCTAGTTCTCATTTAGTGCTTTAAGGCAACCTGTATTTATATATATTATTAACGTAGCCTGAACTGTTTTTTTATTTGAATTTTATGTGGCATTGATTTTTAAATATAAAATGAAGAAAATTACTAGAATTTGTCGTAAATCATTAGCGTAAGCTGCTAGAACAAATCAAAAAGCAGTATGCACTGCAACAGTAATTGTCATTAATTTACTGTGGCTCAATTAAAGTGCTGTCTTGTATATTATTTTAATCTAATGGATCTAAATAAACAAAAATGGTTTATATTTGCATTGAGATCAGATACTGGTGCCATTAATAATTTTTGCTATCCATTTCCCGTTGCGTTTTTGTTTCTTGGCAACTTTGTCTGGGTTATTTAAACTGAATCAGCAGAGAGATAATTAGTGTATTGTTACATTTTAGAATGGAGTACAGATGGTATGAAAATGTTATTTTCATTATTTGCTACCTTTTCCTATGATACATGTAAACTCTTTAATCTACACATGCCAGATAATGAAGAAAAATAGCAGAAATCAGTCAATTTGGAAAATGTAAAACCTCAATTATTGGTCATGATATACCATATGCATAAAGTATCCATTTGTATGAAATCATATGAATGTAAACCTCTGCACTGATTAGTTAGACTGTCAATCACTCTTCTTACTCATTGGGTAACATTATATTGAAAAATGTTCTTCCTTGCAGGCAGCATTTGTGCTCACAGAGAGCAAAGTGTTTATAAATAGATGAAATTCTTGTTTCAGAGTTGTAAGAGTAATAACATAAGAGTCAGTTCTTTGCCCACTACTCTTCAAGTTTTGAATTCATTATAGCTGGTCTAGAAAGTAAAGTGTTCATAGCTGTGAGTAAGAATAAACTTTTCTTGAATCAGAGCTGGGTATTTGCTATAGAAAGATTTACCCAATATGTAAGTACTTCCTTCTGGCATGACAGCCCTTGTGAACCCTGGGAATAACTGAATCTATAAAAAGGACTTGATATCTGCAGTATAAAACATGCTTTACACATCTTAGGAATGAAATCACGCCACCAATTAGCATCCACATACTGTATTAATCATAGGATTTATCAGAAACTTTTTTGAGGGAATGTAATAATGGTTGCTAATGCAAAACTCATTTGCAACTCCAACAAATGTTCACAAAATGAACCATTTTGAAAACACTTTGCCCCTCACACAACATTAGGATAGGGATTGTGAATTTCATAATTTGCAACACTGTGTAGTTTATGTAGTGAAACTTCTTAATGAAAAATTTATGTTTGCTTCTTCAGGCAGGTGTTAAGGGTTTGAACAGCTCAATTAAGATTAGCAATGCAATAAAAAGTCTAATGAAGAATATTGCAACATACACATTTGTATTCGTATTCCGATTTGTTCTCTATGTAAATTTTATTACATTTAAATTTACATTTAGGCTTAAAAGTCCAGCTCAAAAATGTAACTCTCTAGTATATACCAGATTGGTATGTAGAGTAGGATACTGCTATAGGTGTGAGCAATGATAAAATAAACTGGAGTCAAATAAGTTAAAAAATATGCTAACTACATAAAAAAAATGTAATTAAATGAGACATTCTGTTGAGTATGACAAAGGGGAGAATGTTAGATTTTTTGCCTCCTTCCATTCAACCATAATGATAAGGAATATGCACATTTTCCAGAACAGTATAATAACACCATTGTAACTTGTTTTTAGAATTTTATTCAACCAAGTCCCTTTAGGGATATTTGAAATGAAAACGTTCTCTGAAAATGCTCAGCTTTCTCTAAGCAAACTATATTCTCAGTGAAAAGAGATCTGCCAAGCAGAATACATTACATTACACTCAATTTAGATAAACAATGTATCTATATAAATGAAAGTAAAGTCGATAAATGTCCACCACTGCATGGCATTTAGGGAACATGCGGAAATCCCAATAGCTCTTAATCTATACAGTACACACATCAGGGGTCATAATCAAGGGAAACAGCCAGCAAGTTTCTAAACATACCAAAAATGCCTAAATGAATGAGGAGTGGAATATCCCTCAGTATGGGCTTTATGTTTTCTGGAATATCCTACATTTTTGTAATTGTTTCTAGGCATTGTTGGGTTAATTAAATGAATCAGCAAAGATAATTAGTGAACTGTTACATTTTACCACAGCACACAGATGGTATGAAAATGTCAGTTTCATTATTTCTGTGGCACGTGAAGACCTCTTAATCTTTGCATGCCAGGTATTAAAGAAAAACAGCAGAAACATACAGTCAGTTTGGAAAATGTAAAGTTTCAATGTTTCTTAATTGATGTACTGTATTCATAAAGTATCTATCTGTACATCATGAAATGAATATAAACTTCTGTACTGATTAGTTGAACAATCACTCTTCTTACTGAACATTGTAGAAAAAAATGGTCTTATGTGCAGGCAGCACTTGTGCTCACAGAGAGAAAAGAGATTATAAATAGAGGACATTCTTGTTTGCCTACAGCTGTATGAGAAATAGCAGTTTTGTTCCCACTACTCTTCAAGTTTTTAATTCACTATTCTATAGATGGTTTAGAAAGTATATGTTCATAGCTGTGAGTAAGAAGAAATGTTTACCCATTACAAAAATATTTCCTTCTGGCATGACAGCCCTTTGGTATTTGCTATAGGCTTTACAAAATGTATTTAGACTTAAATGCCCAGCTCATAACTGTAACTTTCTAGGACATACCACTTTCAGAGAGATTAACATGAAGGACACTAGGATAGTGTATGGACATTGACTAGAGACAAATACAATTTTGTAAGTGAAATAACGTTAAGAGGTGCTTGGATGATTTCTTGGACAAGCGTAATATCCAAGGCTATAGTGAAACTAAAATCTACAATTAGTATAGATATTGGTTTTTAAATATATAATTTTTGTGAGTATACGATGTGGTCAGCATGAACCTGTAAGTACAGTATGTGTGCTGGGTTTCAGTTGGAGAGGTTGAACATGATGGACTTCATATTTTTTTCAACCAAACTTAACTATGAAACATTTATGCTTAAAGGAGAACCAAACCCTTAATTAAAAATCACCCTACCCCCCACCCTATGTAGACCACCCTCCCTGCCCCCCCCCCAACCTAGCTGTTACCAGAGTTGCAAATGTTTAAAAAATTGTTCCAGAGAGACAATTACTTTGCACCCCACAGTAATCTATATTTGAAATTCCTAAATAAATGAGGTGTAGAGCAGAATATTCCTCAGTGCGGGCTTTATATTTTGTGTGAACCAATAATAGAATATTCCTAATTGCTAATAAAACAATTGCTAATTGTTTGTTATAGGTTACTACACCTGGGAAAACTTAGTGTCTATTATTTGATAAACCCAAAAAGGTTGGGGCTCACTTACTGTTCAGTGCTATTGTACCTGTGTTTGACAGTATTTTCTACTTCAAAATTCGACCTTTAGTAAATCAGCCCCTTAGATTTCATGCCATTTAGAATGTACAAGCTGGGGGATACCAGACAAGACTATGCTGGATAGCCCTTTAACTGAACCTGTGCTCTGTGCTCGGTACCTCAAGCTAGATTGGTAGTCTAGTTCATAGAAACTTTATTAGGTCTGTTTATAGCTATCAGTTAAAAAATGACCTATACACATTACATTTTCAAGTAACTAACAGTGGTGGTTTATTGCACCGCTGTATTTAGCCATAGCAACCAATCAGCAATTATTTAATATCCTTCCACAACATGTTAAAACTGAAGCAAAACCCAATATTTTTACTTTTTATATTAGTAAACTATGTTCTTAAGGAGTTCTCCAACTGTGGGGCAGTTTCTTGGATAATGACAGTCTGGCCATCAAGGGGTAAATAGAATCAAAAGAAAAGTGTAGGGAGTCTTTCAGAGTCTGTTTTCTTGATAGTCCTCTCATTATTTATTTTTATGAGTAGGTAAGCAAGGAACTCGATTCTGGGATGGCAGTGTATGTGTGAGTTGGGAAACTGGGCAGCAAACTGGAAAACAAGGTTCAATGTTGAGAAATGCAAAGTTATGCACTTTAGCAAAAATAATGTAAATTCAAGTTATACATTTAATGGCAGTGTGTTGGGAGTTTCCTTAAACGAGAAGGATCATGGGTTTTTTATAGATAACAAGTAGGGATGGGTGAATTTATTCGCCAGCCGCAAATTTGCGGCGAATTCCCGCGATTCAGCACCGGCGAATAAATTTGCAAAACGCCCGCAAAAATTCGCTTGGCAAAAGTTCACCTGACAAAAAAAAAAACGAGACGCGCAACTAAAATGACGCGATGTGCGTCAAAAACGATAAGCATGTAATTTCTCTAATTTTTCGGCGAAGCGAATCTGCCTAGATTCGCCCATCACTAATAACAAGTTGTCTAATTCTGGGCAGTGTCATTCTGTAGCTACTAAAGCAAATACATTTCTGTCTTGCATAAAAAAGGGCAGTTTTGGACTCCAGTCCTTAAGAGGGATATAAATGAGCTGGAGAGAGTGCAGAGACCTGCAATTAAACTGGTAAGAGGGATGGAAGACTTAAATTATGAGGGTAGACTGTCCAGGTTGGGGTTGTTTTCTCTAGAAAAAAGGCACTTGCAAGGGGACATGATTACATTTTACAAATACATTAGAGGACATTTACCCATAAAGAGGATCACCGCACCAGAGGCCACCCCTTCAGACTAGAAGAAAAGGACTTTCATTTGAAGCAGCGTATGTGGTTCTTCACAGTGAGGACAGTGAGGTTGCGGAATGCACTGCCGGGTGATGTTGTGATGGCTGATTCTGTTGATGCTTTTAAAAGGGGCTTGGATGATTTTTTTGGACAGACATAATATCAAAGGCTATTTTGATACTAAACTCTACAGTTAATATAGCTATGGGCATATACGGTTTGTGTGAAAGAGTGGAGGGGTGCGTGTGTTTGCTGGGTTTTAATTTAGAGTGGTTGAACTTGATGGGCTTTGTCTTTTTTCAACCCAATTTAACTATGTAACTACAGTATGTAACTTTTGTAATGGTATTATCAAACTCTAAACATGCTGATTGAGCCAATGCTTTATGTGTATATTTATGTAATTAAACTGTTTCTGTTTTCTATTGATAACATTGTTTTCTACTTTTTGACAAATGAAATCCTTTGTCTACCTCCAGTGTCTATATATTATTGATTTTTCAAGTGCCAGTATCTGCCAGATGCAAAGACCTGTAGGGACCTGTACTAAATCAATGAGCAGTCTGAAAGCTCTGGAAATGGAAAGATACAGACAATTCTATTCACAAAATACATTTAGGGGCTGATTTCGAATTGAAATACTTCGAATATCGAAGTCGAAATATTTTTACAACAAATATGGCTATCCTGCGATCTAAGTAAAATTGTTCGATCGTACGCTAAAATCGTTCGAATCAATCGAACAATTTTACGTCAACTAAAAAAACTTAGAAACATGCTCTAGAAGGTCCCCATAGGCTAACATAGGACTTCGGCAGGTTTAATATGGCAAAGTTTTTTTAAAGAGTACGATTTCAAACGATTTTTACTTTTTTTTCTTCGAAAATTCCCTCGATTTCACTTCAACCCTTAGTAAATCTGCCCCTTAAAGTGTGCATTGCAATGCAAAAATCATAATCTGCACAAGGTTAGTGAACCTATCATTAGTATTGTTTTTTGTTAGTCCCACCTGGAGCTGCTACCAGAAATACTTATTTATAAATTGTACTCTTTCATTTCAAGAATATTCGTTTTTTAAACAAGTTTGAAATACATGTTATTATCAGAAACATTTAAGAGGATCAAAATTGTAGTATTTCATGGTCCAGGTGGTATCAGGGGTAAAAAAATTTATTGCCTGGGTTTTTTCCAGGAAGGGGCACCTAATCAGAGGTGTCAGTCAGAACTATCCTACATGGTACATATACTTATGAAATAAGTAATTATATTTATTGGGAACCACAGCTTTGAGTATGGGTATGCTTGATCCTGCACAGCCAAGGTACAGTAGTAATGCAGCTTTTAAATATAGTGGCACAGTATTAACCTTCATCAATATTTATAAAGTTCTCCTGGGGGACAATAGAAAAAGTTAATGGGCCTAATCTGTTTGAGCACTCTCATACTGTATCTTTGCACAGAATGGGATTGGTAGTGCCTTGGGACCACAATGGTATACATGTATAGAATATATTTTCCAGAAAGTTCCAAAATAAACAAATAATTCTTCATTTTTTAGTGATTTGATTTTTTTATGGCTAAAGTGAAAGGAGAAAACACACTGAAAGGGAATCCATTACCCAGAGCTTGGGGAGCGCTTAATTAACTGCCGCTGGTAGAGCCCAAACCACTCTGGTCACATGGTAGAATACAATCCGACATTAGATGCACACCCAGAAGCTCACCACATTGCAGGATTAGACAAGCGTGTATAATAAAATCCAAGTTTATTAAATGTTCCAATAAAATCATTTTATGGACAAACTCATAGAGCAGGCAGGGTAGAGCACGTGACTGTGTTAGTCATTCCTCAGAAGCCAGTGCACCCTTTGCTGAAATAAATCTTATATAGACATGTTTATAAAGTAGGATAATTGGTATAAAGGCTTTCAAACACAGTCATACACGGCGTTGTACATGGTAATCGATATATATAGTTATATAAATATACATAAAAAGAAGTCTTGATACTTAAATAAAGCATGCGGTAGAACAGCTGTGGTTATTACAGAAGTCTACATTGATAATTAGATAGAAAGTATTTATATAATAAAGTATGATCCAATATAATGATAACTATATAAATGAAATAATATAATCTTCAAAAAATATCATGAAATCACTGTACTAAGCATCGAGACAGATACGATACAGACATGCAGGGATGATCAAAAACATCAATGAATATAAAGATGGGAGAGGGGACATTGTACATAGATTAGTTGGTATTTTAAAGGTGCAGTTCAGAGAATATCCAGAATATAAAAATATCAAATATACAATATCAAAAGAGTCACAAACTACGACCCTCATGAAGTATATTACAGTCACACCTGGGCTACTCCCCACTCTCTATTCAAATCTCTTGGGGTAAAAATGCCCAGCATATAAATCTAAAACTTTTCTCTTTTCAAAAGGGATTTTTCAAGATCTCCTTTCCTAACCCCCTGAGTCACCCTATCAGTCACTTGAAAATAAACACAGTGTTTACCATCATGTTTTTTAATTAGATGTTTCTCAACTGCTGAACTCTAGAGAACTCTAGAGACACAACTCATGTTCAGAAATTCGTTTTCTTACCAGTCTATTAGTTTTGCCAACATACTGGATGCCACAAACTCAAGTAATGAAATATGCAACCCATTTCGTACTGCAATTTTCATAAAACTTCATCTTATGTGTGATGATTGGAATTCTTGGGTTTCCTGTGATCTAAAAATAGACTGGGGAACATATATGAACCCAGGCTTCTGCCTTTCTTGAATGTAAAACCTGGTCGTGAGGGTAATATTGTTCTCCAGATGGGATCCTGTGTTAAAACCCCCCAATGTCAATGTACTATTCTTTTAAAAAATTTTGTGAGAAACTATCCCACCGTATCCCACTATCCCATTCACCGTAAATCTAATATCCAAATTTTCCTCCCGATTCATCTCACTAGTAAAGGCAATGCCTCAAACTGTGCAAAATCAAACAAAATCATTAATAGTGGAAGAGTCACCATCCCAAACAAAAATTAAATTGTCAATATAACAAAAATAGCTTATTATGTGTTTTGAAAAGGATTAATCTCATTATAAATGAAAGTTTGTTCCCAAAATCCCATGAAGAGATTATCTTATAAGGGTGCAAATTGTGCCCCCTTTTCTGCCCCCTTTCCCCCTATATTAGCATAGGAGGGTGATCCAAAGTGAATCAATGGTGGTTACATTGTGCAGCAATTGTGTCAATATGTTACAATAAAAATTGTTGCATTAAAGGAATAGTCATAAACTAGATCAAAGATATACTTTGTAAAAAGATTGGTTTATGAACAAAAATTTGAACAGGAATTTGATCTCTAAATGCCTGAGACATCCTTTAGTACCCCTGGACACACAGTACTCAGCACTTTACCTGAGACACTTCTGTGTATGTTCCAATAGGTACCAACACTCAGTGTGTTCATTGCAGATCTTATTCCTAGTATATCATTATCAAATTCCTGTTCAAATTTTTATTCATAAACCAATCTTTTTACAAAGTATATCTTTGATGTAGTTTATGACTATTCCTTTAATGCAACAATTTTTATTGTAACATATTGACACAATTGCTGCACAATGTAACCACCATTGATTCACTTTGGATGTTATGAATATCCTTTTGATATTATATCTCACAATAATATATCTCACAATAATCATTTCTAGAATGTGAAGACCCAATTGGACTATTATGAAATGAAACAAGGACATTATATATTCTGACCCTGGGGGCGGAGCGAGAGGTGGGGTCTTGCCTCTATTTCACTTTAAATGTTTGTCACATGTTATGCACCATTAGGTTTGACAAAGGGCCGAGTGGAGGCCCGAAACGTTACCTCTCTGTTTGTGAGCTGAATAAACACTGAACACTAATTCAACACATCGGTTGTGCCACAGATTTTTGTTTTGCTATAGGGAATAGTGAGAGAATGACATATATGAAATAATCTTAGGTAATATAGAATATGATAGGGTTGTGCTATGTTATGAAACAATACACAGGCAGAAGCTGGATTGACAGCCAAGAAAATTCACATGAACAATTTTTGTTTTGGGGTCCCTACAGGTCACATACTTAGCTAAAGCTATGCATACTGGGCATAAAACTGTGCATTAGAAGGAAATACCAAAATGGAAATAGAAAAATAGTTTTGCTTTAAAGTAGGGGAAACCAGAAAGTATTGGTGTGAGAGGTTAACTATAATAATGGGTGTGATTTATGGTTGTGGGAGGAGTTTGTCTTAGCATGTTGCGCTACGCTCACCATGTGCTCCTCTGCATGTACAGTTCTGGTTAACACATGGGAGGGTCATAGACATCCCCTGGATGAGAGACAATGTGCTTAAAGCCCTGTATTTAAATAAATACCCATTACTATAATTAGGACTGTGTCATTTTCCTGGGTGGAGAACTGATTCTGTAACTCACACTGGGATGGAGGTGGCATGATCCATTTTCAGGAGCACAGTCCATATTTGCATTCCACTTTATCACACAACCCCCAATCCAGCATGACACACGGCTTATTCAGAGTTCAATAGTGCAAGCACCACTGAGCTGTTGGGAGAGATTAAGGGCATTTTTGTCAGTATGTGAAATTTCTGTTTTTTTTACAAATAACACTATGTTCTGATTTATTGTAGTAACACTTTAACTCCCGCTGATGAGAGACCTTAAATACAGAGCTCCCTTTCATTATAACTAATGGCAAATACCCCATTAGCCCAAATATTGCTTGCACCTGCTATTTGTAAATGACCCTCAAACAAACAAACAAAGTAAAAAAAGACCCTACACACAGTTTAATAGTATTTACTGATAGGTGTACAACATTTTTTTACTTCTAGCTGAGCCCCAAAAAGTTGAAGTGATTTATCTGGAGAAAATATACACAAACGCAATATTTTCTGCTCTGTTTGTTAGCAGTTGTTCATTTCAGTACAGCCTTTGATTTAGATTCACATTTTGTTGATGATTACCTCTTAGGACAAAAATGCTATAATTGGAAAATTACCTAACTGCTTGAAATATGCATGCATGCCTTTATAAAATCATCTATTAGTATTCATTTCTTGCTTAAACCTGATTTATTTCATCTTAGAAATATTTCATGTAAAGATTTCCTGATTTTAATTTTCTTAATTAAAAAATGAAATGTGTTGAATTTCTAAGTGTTAATTTTGTCTTAGATTAGTATATTAGTACACATTTTGGTATCTTATCTTAAGTTATTTGCTTCAGTTTCAATTATTAATCTTTTTTGTAAATTTCTTGGTATGTACCTGATTAGAATAACGTGCATAAAGCTAATAAAAAGCCATTCCCTAACCTTTAATACTAGTGATTGTAGAAAGGTTATTGAATTTCATGTATTTGTGACAATGGAACATCATTACTGTTCTTCCTATAACCCTCTTCTATTGTGCATGTCATAAAAACATTTCTTTTTTAACCTTCCGTAAGACAATGCTCTGTATTTGTAAAAATGGCTTGTATTGCTCTAAATATGTTATAATATCCATGAGAAAAGATGGTTTTTGCTATATATTAACTGCAAAGGAGCTGCTTTCAAACATTATGAGGCCTGCATAGGCTTCTTGCTCACTATATAGGACATTTGTGAAGATTCTGATTCATCCAGGTCATGAAAATTGAGAAAGCCAGCTTTCAAGAAAAACACAAGTTCAGTTGATTTGACTTATTACTACAGATACAGATGTATATATGCATATTACAATGCCCACCCCTGGCCCTTAGACATTTTGTTCTATTTTGAGGGTCAACACTAGTGATGGGCGAATCGGCTGTGTTTCGCAAATTATTAGTGAATTTCTAGAGAAATTTGCGAAATGCCGATGCGTCTCGTTTTGGATGCAGGCATCCGTTATTGGATGCTGGCGCCCAATAGGCGCTGGCTTCCAAAAATGACGCCCACGTCCAAAACGAGATGTCGGCAAATTTTTGGCAGACACATTTTTGGCATGCGAAATTTCACCAGTGTTTCACAATTTTATTCACCAGCGGTGAATCACAGGAATTTGCCTATCACTAGTCAACACTGCTTGTGTAGAGAATACAATGTCTTCATATTTCCAAAATATAAACAAAGGCTTACAAAACAAATTGTGTTTGCCACGGAATACAGTGGCAGTGAATGTTATCACATGTGCTACAATCTGCCATTATAGCAGAAATAAAAAGAAAGTGTAGTGAGCGTCATAAAGATATCACAGCCCAGCAACCTTGGTATCCATGGTTGCCTTAGTAATGTAAGTAATGTAGAGCAAGAGAAGATCAGTAATATACACAATGTAGCACACAGTGCCACAGAAATTAAATTGGAAACGAAAAAAAAATTAAAGCCCTGGCACCCACCTTTGCATCTAATGTCAAAATAACCTAAACTTAGGTATAATGATATTAATTTTATTCAAATACCCAATCATGTACATAAAAAAACCAAGACCACTAGTGAGCATAGCTTGAACCAGCTCATTCACTTGAAACACTAAGGGGCAGATTTATCAAAGGTCGAATTGAAAATTCAAATTCAAAAAATTTGAATTTCAAGCTATTTTTGTGTACTTCGACTAGGGAATAGACCAAATTCGATTCGAATTTGCAAAAAATTAGAAAATGTGTACTGACTTCGACCATTCGCCATCTAAAACCTGCTGAGTTGCTGTTTTAGTCTGTGGGGGACCTCCTTGAACCTATTTGGAGTCAATTGGTGGACTGAAAATTCAAAGTTGTTTTTGGGGAGAAACTTTCAATAGTACTTAATGAATGTGCTATTACTTCGATTCTTATGATTTAAGTTTGATTGAAAACAGACCTATTCAACTGAAAATGGACCTATTCAATCAGAAAAAAATATCAAATTCATTTTGGTTGGTCTTTTTGAATTCAAATTTCAAAGTTTTTGAAATTTGATATTCAACCCTTGATAAATCTGCCCCTAAGAGGCCAGTTTATCAAAAGTCAAATTTCAAATTAATTAAAAAAAGTTTTATTCTAATAAATTCAAATATACTCGGAATTCAATTGGTAGGTTATATAAGAAAACATTGGAACATCTAGAACTTGAATGAATTTTACTGACTTGAAAACTCTAATCAAATTAGATTTTTACTTGACTAAACTTGAATGAAGTTTTTTCTCTGAAAAAACTTGAAATGTCAGGAAGGCAATAATCTTTAACTGGACCTCTCCCTTTCACTTATACATGAACTCGGCAGAATATAGCTGGCTAATAGCCAAATTTTAATTACTCCCTGGGTAAAGGTTGTATAAATCTCGGATTTCAAATTTATGAGTTTTAAACAAAAAAAATAAAAAATTGGAATTCAAATTTCCAACTTGACCCTTAATAAATCTGCCCTGTAGTCTACAGCACGCACATCACACAACAAATTTCCAGTGCTCAAACCTTCACACGTTTAGGAGTGAGTCACATAATAATCATAGTGTCTAGAGTACAGAGACAGAGCTGTCAACTACAAATTCCCATCAGTAAAAAAAAGAATTAAATATTCCAGTGGGAAAACAAATAATATAATTTAAGTCCTGAGAAAGTTACATTTCAGTGTTTTAGAAAATACATCTTTAAAAATCCCAATATTTTACCAACAATCCACAGACAGGTCCACTTTCTGTGGTTCTACTAATGCTGTAAATAATATAATGCTAGGTGATATACCAATGGCTTCAGATGAATTGACAGTTTTCTTTTATCATTCAAAATTACTTATACAGTACTTATTGTAATATAAAATGACACTCAATGAAAAAAGTATAGTGCTTCTCTTCAGTCAGAGAGCTGCAGAACAATCTAAATATTAATCAAAATTCCCACGATTCGCCGCTGGCGAATAAATTCGCGAAGCCAAAAAAACGAGTCGCGCGTCGTTTTTGAAACGTCGAGAAACGTCAAAGTTGACGCGATGCGCGTCAAAAGCGTCCCGCAACTCGTTACGCGAATTTTTCGCCGATTCGCGAATTTCTCAGGAAATTCGCGAATTTTCGGAGAAGCGAATCGCGGGAGATTCGCCCATCACTAATTTTAACTAGTGATGAGCAAATTTTTTCACCAGACATGGATTCGCTGTGAAATTCTGTACTTCACCACCTGAAATATTGCTACGATTTACAATGCATTTGGACTTAAAAGTCACTGCGACAAAAAAATCATCACAAAAGAAACGCACATTGACTTAAATGCATTTGGAATGAGAAACAAATGTTGTGTGGGTAAAGTTTTGAGAGTTTGTTGGCGCCTATTGACTTCAATGCATTTTGCTATTTTTTGGGGATTTTTTTCCACAGTTTCTCATTCTTTGGTGAATCAAAATTAAAAGGGGACAGATTCCCTCATCATTAATTAAAATAGCCCCCAGTGACAGGAATGTATATTGTATATAATTTACATACAGTTATTTATTTGGCTTGTTTAAAGGAATTCATTTGAAACTGGTTGATGTAAAATGTATACAAAGATAAATAACTATTTTCAGCAGAGTATTTTCTTTGCTCAATGGGTTTGTTTAATAGTTAAAAATCATTTGGGTTAGTATATTTGGCCAGTCAAACATCATAGGATTGTGCGCTGTTCGCAGTCTGGAGACATTTTGTCAAATTTAGTGATGTGATTTTTTAATTTTGAATGTTTACCCAGAAATACCAAGCTTGTTCATTTTTATTTTGCTATAGATTACAACAGGATTAACAATTATGGTATCAATTTTAGGTGCAAGAGTTGAAATCCAGATTTCATACATTAGCAATATTATAGATGTTTTTATTGATATCTGATAGTAGCTAATCCCTTTTGACCAAGAATGGTAAGTAATTTTTCCCAATTACAGGCATGGAACCTGCTATCCAAAATGTTGTGGACATTGTGTCTTCCCAAGGGGGTCTTTTTGTAATTTGTACCTCCATATATTTAAAAAATAATTTAAATATGAATTAAATTGTAACTAGATCCATAAGCTTTCATTTTATATTATTAAGGCTGGAAACTGCTGTTACTGTTACTTAGCTGCCCCATGCTCATCCTAGCCTAAGTGTCTTTAATAATGGCAAGAATCAAAATTGCCTACCAAGCAAATCAATGCAAAGTTGACAAATCAATGCATGGGAAACCGCTAGTGGCCAAAAGAGGCATATATCAAGCCACAAAATAACATACTCATGCATATAATCAAAAGAAGGAGCACAAAAATCTGGTTCTTCAGGCACAACCCACTTGGGTGGTGAGCACTTTTTGCTCCATGAATCCAAGGGGCACATTTACTAAGGGTCAAATTGATTCAAAGTGAAAATTCAAATAAAAGTCAAATTAAAAAAATTCTAATTTTGAATTAATTTTGGGCTTAATCAACTATCAATTAGACCAAAATTCAATTTGAATTGATCAAATTTGAAAATTTTAATTAGAATTCGATTTTCCAAGTACTGTCCCTTTAAGAAAGATTCAATCAACAAACTTGCCAGATTGAACCTACTGAATTGCTATAGAATCCTATGTGAAGCTCCCATAGGATTCTTCTAACTTTTTTTGATTGAATAAAAATAATTTGATAGATTGCTTAAAATCTTTCGAATCGATTGATTTGAATGATTTTATTGATCAAATTATTTATATTCGATCGTTTGATAAATCAAATTGCATTAAAACCCCTCAAATTCAAAATTGAATTCAAGGGGTTTTAATTCGACCAGAATTTGAGGGTCGAATTCGAGAGTTTTTGTAACCCTCAAAATTCGACCCTTAGTAAATGTGCCCCCAAGTGTGTTGTATAAAAATTCTGTATCTCACAATAATCCTCTTTTAACAGTCACCCTTAGAAATAAATGAACAATGTTACATTTGTTACAAGAGTTACAAAATGATCTTGTTACTGTTAAGTTGGGCTAAAAAATGCCATCACATTCAACCTCTCCAAATAAACTGCAGAGCACATATATATATATACAGTATATATCTATATCTATATATATATATATATATAATATATATATAAAACATATATATATATATATATATATATATATATATA
>CM044434.1:112288601-112425004 GCA_024363595.1 Xenopus borealis | reverse complement strand
GAACTTCCGGCGAGCGCGAACAGCCGATGTTCGCGCGAACAAGTTCGCGGGCGAACATTTAGCGCCATCCCTAATCAAAAATTAGATTTTAACTCTCATATACTGTAAGGCATTACGGATGAAGACATGCAAGTCACTCTTTTATGTCTAATTTTTTGCTATGAATGTAGTGCAATGTTTGTAGCATAAGTAATGTAAATACCTTCTGTTTTTAGAAGACTTTACACTGCAAGACATGCTTTGTGAAGGGCTTTTTGGTTGTTTTCTCTGCTTTGCTATTCTTCAAGTCCTACCTGCTTAGAAGCAATGTTCCTATATCTTGCACTGATGGGATCTAACAATATTAAAATAGGCTGTGAACTATTAGGCTCTATATGTGCTATTAATCCAGTGATTCTGGATGCTTAGGTGAGCACAAGGACAAAAAGGAGTGATTTGTATGTTTTTGCCCATAATGTTATATATGAGAGTTAAAAACTCACATTTTTGCTATGTAGGCAGTGCTATATTTGTGGCATGTAAATGTAATTTGTTTACATAAAGTTTTACACTGCATTTCTTGCATTGTGAAAGATTTTATGGCTTTTTTAGCCAGTCTCATCTTAACCAGGTTGGTTTTTATGCTTAATTTTATGTACCAATATGTACCTTTACTAACTAACTACAGATTTGAAGATCACAATATCCGTGGATATTATGATTGTCTAAGAAAACATCCAAGTCTCTCATCAACTGGCATTCCACAACCTCACTTCTATAAAGAACCACCTACGCTGCTCTTAGGCTAAGGCCAGATGGGGAGATTCGGGGGCATTTTGTCGCCTGGCGACTTCTCGCCGCGACTTGTAGCCCCCGAACCTCCCCGAATAGCCACGTACTTTGCTATTTGGGGAGGTTCGGGGGCTACAAGTCGCGGCGAGAAGTCGCCAGGAGACAAAATGCCCCCGAATCTCCCCGTCTGGCCTAGCCCTAAATGAAAGTTCTGTTTCTGTAGTCTAAAAAAGACCTCTGATGCTTTGATCTTTTCTTTGGGAAAAATGTTCCCTGTTATCTTTCTATAATGACTTTGTATGTACTTGATATACTTGCTTACTGATAAGGCAGATATTGAGACACATCTCCATATAGTAAAAGGAGTTAATAAATAAACCTGCATATTTTTTCTTGCCCATCTACATCATTAGGTTTTTTGGGACCAAAAAAGGGCATGTAAAATTGAGATTTCATTGTACCTTTTTTGTAGAAGGGGAGAAAGTAAATAATAAGAGTTATCAGAAAAAATTGTATTGTGTGAACTGTTTTAAAAACTTTAGTAAATTTTTTTTCCTTACCTAATTATTTTTCATTCAGTAGAACTTTAATAACAAACTGTAGGATTACGCATTTGCAAATTGCCACACATACTCTGGAATTCTGGTAAAAAATATTGCATTGTGGGAAACACCACAACGCATTTTGTCCCTTCTTGTATGTAATTTTTGTGAAAATATCTGAACAAGGAAACTACTGCAATGGTCATTAAAGTAATGCCACCATAAGCTGAGCAAAATGTTTGCAGCTCCTACCAAATTCTCTTCATCTAATGTATAACATTTGGGAAAATATAAATGTAACAAACATGGAGCATGTACTAATTCCTTCTTACACTGATGTTTTTTCCTGAAAATCTTCCAAAACATGCATCTCAACCTAACCAAAGGTTCCTGTAAAGCTACTCTGGGGTTCCTTACCGGTTGCTCTGTCCACAGCATCCCCACTGCCCTTGTAGTCCAAACCAAAAAAAATGATGGCACGACAGTAAAAAGGAACAAGCTAATTTATTGCAGTACCCTGCAAGAATAAGGTGCCTTACTAATTTTGGCAATCTTCCATAACAACCATTCATTTATACAACAGACATATTAAAAAATGCTTTGGAAAGAATGATCTTAACAGTGTTTTTGTAAGAGTGGAATTTTACCAGAACACCTGTAGAAAGCCTGTGCATTAACCAATATCAGCTTTTAACCCAACACAATAAATAATGTGCTCCAAACAGATGCTCCTATACACAGCAGCAATAATTTTTAGTTCTCCATTTACTTCCTGGGAAATGAGATTAAGAATATCAATTGTATAAACATTAAAGCCTCCTTAAAATTGATTGCTGAGATCTATTGATTTCTACAAAGCAGTTTGAGTTGTTTTTTTTTTTTTAGTTTACATTTATTTTACACACTTTGATGTATTGCATTGCTCACCTAAAGATTCTTCACCCCCACACCCTTTGTTAAGGGCTCATGTTGTCTCTTATCCAAAAATAAAATTTGTTTTCCAAATAACTCCAGTTGTTTTCTGGACAAGCAATAGCATGTACCATTGGGACCTTCATTTGCAAATTTACAACAGTGCAGAAACCAGTCAGAGATAAGATCAGTATTGTGTAATAGAGTGATTAATGTAAGAAGTGTCAATGGCTTATTGCACTGGTGCAAATGTGATCTTGCTTTAGTAAATGAGTGCCTGGGTCTGAAATTATAGTGAGTGGATTACTGATGTAATCTCTTAATCATCAATTGTGTTCTGTGACAATTGTAATTTGTTTTAGGGGATGGAGCAATAAAAGCAATAATGTTAGAGACATACGGGGGAATGTAATTAAAGTCACTAAGAGCAAAACATTGTGCACCAATAAGTAAAAATCCACATCTCGCAATGCAATATTGTTCCTTATTGCATTGCAAATCATTATTGCACAGTGCAAATTGTAATTGTGCACTCTTAAGAAGTGTTTGAAGGTGTCATAATCTTTTGGAGCAAGCATTGCAACTTTTTCAGTAAGAAGTTTTATTACATTGGCAGTGCATTAGAGCAAAGTATCAAATTCGCAAACGGTCTTCCGCAGCTGGAAGTGGTCGCTAAAAAGTTTCCGATTCACAAAAGGTTTATTGCATCCGTGCAAAGCAGAGTTTGTTCGCAAAAAGGTTTAACTTTTCACATTGTGAATAGTTTTTTTGCGTTACCGACTTATATTACATTCCCCTAATAGTCTTTTATTCTTTCCACCATTTCAGATCTTTTATTGATGGAACTACAGCACCGCATGCATTTAGAAAAGTTCTCATTTTAAACAATAGGCAGAATTTCAATTATATGGTAAAACATTTAGTTTACTTGAAGTGCAGTTTCTGAGTTTTATCAGTTGTCCCGTTATATGATCGCGGCAATAGCTTTCATGAATGACAGCAAAATTCATATAATATTATAAATAGCGATGGGCGAATCTACCCCATTTCGCTTTGCTGAAAAATTCGTGAAACGAGTCGCGGCACGTTTTTTAGCAGATTTTCTCCAGGCGAATTTTCGCTGGTGTTTCACAAATTTATTAGCCAGCGGCGAATCGTGCGAATTCGCTGCGAATTCGCCCATCACTAATTATAAAAGAATGGATTTGAATTTCTAAGATCTCGAATATGATGAATGGATGTATTTTACAGAACACAGGAGAACAAAGACCCCAAAAATGCTGCACCAGTATCCAACATAAAATGGAAATTTTAATTTACTATAAATAGCATACCAGTAATTAATCTTACAAACAATTAAAATCACTTAAAAATGAAAAACACATAGCTCCTCTCCAGCCTACCACCTGCATATGTACGCAAACAGTTTTAAGCAACCAAATAGCACTCAGACCTGAAAACCTGGATGTCTGCTCACTAAATAGCAATGCTTACAAATGGTGTAACACTATCAAGATCCCATAAGTAAATCTAAACACAGAAACAAATCTAACTGCAGTGTGTACTTAGAAAAACTTGGAAAAAAGTACTCACTAGTCGCACTCTGCAATTTCCTCCATTTTAATATTTTATTATATATTAATTTGAAATCTCACAATTTTAAATACACCAAATTATTTTAACAGCATTAATTAATTAAATATACACATGTCAACTTGTTAGTATTAATTTACACATATCAGATAATGCTACCTTGTCCTAATGCTCAATTCAGTGTTGTACAGATTAAATTAATGCATCTATTAAAACAGTCCAATAATTTCACATACTGTACCATAATTTTAATTCCAGATTCGATTTCTGTTTAAAACAGTATAGGAGGTATTAAATTACTTGCTCCTTATTGCCCCCAGTTTTTCTCTTGGCCATAAAAATACGGTACAATTACCCAAGAGACAAATATTTTAGCTCTCACTGTTAGAGCTGAATGCTGTTGTTATTGATCCTCGTCCGTGAAACAGCAGTAGCTGTGAGAGGAGGCATAGTTGGCAACACACTCCACACGTATCCCAGGATAAACAGGCTTTGTCAGGAGTAAATGTTCTGTCATCCTATAAACCTTAAGCACCAGCATAGTCAGGAGGTGGTACACAATAAATGTAATCATAAACATGAATACCAAGCTCATATTTCATAATCACATGCACAATTCAGGACAGTTATAAATTCTAGTTTGTTTGCACAACAAGAATGTCTATATTCACTAATTTGTACAAGCAAGGATACCCCAATGATTAGTCTTTAATCCTTGAATATGTGTAGTCCACATCCAATAGCTTACTATTGGTTTACAGAAAAGTCCAAATGTTCTTTCATACAACCCAATGCAGAATTCCAGGTATTATGTTTAAAGTCAAAAAATTCTATCCATATGTAAATGTATATGTAAATTTACGAACAGAAAAAAGCTGAAAAATTGAACTGAAGAAAAATATATACAAGTTGGTAGTCCCCTAATGCATATGCAGTACAGTCACCTACAAAACAAGCACGAGCACTAAAAAAGTTCTCTCAATTTCATATGTTCCTATGAACATAGGGGGTTATCCATCTCCCAACACCAGAGGGAGATGGTGAGTTTACGGGTATAAAAGGTGGCCACACCCTGGTTTTGTTGGTCTTGATGGGAGGAACCGGTAAAGGAAGGAAGTCTGGAAAGAAGGAGACCTGACAGAAGGAAGTAGAAGTAGGTTTAGAGGTAAGTACAGAAGGCACTGAGACAGGTTAGCCTAATGCTCCAACGAGGAGGCTAGTATGGATAGTGCCCCAGTGGATATTCCACAGGTAGGGACCCAAAAGAAAGGGTTTAGGCCAGCATAGTGTACAATATACTTTGATCCAAATGTCTGCCAGTAGAAAGCCGCGAGGAGTGCCGGATTACTGAGACAGGTGACGCCTGGAGACAAGTGTGAGTAGCTAACCATCTGACGTGACCCTTGGGGTAAAGAGGGGTAACCCTGGCAAACCTACGTGGAATATGTTTTACATTGATGGTATGAACCTGTGTGACGTTAATGTGAATGCCTGAAAGTAAAGATGTGGATTCTAATAAAACTGCTGATTTGATACGTGTGCCTGTGGAATCTATCTCTAATGTAAGAGTAAGGGGCAAATTTACTATTATTCCCCCAAAAAAATCGAATGCTAATCGAATAGTTTTAGGCTACCCTGTTATAACGATCGACTAACGATCATTTGATCATTCGAATGAATTATTCGATCATTCGAATAATTTGCACGATTCGAACGATAGAAGACTTCGATCGTACGAATCCTATTCGATCAGGACTTAGCATCAGAAGCCTATGGGAGGGTTCCCATAGGCTTCTATTACAATTCGGTAGGTCCAATCTGGTGAAGTAGCCAATCGAATAATTTAAAAATTTTAAATACTTCGCTGATCGAATGATCAAATATTTGCTATTCGATGATCGAATAAGCCTAATTTGCATATTCGACCAATCAAATTAATCCTACGATCGGAATTCGATTGAATTCGAACTTCGATCTATTCATGTGAATTTAGTAAATCGGCCCTTAGGTGTGTGAAGAACTGGTAATACACCCTACATGTTAGTTGATTGGCTACTCCTCACCATGAACAGGGTAGGACTAAATGGACCTCAAAAATCTTTACAGCACATACCTCTACATGTCCTTTTCAGTTGTATTTATTTTAGTTTTTAGGGGGGCTATTTATCAAAATTCACATTTGTGTAATTTTTGTGTAATTTTCGAGGTTTTTTTTTCAACTTCAAAGATATTAATAATTTAAAAGCCTATAAGGTTTGCATATTTATTAATAAACCTGTATATATAAAAAATGCTATAGAATAAAATCGTAAAAAAATGAATCAATCAAATTTGTATTTTATTTGTCATTTTTAATGGGTTGACAAGATACAGAGATAATTTGCAGAACTGCTAATTGAATAAATAGTTTACATTTTGTCCAGGACATCTCCCAATGACTTCTACATGATGTTGCACACTTCCAGGTGCCAATGTTTTACATTGGAGTTTTTCACCAAATAAATATAAAACATTCATGTTTTCTAAATCATTATTCAAATTCATGATTTTTAACAAATTCAAATACAAGAAAAAAATATGAAAATTGATAAATAACCCCCATAGTTTGACAAAATTATTTGCAGCTTTTTTTAAGCTTTACAAATGTTTGCATAAAGTTTTGATGTCATAGCTGAATTTACTGTATACACCTCTATCCACCTAATTTTTTTATAATGAAGAGATAAAACCTTTCATTCCGAGATACACCTACTATTACTACCACCGCCACTGTGGAATATTTGAAAATTCGATGGTCGAATACTTCCCCTTTAAATTTGATCACCTAGTTCGCCAGATTAAACCTACCGAAATGGGCATCATTCCCTAAGATCGAATAGGAAAAATTTGATCTATCGTTTGAAAATCATTTGAAAATTCGATTAGAATTCAAATTTTTTTAATTCCCCACTATTCCCTGGTCGAATTTCAAATTTTTTTGCCATTCGAAATAAGACCCTTAGTAAATCTGTCCCCTAATGCTCAAAGTTTTTACAAAAGCTTTTTCCTAATTCAAATAAAAAATGACAACTGACACCTCATACTAAAGGTTTTTCTAATGTTGTAAAGAGGATTATTTTAGTTTAAAAATGACAAATCAAGGCGTCAATCAGTGAAGAAAATAAATGCAAAAATTAAAATACAACAATTTCAGCTCATTGTCTACATCACAATGAAGCATCTCATCCACAGTAAGTATTTATCCACAGAGAGAGACCCATGCAACCCACTAAATCGAGAAAAACAGAATTAGCATATGCAAGAGGCTGTAATTACATTAGCATATATGATGTTATGCATTAGTAAAATGCATACCTATTATCAAGAAAATTTGTGGCGGTAAATGAACAAGAGGGCAAACCATTTGCAAATATCACATTATGCTGACAACAACATTTCAGTCCAACAATGGAAAAAAAAAAGCTGAATGCTGCTAATTGTTGAGGATACAACCTTAGAGAAGTGCTGAACATAAAAAAGGATTTGCCTTTTTGCTCTATGAATTGACTCTCTAGTACCACCTGCTATTGACACCAGAAATATAATACAGGAACTTGTCAATGTGGTTAGAGCAAAAATAAACACCAAATATAATACCTTTAAAGCAAAAACAAAAGAAAAAAACCTTTAATAGTGGACAATTCTCTGCACAAGCATCCAAAAATTTCACAACTTATTCACCTCTCATGATATAATAATACTTTTTTATTCAAAAAAAGAAACATCTGAATAAGAAAGCTACTTTGAGGATCACCTGAGGTCACACCACTGTCAGCTGAGGGAACTATTGATTTCAACAAAGAAATTTGAGCTTTGCTTTCAGTTTACATTTGTTTTACACCCTTTGTTTTTGATATATTGTGAGGCTCACCTAAAAACTCATTACCAACACCCATCATAAAGGGGTATGTTGCCTCTTATTAAAGAAACAATAGCAAAGTACAAATGAGAACTTAATTTACTATAACATCTTGCAACAGTGCAGAAACCACTGAGAGATAAGCTTTGACCAGTGTTGTGTTAACAGTGTCAATAGCTTATCACATTGGTGTAGATTTGCTCCTATATTAATAATTGAAGGCCACAGGGCAATGAGATTCTATTAAATGTTGCAACATAGATGAGATCTATTATCTGAAATATCTATCTTCTTAAAAAATGATTTCAACATTAAGGGGCAGATTTACTAAATGCACATAAATTCACATGAGGGATTCGAATATTCGATCGAATTTTCAAAAAGATTCAAATTCAAATTTCGAATATGCAAATTAGGCAAATTCGACCAAATTCGACCATCGAATATTCGAATTCGAATGATTCGAATATTCAAATTTAATTTTATTCAAATATTCGAAAATTCGATGATCAAATACTTTCCCTTTAAATTTATATTCGATCACCTACTTTGCCAGATTAAACCTACCAAAATGGGTATCATTCCCTAAGATCGAATAAGAAAAATTTGATCGATCGCTTAAAAATCGTTTGAATATTCGATTCGAATTGCGCTAAAAAAAATCAAATTCTAATTTTTTTAATTCCCCACTATTCCCCCACTATTCCCTGGTCGAATTTTGAATTTTTTTATCATTCGAAATTTGACCAATAGTAAATCTGCCCCTAAATAAATTCAGTAGGATAGTTTTGCCAATATTGTTTAGGTTAAGGACAGTACAAAATGTATATAAAGCAATTTATAGAACTCTGAACCCACTACAGATGTTTGCCATTGGTTTAAAATAAGTAATGCAGCACAAAAGGTTTTGGTAAATCAGGATATAAGGCCTGTGAGGAATTGTTTATTTTGGAAGTTAATGGAACACTGACTGTCCTTTTACAGAGACATTTATTGGTGGCCTGCTGTGCAGTGAGGATTCAATATTCCATGAAAAGCAAGAGAAAATAAATTACTCATTGATCGAAGGACTGAGACTGATACAAATTAACTTGAGGAATGGATGTCTATAGCACTTAATTAAATACTGTATGGAGTATTTTATAGTAGTATTATAGTATTTAATAGTATATTATAGAGTATTCTTGAGTCCATGTGCACAAAACACCAAACCATAAAATATACCAAGTATAGAGGGCTAAAAATATTATGGGGCCAATTTACTAAATTCACGTGAATAGATCGAAGTTTGATCGAATTCGATTGAATTCCGATCGTAGGATTAATTTGATTGGTCGAATATGCAAATTTGGCTTATTCGATCATCGAATAGCGAACGATCAAATGATCAAATAGATTCGAATGATCGAATATTCGATCGTTCGATCATTCGATTTGTGAAGGATTTAAAATTAAAAATTTATTTGACTGCCTACTTTATTCGATCGTTTGCTATTCGATGATCGAATAAGCCTAATTTGCATCGATCGGAATTCGATCGAACTTCGATCTATTCACGTGAATTTAGTAAATCGGCAACATGGAGATTCATTTATCAGCCTACTGTATTTCTGTTTATTATTGCCATGGTTATTCTCACTAGGTAACCTAAAAATGTCTCAATTCCAGTAGACAAGTCTTAACCCCGAGAATACACGGACAGGGCCCTCCTTTAACTTAGGAACGCTTACCCCATAGTCTCTGCTGTGACATCACATACAATGCTCAAGCTTCACCCACGGGCTCTTTGCTAACCTACTCAGTTTCCTAAGTCTGGCGCATAACCACATCAGCGGCTCTACCCCAAAATATTACTCCTCATCAGGACAACAGGCACTCCCTTCACAAAACTCACATGCCACTACTATCCACTAGCTAGCCTTAACAGTACTAACATAGGTCTGGCCACTTCGGTCTGATGCTGCCACTGGATCTTTACAGGCCAAAATAGGAAATGCCCCACCAAGGCACTGTCTTATATAGGCTCTCAGGTGGACTTGGCATCACCGGCTGCTGCACTACATCATAGCTGAACTAATTACATTATGAAAATACATTCTTTATTTTCACCTCTTTAGGCGTGGTGACAAGATGCAAAGTTTATAGGGTGTGATATTAAAGGACCAGTAACATCAAAAAAATGTAATTGTTTTAAAGTAATACAAATATAATGCAGTGTTGCCCTGCACTGGTAAAACTGCAGTGTTTGCTTCAGAAGCACTACTATTGTTTATATAAATAAGCTGCTGTGTAGCCATGGGGCAGTCATTCAAAGGAGAAAAGGCTCAAGTTACACAGCAGATAGCAGATAAGCTCTGTAGAACATAATGTTATCTGTTATCCATTACTTATCCTGCGCCATATAGCCATTTTCCAATTTCCGCCATTGCTACTTAGCAGCTTGTTTATATGAACTATAGTAGTGTTTCTGAAGCAAACAGATCAGTTTTAACAGTGCAGGGCAACACTACATGATATTTTCTTTACTTTAAAACACTTTAATTTTTTTGATGTTACTGTTCCTTTAAATGACACACAGCAGGGAATGGAGAAGCAGAGGTCATTATAAACCCCGTCTGGGAGCAAGATTTTTATATAGGTAAATTATTTTATCCATGGGTGGTTTCGTAGTGCTATTTTAGTCTGCAAAGTAATGGATTTAGAAGAGGAGCTCTGAGTAAGTGACCCTATATAGATTTAAAAAGTGTTCTATGTGCAGGAAATGCACATTAAAAAATCTGCGATTGTGCAATTATTTTTAATTTTTTTCCAATTGTAGAGAAATGCTATCACATAATCTGTTTGTATAGTGGATTTCATAGTAATGTCTGATTAGTACTGTTTACTGACCACCCTGAAAATATCTTGTCAATATTTAAATAAACTTGGGGTTTGACTATGAATGTGTGTTGTTCTGATATAAATGAGCACTAACCTTCTAAATGGCATATTGCATTATTCATGTATATAGTATAAATTATATTGAACTCTTTAGTATCATTGGGGAAAGTCACAGTTTATCTAGAACTCACTGAGTAATTGTATATGCAAGTTTAGCACAGATTGGGTAAAACCTAATTAACCAATGTTAAATAATAACAATAAATGCATTTTTGTAACATTAAGGGGCAGATTTACTAATGGTCGAATTTCAAAGTGAAAAAAACTTCGAAATTCGACCATCAAATCTTTTGGAGGGAGTAATTTTCTATCAAATATGGCCGTTTGCGAGCAAAAATGGGCATATTTTTTAGATGATTTAGAAAATTTTTCAAGTCCACAGGTTAAAAGTGGCAAATAGTTAAATTCAAAGGATATTTAAAGGGCCAGTACAAAACAATTTTGGGCT
Organism: Xenopus borealis; assembly: GCA_024363595.1. Lineage (NCBI taxonomy): Eukaryota > Metazoa > Chordata > Amphibia > Anura > Pipidae > Xenopus > Xenopus borealis. Next base: position 112,413,900 of record CM044434.1, on the reverse strand, counting down.
ATTTCATAGTCGAAGTAGCCCAAAATTACATCAAAATTTTAATTTTTTAAATTCAAATTTTATTCAAATATTCACTTCCACCCTTAGTAAATGTGCCCCTAAATATCAGAAAAGAAAAACTAAACAAAATAATGTAATGTAAATAATACCCCCATATATATTCTATATCTGATTTATAATCTGAATAACAATATAAAAAAAATCTGAGAAGCTATTTATGTTTGACTTTTGTGCCAGTAAACATTAACATAATTCTATGCATGCATAATGACAAGTAATGGTAAGAAGTGATGGCAAATATCCTTACAAGGTTATAAGGTAACAAAAACCTTGAAGCAGTGAATAAGAAATGAGTAACAAAAGCTACATGGACAAGGAGACAGATTTATCAAATGGAACATTTTACTGACCACTTTGTTAATTCTACTTCCCCTGCCAATTTATAAAAGGGAGGTTTCTGCTAAGGGGACAATTTATCAAGCCTCTGTTTTATGGTCACTTTGAAGTTTATTTTCAGAAAACCATTTCACCGCCTAAAGGCAGAGACTTATGATTGGATTCAGGGATATTAGTTGCCCGGCGACAAATCTCCTCTTCTTTTGGGCTACTAATCTCCCCAAACTGCCTTCCCCTGCCTTCCCGCTGGCTAGAATTTCGCCAAAGTCACTGAAGTTTCCTCATGAGGCAGAGTTTTAATGGTGAAAATGGATAAAAAAAACTTATACCTTGAGGCTGCTAAAGGTCAGAATAAAAAAATACCCCATCTCAAACCTGCAAAGGTAATGTAGAAGTCAATGGCAGATGTCCCTTTTACCATTGGAAGATAATCTTTGCTGGGTTTTGTATGATAATCTGAAAAATTTGTGATTTTCAGTCAAGAATCCAAAAAAATTGTACATTTATAATTTTTTCTCGATTTTGTCAATATTTTATAGTTTTTACTCTCAGAAAATTTTTGAAATTATTTTATTGATTTCTAAGGTAAAATTGGATGGGAGTTTGGTCGAAGTTGTTTTAATAAAATAATGAGAAAAAATAGGATTTTAGAAAATAACCCCCAGTACTTCTGAGAATACACCTCATCAAGATCTGCTATTATTTCAAAATAAATGTACAACACATCCAAAGGATCAACAGACTTCTAGGGATCAACCCACAAGACATGTGACATAAAATGCAATTCTAATACAGAAACTCCAGCAACTATAATAAAAAGAAAATCTGAACAGACTTCAATAACAAATTGATAACTAACTGGATCAAAAACCAGCAAAAGGAAACAGCATCAAACAGGGCTGAGATTTAAAGGACTCTTATTCTGCTTGTCAAACCTATAGACATAACCAGACTATGCAGTAACATGGATTCTTTTGAAAACTCCATCACAAAGAGGAATTGGTCACACAAAACTCAACAACAAACCACCACAATAACCAAGCAAGAAACAACTGGAACATAATGGAAAAAGTCCAACAGGTCACAACAGCAATTCTAGAGATAAGACAGCAGTTCCCCAACCTTTCCAAACAAAAAGCCCAAATTTTAAGTAAAAGACAATAACCAGTATACAAGGCGGCAGCAGTCAGCATCATGGATACAATGGATTACAGACAGAAAGCTCATAGACAACTTTCTAAAACCATGCACTACTGTAAGATGCAGAAGGATACCACTGATCTGTATAAAAAGGAATAAAAGAATGTAGTATTTTCTTTTCAGGAATAGGTATGCTTACAGAAAATATCTCTGCAAGGACTGAAAACATTCTAAAACCCTTCCATGTACCATGCTTTCCTTCAGTGAGTCATGTGATGTCATTGCACTTGGTACAAATTTAGATATTTAAAGGCACCTCTTTTCTTTTTCTTGTGCCGATTGTAGATCTATTGTAGATCCTATTCTATATCTATTTTAATTCCTTGGTGCACTTTTCATCTGATTAACTGTTTCTTGAATTTGCCTGTCCTTGACCATTGTTCTTATGCTGCCTGAACCAACCATTGCCTGTTTTCTGACTATGCTTCTGGATCCTGATTCTGTAATGGTTATGTAACCATTAATGATTCTGATTGGTTATTGTTTCTTTGACTTTTTTCCATTTCTCCAGTCATATGTTCCAGTTTCCTTGTCTGCCAGAACCCTCACCTTGGTTCTTCCACTTTAAGACCTGGCAACATCTGAGTATCAAAGGGCTCTTCCCAACGTGTCATTCAATGTGATCTACCTTGTCCTGTGTGTAAAATGCCCAACTACAGGGCTATATGTGGGAGAAAAACACTACATCAGTGGAAGTACTCCCACAAATCCAATATCATGTGTAGCAATATGTGTATCCCAGTAGCAGTGTTGATGACCTTCGAGTCACTATTCTAAAAGGCCACCTTAAAACACAACAGGAGTGAAAGGAGTGTGAATACAACTTCATGCAAAAATTAAATATTCTTCAGTGTGGCCTTAATAGGGGCAGACATTGTATGGCCAGATATGAATACAGCTATTAGCATGCTGTGAGATCTGCATCCAGTTGACATGCTTCAAAAGACTTACACTTGTCTCAGTACTTTCCTCACATCACAATTAGGTGTTAATTACTGTACATTAACCTCTTCAGAGGATCCCGGATCCAGAGGGAGGTTCAGCAACATCTGTATAGTAATTATTCTACACATACTTGTCAGATTAATAACAATGTTTTTACTCTGCGTTGCTCTGGATAAATGTAATGATTTTTTTTTTTACATATCTGGGGGTACGATTTTTGAAGCAGGGACCTAAGTAGTCCTGAAAGCTCACATTTTGCAAGCTACTAAGTTAAGCTGGCCATACACTATAAGATCCGATTGTATGGTGACAAATGAGTGGATCTTTCCCCGATATGCCCACCAATGACAGGGCTATATTGAGTTAATGCAAAGGTTCTGCCCTTGGGCTGAACAATCAGATTACAACAAGGAGCAATGGGCTCTGACGGGTTGATTGCCTGAAAAACTAAAACTTCCCAATCGATATCATGGCCAGATATCAATCAGAAAGAAACATCAGAAGTCTCGTACACCGGCAGATAAGCTGCTGAATTGGTCTAAAGGACCGATATCGGCAGCTTTATCCTGCCCATATATGACCACCTTTAGCCAATAAAATGTATCACCTACTCTATATATTCTGTTTTTTTATCTATGGCGAACACTGAGCATTACTCTGCTACTAGCGCTTTCTTAATTAGAAACTAGTCATATTTAATTCCCAAAAGAACACTGGCTCCCTGAAGTCCATCTAGGCAACATATTAGTGAGAGTTCCAGCACACCACACTGGACTACATGTATACATTGTGGTATTCTGACATTTACCTCCTGCTATTCCTGCAATCCCATTAGCTCTTACTTGGATTAAAGGATAATAGCATTTACCTGTGCATAGTTCACTTAAATACCATAAAGGTATAAAGTGGATAACAAATTAAATTATAATTGTTTCCTCATTATCAGCATTTAATAGACAATGGTGTGTGTCATAGGAACATCTTTTTGGAAACCTGCTTGGATAATGCTTTTACAATATTTATTTTGCAGTACAGAACATTTTTTTTAATACTTTGCTCCTTGTCTTTAAAGCACAGCCTAATTGGACTAAAGTACAGAAAACGTATGAAGATAGTGGATAAAAACAATTACAGACAATTTGACTGCTGAGACATGTATGGTACCAAACTAAATAAAAAATTATCAGTAATCTGGATGTCACAAGAATGTTATTTACTTATTAGAAGTGGATATATTTTGTGATATTTATAATAAAATAAAAACGTGGTGCTTACAATGACATGTATAATTTAGTTCCACACTTGCACAACCTGGCTCACCAGAAGATGAAAGTATACATTCATGTTGTGCTAAAGGTAGTTACCTTGTTTTCAGTCTGTATATCTTTTTCTGATTCACCATTCTCTGTCTTTCTCTTTTCTTTCTCTCTGTCTCTCTCTGTCTCTTTCTCTCTCTGTGATGCTTACAATGGCATGTGTTGTAATGTAGTTCCACACTTGCACATCCTGGCTCTCCAGAAGATGAATGTCTGGTGCATAGGGATTGGAAACCTCCCAATACTTAAAGAGAAAGAACATTTACTGACACACAAAGCAGATGTAATCAGGGACAATCCCTTGCAAAGTTTATTGTGGAAGTGCAAGTTTTGGTTAACACCCTTTGCCTACGACACACATATACACAAAAAAACAATAAGTTGTTCATATTGATAACATTGGCATAAAACTGGTAAAATATTCATAAATGCTGTATAGTGATAGGTGAATCTGACCCATTTTGTTTTGCTTAAAATTGGAAAAATCTCCAAAAGCATTAAAGTATTTTTGACAAAATTTTGCTGTGGGATAAAATTTTTGCTTACACCAGAAAACTATGTGGAATACAAAGTGATAATACAAATTCTCATTTGTTTCTGCCTTCAAACTAAGCAACCTGCAGGCATTGCATGTGTTATAAGACCCCCAAAAATTAAAATGCCCTAGAGAATGCTATATTTTTGGAAAGGAAACATTCTGTCAAATTTAACATGGCTAAAGAGGACTTTCTAATCCAAATGACCAAACTGCAAAGTGATGTTAAACTTTAAGGTAATTTGTAAAAATTGTTTCTGAACTTAAATTTTACAGCATTATATACTCTACATTAGTGATGGGCGAATCTCCCGCGTTCCGCTTCGCCGAAAAAGTCATTTTTGACGCGTGTCGCGTCGTTTCCGGCGCGCGTCGCGTTGTTTTCGACGCGCGACTCGTTTTTTTGGGTGATTTTTTTTGCCGCGAATTTTAGCTGCCGTTTCGCGAATTTATTCGCCGGCGGCGAATCGCGGGAATTCGCCCCTGGCGAATAAATTCGCCCATCACTACTCTACATATCCTTTATCCTTATAAAGATAAAACATCCTAAATATTAATGTAAGGGTTTTTTTAACACTTTGATGTCCAATATCCATGAAATTACCCAAAAGTAATGAAGAAAAAGATGGAATGCCATTCGATCACTAATAACTACTAAACCAATAAACATATTTTTTAACCTAGCGGGACTGATGGTCAAAATGGCAGGTTTGATAGTTTTACTGTGTGATGCAGAACTGGAATTGCAATCAATTTCAATGGGTTGAGCAAAGCAGCTATAGAGGTTCAAATTGTACTCTGTGTATGACCTCTATCACATGTTAAGGGTTTATTATAAAATATATATTGTACTGTATATGAGGGATTTACAATTTAAGCGGTGGAGTGCAGAACAACTGATACAGGATACATCTCATCCTTCTAAACTTCTCTGTAAATATAATATTTTAATAAGATAATTTCACATTACATTCTTAGTTATATGTTCTTAGCTTGAATTTAATAGTGGCAACTGAATAAGTATCACTGAATCTATTTCAAACTTTTATGTGACCAATATGTGTTAATGGGCAGCACAATATTTTTTGTGGAAGATATATTAGAAACAAAATTTCAATAAAAGCAAACCTTGACTGGATTATATGAAATGTATTGATTTTTTGGGTTGCGAAGTAACAGACTTTGATGAGCCTTTCAGTCTTTAGTTTTATTTTTGAGCTATAATGCTGATTAGCTGTATCCTCTTAGATTATATTGACGTATACTGATTGCAGCTTCTGCACGCTATTGTCTGTCAGAACATTCTTTACAAAAGAACAACATTGTATTCATTCTTTTTGTATTCTGGACAATGTTACTGTGGCTTTCTGTTCAGACAGTACAAATGAGGCATGAATCATCAAGGTCCTATTTGAGAGTGGCAATGTAGTTCTGTATTAATGTAAAAGACATTATCAATTATGATTAAAAGCAATAAAATGTGTGTTTTTTAACAGTAAGTACCAATATTATTAGCGATGCTCAATGAACAAAAAGATGCCAGTTTAATACAAATTACTCCTACAGTTGGTGTTAGGTTTTGAAAATGATTTGATTAAAAGAGAAGCCAGATGGAAAGTAACTAAAATGTAATAAGAAGGCAAGAAACAGAAGCAAGTTCATAGTTGGCTGTTAGAAGGAAAAGCAAGCAAAACTAAATCTGGACTAACTAACAGCAGATAAATATACCTGTCAAGAGATGAGAACTAGATCTAGAAAGATTCCATGGATAGGAAAATATTCTGGTGCTAAAAAGATTTATTTATTAGAATTAATTTATGTCCAATATGTAAAACGTGTGAATTCGTATTTTATTCATGAAAAACTGCAGATCATGTATGTCCCCAGCAATTGTAGTCTAATAAGCAATTTTCCTTCTAACTCACTGGGGCTCATTCATAAGTGCATTGTCATTAAAATATTGTACTGCTGTGCCCATCTCTCTGTTTTTTGTGAATTCGCAAATGGCTCACAAATTAGATGGGCTTTTACGTGAGTGCAGCCACTATGTGAGTGAGGCTGTTGTGTGAAAATAGCATTGACAGCAATATAAATTTGCAATCTGCAAATATTTTCTCTGCTACCAATGTCATGGTGGCGGTGTGTGCATAAATAATCACAATTTGCGATTTTTGCCATATTTAGAAAGCTCTTATGTACATTTGCAGTGCAAAACAAAACTAGTAATTCTGTTTGCACACTCTTATTCAGCTTTATGCCCAGGCAAGTATCTTCACTCTGCAAATCATTCTGTGCAAAGTTTAGAAACGAGCGCTTCCTGGCCTTACTCAATAATCTAATAATATTTGATGGGGTTAACTATCTGTAGGCAGTCAGATGATCTATCTCTCTATCTTCTAAGGCCCTTCAGCTGTCTTACTGGTCTCAGCTACTGGTAAGGAGCACTCCATTTTACCCAGAGATAGGACAAGTACCTTGAGCATGGCTACCATAGGCTGTAAAGCAGTCCCAGTAGTCACTCCTAAAAAGAGACTAACTGTCAAGGAGTGCAGGAAGTGTGCGTCTCCCTGTTGATCTTGGCTTGAAGGAAAGAACTGGAATTCCAATTGCAAAGAAAAGGCCAAATTACAAAGTTACCAAGCTTCCAGGGTGATGACAAATGCAATTTGATGTTCGTGTGTCATAGTTAAGTAATAGTGGGAGTAACAATATGTAACCCAAGTGTGAGGAAATGTTGTGTTGATACTACATGGTAGCAAATGTCTTTGCTAAAATGTGGTGCATCTTGGGAGGGATACTGTGCCTTTCCTTATCTCAGTTTTATTTATCTCAACTGAATTAAAAGTTGTTTGTGTTTTTTCTCTTCTGTGTATAAAGTTCATAGTTGTTATAGCATTGTTTTCATTTGCTAATTGGATTCAGTGAGAAGTATTTATTAATGGCCGTTAGGTGGAGGTACCATGCTGATAACTTCCATGTATTTGAGTCTCTCCTACCAGTAATACAGAGGCTTCCTAGAGGGTTTGCCTAATTGCCTGAGGGCATACAGTATGTCTTCTGTCCTGTTCTAAAGGAATATGGAAGAAAATGTCCACATGCCATTTGTGTTAATATAAATTGTTTCCTTAATTCAGATTAGAGATTAGCAATGCACTTGAGTGGATGCTATTATAATTTAATGGAACATACACCTGTTGATGGTGGTATTTATTGAATAATAGTGTCCTTTCCTTTCTCCTTGCATTAGCTTTTTGACAAGACTTTACCAAATTAGAGTCTATGCTCATATTTTTCATTTATGACCTACATTGTTAGAGAGGCTCCTTTCCACAACTGCTTTTTATAGGAAAATTTAGTCACGTTGAATGCCAGTCTCATTTGGAAGTGCAAAGGGAAGATCTGTGATGTCACTGTTGTATTATTGCTCTTGTGATCACCTGAACTTTAGGCCACTAAACATATGTTCTAATACATATGTTCAAGTCCATCACTACAACAAATACGAAGGATGGGTTTGGTTAGTTCAAAAGGTCCTCGTGCGAGGTACAATCACTGGTACGTTATTCAAAAGTAAGGAGAACAGAAGTAATAACCCCCACTTGGATCAAGGCTGAAACTGGATCTATAATATAATTATCACTTTATTAATAAAATTAATTAAAAAGAGAAGAAGGACTTGCAACTCCTGTGCCCCTGTAGTCAACTCAGGACAATTACTTAAACGAGTGCTGGTGCTAAATGTGTCACCGTTAGAAAGTGCTAGTGCTTATATCAGTTATTATTTAAATTATAGTTCATTAGTCAGTGCAGTTATAAAAAATATCAATTGAAGTGATTCCCAATCAGACTCATGATTTCATTAAAATTCATTAAAAATCATTTAAGAATTAATTAATTACAGTTCATTAGGATCCTAATGAACTGTAATTAATTAATTCTTAAATGATTTTTAATGAATTTTAATGAAATCATGAGTCTGATTGGGAATCACTTCAATTGATATTTTTTATAACTGCACTGACTAATGAACTATAATTTAAATATTAACTGATATAAGCACTAGCACTTTCTAACGGTGACTCATTTAGCACCAGCACTCGTTTAAGTAATTTAAGGTGGCCAATTGCAAGTTGTGCTTCTGTTTGACTCTCCTCTGAAGAGTGACAGCATGGGATCCACAAAGCAACTCTCTAAAGATCTGAAAACAAAGGTTGTTCAGTATCATGGTTTAGGGGAAGGCTGCAAAAAGCTATTTCTGAGGTTTAAACTGTCAGTTTCAACTGTAAGGAATATAATCAGGAAATGGAAAGTCACAGGCACAGTTGCTGCAAAACTCAGGTCTGGCAGGCCAAGAAAATTAGAGGAGCAGCATATGCGGAGGATTGTGCGAATGGTTAAAAATAACCCAAAGACCTGCAAAAACATCTTGCTGCAGATGGTGTATCTGTACATCATTCTACAATTCAGCACAATTTGTACAAAAAACATCTGTATGGCAGGGTGATGAGAAAGAAGCCCTTTCTGCGTTCACACCACAGAGTCACTTGTATGCAAAAGCTCATTTAGACATGTTACAGTCATTTTGGAACAAAGTGCTTTGGACTGATGAGACAAAAATTCAGTTATTTGGTCATAACAAAAAGTGATTTTCATGGTGAAAGAAGAGCAATGCATTCCAAGAAAAACAACTGCTACCTGCTGTGAAGGTGGAGGTTCCATCATACTGTGGGGCTGTAAGGCTAGTTCAAGGACTGGGGCCCTTGTTAAAGATGAGCATTGGATGAATTTAACCCAATATCAACAAATTATTCAGGATAATGTTCAAGCATCAATCACAAAGTTGACGTTACGCAGGGGTTGGATATTCCAACAAGACACTGACCCTAAACAAAATTTACAGAGGCATTTATGCAGAGGGAGAAGTACAATATTCTGGAATGGCAGTCACCGTCTCCCGACTTGAATTTCATGGAAAATCTATGGGTTGATTTAAAGCAGGCTGTTCATGCTCAGCAGTCATTAAATTTAACTGAACTGGAGAGATTTTGTATGGAGGAATGGTCAAAAATATCGCCATCCAGAATCAAGACACCCAGGAACTATCAGGGAAATAGAGCTACTTGGGCAATTAGGTTATGGTGTCTTTAAATACCAGGGCAGTGATTTAAAACAGAACATGAAAGGACTTGAGCAAGCAAGTGTCAAAAAGAAGAAGACACAGACAGCTGTGGTCATTCCCGCAGGGAGCATGTTTTTTCATTGGAGCATCAGGTATCCTTACAAGTTGTATCTAGGGGCCTTGCTGTCTTAGTGTCAGGCTCTGCTGGGATTCGAGCCAGAGATCTTTGGGTTTTCTGGCTTGATGCTTTATCCATTAGGCAAGGAGAGCAGCCTGTAGGGCTGCTCTCTATAGATTTCCTGGCCTCTGCAGCCCCAGCCCAGCAGCAGCCTGATTGGTTGCAGTCAGCCAATCAGAGCTGACTCAGCCCTATTTAAGGCCAGCCCTCGATGCACACCTTGCTGGAGCATTATCAGTACTGTGGCATTGTCCCTGACTAGTTCCCTTAGCCCTTAGCCCTTGCCTTGTCCTGTCCTTCCATCCTTGTTTTGCCTTGCCTTGTCTTGCCTTAACCTTGTACTGACCTTGCCTTGCCTGTTCCTGATTCCTGCTTCCTGACCCTGCTCCTTGTATCCCCTCTTCCTGCTCTGTATCCTGCTCTCGCCCTTGCTATCCAGTCCTTTCCTCCTGCTCTCGCCCTTGATATCCAGTCCTTTCCTCCTGCTCTCGCCTTTGCTATCCAGTCCTCCTGCCCTTGCTCTCCACTCCCAGAGATCTAAGCCTGCACCGTCCTGTGCCATCAGTCTGTTCCTGTCCCGTTCTGTCTGACTACGCCCTCATCTCCCTGTTCCAGCCTACTCATTTCCAGTTTCCTGAGCACAATACACCCTTACCTAAAGGACTCACACCTTCCCCTTCAGACTCTGCAGCACCCCCTACCCAATCCTTGACACTTAGGCTTCCCAGTAGACATTCACCATGTTCAGCCAGTAGAACCATGGGTTGCTAGCTACTACTAGCTACTACTGTATATTAAAGTAAAATAGAAATTGTGAAACTTTCCTGGGCCAACAGGAAAAACTATCTCATCCAGGTAACTACAGTAGAACCCCCATTTTATGTTTTTCAGGGGACCAGAAAAAAATGGTGTAAAATGCAGGAAAATTTAAAATTAGGGAAATGTATTATACATAATATATAGGTGGGACCACAAAACAACAATGTAAAATGAATCAGGGGATGTAAAATGGGGGTTCTGTATATTGTAATAGGATCCATTATCTGGACAATCTTTATCCAGAAGACCGTCTACCACAGACTCCATTTTAATCAAACATTTAATTAATTAATTAAAGTACTGTTTATTACAAAGAAAAAGTAATTATGCTTGAAAATTGGAATTATTTGATTAGGATGGAGTAATCTGAAGATTACCTACCCATAATTTGGAGCTTTCTGTATTCCCATACCTGTATTCATCAAAGATAAATGGACCAAATAGTATAACCAGGTTATATTCTATAGTTATTTAGTTAGAAAATGAATGATGTATAACTTAAAAAAGATATTATTGTTAATATAGTAACTGTAATACTGATGAAAAGCTATTTTAATTACGTAGGCTTTTTAAGAAGACAATTTAAGTCACATTCATTACAGTGTCAGGGCTGCACTAGGCACCGTAACTCAGTAATCCCCTGTTGCGGACGTGTCGTTGTGTGTGTCACCTCACATGCAGTATTCTGCCAACAAGCATGAGAAATGCACTCCTACCCCCTTACACCCCCATCTTAGTCACCAGTCATTAGCTACAGCAAAATAAAGTGAAGGTTCTGTAGAGGCCATCTCAGTCTCCTGACCTCAATATCATTGAGACACTCTGGGGAGACCTCAAACGTGCAGTTCATGCAAGACAGTCCAAGAATTTATGGGAACTGGAGGCTTTTTTCCAGGAAGAATGGCCATGCTTGTAATCTCTGTTCCTGTTGCACGTGATTTGCTTACTCTTCCAGAACTCTCTCCTTGGTCCTCTCACACTAAGACCTGGCGGCATCTGACCTTAGGGTTTGTTTTGGGTTTGGGATATCTAATGTTACAACACAACAATATACTGTATATAAAAAATCTTTACCAATTTCACAGTTTTGTCAAGTTGTTAGGAACAATTCCAATACCATTCGCTGTGAAGAACAGATGCAAGATATGTGGGCATGATTCCGTAAGAGGGGAACCAATACCTCTACATTGGCAAGAGCACTCTCAGTGGCTCGAGAGCGAATACAGGCGCCCTTTGAGAAATCTTCCAGGGACCACATGACTTTTGTGGGTAGATACAACACTTCATCTGCTGAAATAAAACACATAGTACACCACAATTGGTCCATCATTAAAGCAGATAAAGATTTGGCTAAACGCTGCCCACAACCCACCACGATGGCATACACCAGGGGACAGAATTTGCGTGATTTATTGGTGTTCACCGACCTGGTGAAATGTTACCACAAACATCGTCTTGGCTGATGTCAGGTAAACCGGGATGTTTCACCAGTTGTATTTCATGTAGATATACTGTATGTCCCCAGGAGGAGTTTTTTACCATCCACACACGGAGGAAAAAATTAAGAAAAAACACCGTATCACTTGTACCACCACACATGTTATCTACATGATCACTTGTCTGTGTGGTTTGGCTTATATAGGCAAAACTGATTTAACATTAAGGCTCCGGATGGATGGACATAGGTCCGCCATCAGTACTGCATTTTGAGATAATAAAACAGTTAAGCCTGTGGCTAAACATTTTCTTGAGAAGGGGCACAGATTGCCCACTTTTAAATATATAGGCATTGATCATGTACCAGAACCCAGGAGGGGGGGGGGAAATAGATCTTAAATGTTATTACAGTGAGAAACCTATTGGATTAGGAAATTAGACACAATGTCACCAAAAGGACTTAATGAACAATGTTTCTTTAATTGTTTCCTATATTCCAGATAAGACGAGTCATGTTACTATGATGCAGTTTTTTTAAAATTACTGGTGACCTTAAATATATTATATTTGTAAATTACATTTTTGGAATGATGCAACTGATACGACTGTTACCACTGAACGGTGGTTGCTATGCATTTTTCATGGTTACAGAACATGGGGAGTGGTGAATGGGTGGAGTGGTTTGTGGCACACCCAGGATGTGTTTTTAAGTGTGACATATTTATGTTTATTTTAATCTTGATAAAGGCTCCAGACTTGAGCCGAAGCGTTGATTCCAACATGGACTTTTGATATGGAATAAATCCTACATTTTGCAACAAATCCCAGGAGTGCACTTTTTGTCCAATATTATATATATTGGACAAAATATAATATATATATATAAACTGGGCAATGTTTCCACCTTACAAAACATCACAATTAACAGTCTGCAAAATCGTTACAAAATAATCTATAAAACATTTCTTGTCTGTTATGGCTTTTAAGTCAATTACCCATTTTTTTATATTTTCAGGTTAATAAAACATGATTTGTCCTTGTAATTGCTGCAGTACACAGACATGTAAGTTTGTTTTTCTGCAGTATACTATACAATGTAGCAAAACGACTGCACAGAGAATATTATTCCTCGTAAATTCTGCTAGTTGCTAAGCAACTGAGATTTTTCAGTGCATCCTATATATAATTTAAAATACATACTTTTTAGAAAAAGCCTCCAGCTGATCCATAGATGGGTCAGTATATACAGTGGGCAATTCTTTTTTTTCATGCATTTGACCGAAATGTTAGTGCTTACAACTGTAAAATCACCATAATGATATCATTATAGCATAACATTAGAATGGGTTGAGGAATACTGTATGCTGCTCATTCCCTTTAAATTGATCTAAGAAAATCAGATCAGCACACCTTGTATAATTCTTAGTGTCAAGGAAAACATTATATGACCTGTTTTCATGCAATAAATTACAGACTGGAGGGCTGAAAACCCGTTCAAAAACAGCAGGTTGTTATAGGTTTGCAACCTTTTTTTCCCAAAAGTTTCAGGGCACTCTTAGAGGGGTCATTAACGTTTAAATTAACCTTTAGTATGATGAGACAGACAGTGATGCAGCATTTTACAATTTGCAATTGTTTTTTGTGGTTTTTGCAATATTTAGCTTTTTATTCAGCAGCTCTCCATTTCAGCATTCTGGTTGCCAGGCTCCAAATTGCCGTAGCAGCTCATACCTCCCAACATTTGAGACATGGAAAGAGAGGAAAAAGGTACAAATTTTGACCATACCCATTTTATGGCCCCACCTCCTAATGAACATGTCTATTTAAACAATTTGGCAGGTTATGAAAGCTGAATACACATTTCTCTGAGTTTTAGGGCAATGTTTTATTTGTTATGACAGTTTGACTAATGAAGGCAAAACGGCCCTTTAAGCTGCTTGTCTCAGTTCCCCCAAGACTTGCTTATGTTTAAGAGTTACAATTGTATCTTTGCGTATCTTAAATTGTTACAAATCTATTTAAGAGGAGGTGTTAGGTATTGCATGTTCTCTGACAAAAGGCATCTTATTTTAATTAAGTTTCAGAAATTTTGTAACTTTTTCTTGCATCAGTGCAGGAGATCAAATAGAAACTCTGGATTTTTAAAAAAAAACCCAGGGCTGCTGGCTAAGCTGTCAAAATCAGGACTCTCCTGCATAAAATGGCACAGTTGAGAGGTATAACAGACAAGTATTGATTTGAATGAAAGAGTGGAATATAAATAGGTGAGAGCCTGACTAGAAATATGAGTAATAAAAGGTTACAATAACAATAAATTTGTAGTCTTAAATAGCATTTCTTTTCAGACAAAGCCAGTGACCCACCCTCCCCCCGATTTTAAAACTAGAAAGAGTCAGAAGATAAGTGCAAATATATAAAAAAGTTAACTTAAAGGTGAACCACTCTATAAAGCAACAGCTCCACAAGGCAGGTGTTAATTCCAGGGCTATCTTTGGACCTTAGCATTGTAACCTGTATAAGTTTATAGTTACGAAGTTAGATTGGGTCGAAAAAAGACCAAAGTCCATACCAAAGTCAAAACCAAGGAGTCAATCAGGAGGGTAGCGGATATAGAAGAGTTGTTTATCAGGCAGGGTCAGGAGTCCGGAAATCAGAATAGTCAGATACAGGCAGGGATCACAACAGAAAGCACAGAAAGGCACCAGGAACTCTCAAGAGAAACCTATAACGGGCAACATTAACTTGTTCCCTAGCCCTTTAAATAATTTGAATTTCACGCCAATGCGCGCTGACGTCACCGTGTCAGTGCGCCTGCACCTTTATATACCCGGGAAGTGCAGCGTGCACACCCTAAGGAAGCGGCGCAGGATGAAGTGGCTGGCGTTCCTGCCGAGGAGCCGACAGGTGTCCCTGTTGACCCCCCAATAGACCACCAGGATGAGTTGTTACATTGGCCTTCTGTACCAGCCCAAGGAAACCATAGCCCTTCAGTAAAGATCTGTACCTCCAAAGATGCCCCAGTAGGTCCCCACCTTCTTTTCTGCTGATTCACTGCACATGCTCTGTGCTGATGTCACTTATTGAACTTAGGGACCCACTCACAATATACAGTACACATAGAATAGAAATGTCACAATATAAGGCTGATTAGTAATTAATACTGATAATTACTACATGACAGCACAGAAACCAGTGCAACTAGCATTAGAATTTAATAATCAGCCCTGTAGCATCAGATTATATTACAGACAAACCTCATTTTTTGCTGGATAATTAGTGATGACCCCTAAGCTTTGCTTCTCAACAGCTGCTCAGAGCCCACTGAGCATGTGAGTGTCACAGACACTTTCCAAGATGGTGACATCCTGTGAAATGTTTGAAGTCCCGGATCATTGCTGCTATTGACAAGCTGAAAATTTAAGCTGGGGCAATAAGTTCATTATATAAAACATGTCATTTTTAGCCCTAATTAATTTTAGGGTTTAGTTCTCCTGTAAGTAGTCAGTATACATGCAAGTGCATGTATTTACTGTACAAAAACAGGGTTTTCCACTTTGTAAAATGTTTAATGAAGTAGTGGAATTCTTAATGAATCAGATGAAAATTGAACGCAGGACTGGCCAGATATGGGATGACTTTGACGTAGTTGGCCAGCTTAAATATATTGCAATATAAGGACAAACAATCCCTGTTGTTTAAAGGGTAAGGCATTTTTTAGTAGCTGTATGCACAGAATGTCTCAATGTCTTAAATATATTGGTGGTGGGTTGAGTGCAGAGGACCTCTTGTATTTGTCTATATGTATTTTGTGGTCACAGCCTCATTGCACCCCCGCCTAATGGTTTTAAAAATTAGTGGTGAGCACAACTTTTTCTTGTTTGTTGTAGTTATACTGGAGCAGTGACCAGCTCTCTGTTGTAGCCCCCACCCTTCCCAGCTATAGTCAGGTGATCCCACTGGTGTCTAATAAAAGGGCATCCATGATTGGGAGTTTTACTTTGAAAGCAGAAAGTAAGTTGCAGGTAAAACTTAGTCCCTTTGTAAAATGTTTAATGAAGTAGTGGAATTCTTAATGAATCAGATGAAAATTGAGCGCAGGACTGGCCAGATATGGGATGACTTTGACGTAGTTGGCCAGCTTAAATATATTGCAATATATGGACAAACAATCCCTGTTGTTTAAAGGGTAAGGCATTTTTTAGTAGCTGTATGCACAGAATGTCTCAATGTCTTAAACATATTGGTGGTGGGTTGAGTGCAGAGGACCTCTTGTATTTGTCTATATATATATATATATATATATATATATATATATATATATATATATATATATATATATATATATATATATATATATATATACACCTCTGCATCCCTATCCCCTGACTTTACTAAGGGCTCACCACTCTTACAGCACTCTTCTTTACTAGGGCCACGTTGTTCCATGCTCCCAGGAAACGGCTACCCTGTTCTCGAGGTAGAGATCTACAAGAAAGAGCCAAAAGCTTCTTCCCATTATATAAATTGGGCTAATAGGGGAAAACTATCCTACCCAGGTATCTAAGTTACAGGGCCAGTACTTAGCAAACATAGAGAAAATTAGACTGTAGGTAATATTTTAGAGCCAGAAGAGGGATTTACCTTATGGGGCCCTGTATACTGTATTTTTATGAATATAGAAATATGATGTAGGAGTTACCAGGTGTCAGGGGGTTGTGCCAGGTTCCAGCAGCATAACTGTCAGGATACCAAAAGTATTTTAAAGAAGTAAAAGCTTTATTTCAGCTAACAGCTCTATGCAAAAAGACATATATATGATTATCTCCTTAGCATACCATAGCATAACAGTGAAAATATTTAAGCAATGTCTAATTTAGTCAAAGAACAAAAACATTTGTTGTTTTTTATCACAATATTTAAATTTTTAGGTAATTTGCTTTTTCGATGAATGTATTTATATGGCATTGACAGACTGACCTTGTCTGCTTACAGATTCTGATTAATTAAAACATTTTTTTGTAATTTATATTAATGATTTGTTTTCAGAGCTAATCAAACTATACAGTGTCAAATAAAGTGTTCAAAATTAAAGGAAAAATAACATAAAACAAAAACCATATAAAATGTATTTATTAATTTATGTTTATCTTATTATTAAGGGCAGTAAATTATGGAAATCTCCCTGAAAATGTTATACACTCAAATTATATTAATGACTCTGACAACACATGTTGATTTTTCCTTTGCAATATTGCCAAGATACCTTTTTATTTCCATGCACTTATCCTATCTCATTTAGACTCACTTAGACTTTAGTCTTTACATCTGCTACTAGAATCCTCCTGTGGTCTTCTAAAAAGGAAACACACAAAGACAAGACATCCTCTGCACTCAACCCATTATCAAAATATTAAGGACATAGGGGTCCGTTTACTAAAGTGCGGTAAATGTGAACTTAAGTTTCCGCATGTTATCGCTGAGAATATTTTTCTGCCAGAATATTCGCAGCGACTAAGTTTACTAAACAGCGATGTGCTCAGAAGTCATTGCGATCACTTGCGGTAACTACGTTAGCGAACCAGCTTACGTTAGCGGTAATTTAAGCGAGTTGCAAATTTTCTGGCGACAATTTACATTTGCATATATTTATTCTAGAAAATAGTCTTGTTTTATGCGTTAATAATGGCGTTAATTATGGCAATTTTTACTGTGACATTTATTGCCAGAAATGCATCTTCAAAACTCATAAACTTTACTGACTGATGATTATACCATCCAACAGCATTACAGAGTGACACCAATCAAACATGTATGTATCATATAAACCTATACTTTATCCACCCACGAACACACACTTCTGCCAATAGAATCATATGAACAAGAAATCATACCAGTTATCTCTTTGTATCATTTAAATTCACAGTTTAAATGAGAATTAAACTCCCATTGAGGATTTTCTGGCCAAAAAATAAGTTAACGCCACTATACAGATGGCGGTAAAATGTTGCGAATATTCTTGCGTTAATTTTGTCTTTCACACATTTCGCTGCTTAGTAAACCATGCGTTAATATTTACGTAGCGTTATTTTCAGCGGATGTGATAACTGGCGAATACATATTCTTGCGCAAGAAAATTTGCAAATTTATATTTACCGCAGGTTAATAAACTCGCGAAAACATATTCTGCGTTAAATTTGTCTGTATTTTGTGCAAAATTTTTTACCGCACTTTAGTAAACGGACCCCATAGAGTGGTGAGGCCCATGGTGAAAATGGGACCCTGTGAAAGTAAAAACTAGTCAGCAAGAGCAACCTTGCTTCAACTAAGTGGGATAGCAAGGGAATAGCTCTCCCCTCAGGCAAGATTGGCCTGTAGTGTAGGGCAGTGTTTTTCAACCTCTGTGCCGTGGCACACTGGTGTGCCACGAGATATTGTCAGGTGTGCCGCAATCGCACCTGGGCCCGAACCACATTGGGGCCTGGCCTCGGGAGGGCTGGACTAACAAGGGAAGGGCGGAAGGTTGGTCTTAGCGCTGGGAGGCAAACGGTGGGCAGAAGGGCACAGGGAGGGAAAGGGCGGGCTGAGCAGCACATCGGGAAAGGTCGGACTGAGCGGCGCAGGGAAGCAAACGGGGGGTTGAGCAGTGAAGGGAGGGAGTTAGCTGAGTGTCCAGAGTTAGACTGAAAGTTAAGGACTAGTCAGTACGGGGTCTAGCAGGGCACAAAGTCGAGTGATGCCGAGCCAGACGTGTGAATCTGGAAGCGCTGCTCCCAGAAGCATCACAGTGGGAGATGGAACAAGGAGCACAATGCATTGGTGACTTTTCAGCAGTTCCCTTGATTGAGGGAGGAGGAAGAGCTTTGTGTGTGTCTTTCATTGATTCCTGCCAGGATATCAGCTGTGTGTTCATCCAAACAGGCCCAGGTTTTACACTGAGTGAGTATAAATATGAAAGATTATAAAATAATTCAATGTTTAAAAAAAGCTTATATTAACAATATAACACTTATATTGTTAATATAAGCTTTTTTTTCACATTTTCAGCTGGTGGTGTGCCACAGGATTTTTTCAATGAAAGAAATGTGCCTTGGCTCGAAAAAGGTTGAAAAACACTGGTGTAGGGGTCCTTGCCTAATATGGATTTCAATTAAGTGTTTTCCCTGATCCAATCTGTGTTTAAACAAACTGCAAGCATCATAAAGTATTGTGTTATTTATAGAGAGTGCATTTAAAGGTGGCATTTTTTAAAGAATTAAAGTTTTAAGATAGGAAAGGAAGTTCATATAGGAAGCAATGTAACCAGCAATTACTGCACCACAATCAAGTCCTGGAACAAAGGATAGTAATTATATGGCTGTATCAGCAGAAGTTTTTAGACTGTAATTTATCTCACATGAAAACATGTGGGAAATGTCACTTAACATCTGTGTATAAATAAATTTGATTCTTCATACTGTCACACAGATTGTGTTCTGTGTGCAGAGGCACAAAGAAAACTATGCAGTGTAACAACATTAAAATGAAGTTTACCATTTACTAGCCTGTTTTTATTTCAGTAAAGCTTTGTCAGACAAACACACATCTGTGCTGAGCTCATCCCTTCGGCTATAGGCCAATGTTTTCTATTATGATGTAAAATATCATTCTTTTTGTGTGATATGCATATTTAATATACTATAATAATAAACTATGACCAAACAGTACAAGTTTCTTAGCAAAAGTATATTTGTGGTGCACTATATACTTTTTCTAAGAGATATATTTTGTACAGGTTTTTGCTTGTGCTTTATTTCTATCTGTTGAAGATATTATACTCTTTAATGTGACAGGTTTATATTTGCTTTACTTTTTTTCCTTCAAGGTACAGCTTTAATGCTTTTTTGCAGAAGGCCTATTATTTCAAATCAGATCTTGACATTACTCTGTCTATAAAGCTGATTATACAGTAAATGAATGTATGGCTCAGCAGAAAGAGAATCTTCTAGATCTGACAATAAAAATTCCAATTTCTTTCTGCTATCTTAGCTTAACAATGGGGCTGTATTTCTCTAGTCTAGTACACAGCAAGGCAAAGAGTGGGTCATGTTGAAAGCTTTCTAATACACCTGGAAACTATTAAAAACATTTTGAAAAAACTAAAAAAGCCATAAGCCATGAAACACAAAGGTGTATTAGTGATTAAGGACACCTGAAATTATTTCATATGCTCTTTTAAAGGCACTTTAATCAGTTAATGGAATTGTTAGTATATGTATTAATTGGTGTGCATACAGATCCCATTCTGATCTGATGCTGATACAGTGTCATGATCTTTGTCTGCTAATGCAGAGGTTTTGTACACTTGAAGCAAGAGAAGCATGGTGTCTGTGTGCTCTTCTGTCTAAAAGAAAGCTTCAGGCTTCAGACCTGAATGGTGTCAAGCGTCGAAAAAAAAAAAAGTCACGTTTCAAAATTTTTTTGACACCCATGGACTTTATGGGGGGTCTTTTTGGCGAAGCAAAACAGGCAAATTTTTGGCGAGGCAAAACAAGTCAAATTCGCCCATTCCTAGTTAAGAGAGAAGTAGCTGATGATAGAAGGTGCTAAAAATACTGAGTAACTAATATGCTGGAAAAGGTAAGGTACGGAGTGCTCCTTCACCCCTGTCACTGATGATGAAGTCTCAAAACTTTTGGCCTCTTCTCACCTTACCTCCTGCCCGCTTGATCCTATTCCTTTAAAACTTCTCCACAATACCACTCATTGTCTAATCAAAGCCTTAACTCAACTATTCAATCTCTCACTCTTAACTGGACCATTTCCTTCTCAACTAATTCATGCTTTTGTCACCCGCATTCTGAAAAAACCCTCTCATGACAATCTCCAACCTATCTCTCTGCTACCTTTCATCTATTTGAGCGCGTGGTCTACAACCAATTAACCTAATTCCTCACTGACAATAACCTGCTGGACCCCATACAATCTGGTTATAAACCTCAAGACTCCACTAAAACTGCACAGACTCTGCAATATTTTGAGATACATTGGCCTTAAAAATATCAAAAGATGGAATTAGTGCAGTTGTACTACAGCAATATGGTAAGAAATGGAAGTCAGTTGCATATGCATCACGCTCACACACAGCGCACATATGCACAAAAAGACACTCATGGTATTGCTTTTGGTTGTGAAGCATATAGTTGTTGCATATAGTTGCAACAAATCACAAGCCACTAAATACCATCACACAGAAAGAACTTTGGAAAGTTCATCCATGGTTTTTAACATGTGTTATTGATATTGCAGAAATATGACTACAAAGTAGAATATGCACCAGGCAGGTTCCTTCTATTTCCAGATGCATTATCAAGGACACAGAATGAGGACACAGTTGCATCAGACAGTGAAAAGGAGTCAAGTGTGGAAATATTTATTAAAAGTTTTATGGCTAGGAAATGGGAAATAAATGTGGAAGTATTTTAAAACAAGCACTGCCTCTGATGATCATCTACAAGAAGTGATAACTGCATTACATTCAAACAATCCCAAAAACATCTTTCAAAGTCATATAATCAATAATGTGATGAACTTTCTACATGGGATGGATTACTCAAAGGATCTCACACTGTTGTGCCTTCAGCTCTGTGAAAGGACATGCTAGCCATGATGGGCATCTTGGAATTCAAAAATGCACAAGACTGCAAAAGAATCCTTATTTTGGCACTCTATAAATGAAGATATTGCTCAAGTTATAACAAGCTTTACAACTTGCCAAACCTTTGCTCTAGCACTTCCAAGGTAGCCCCTAATATAGAGAGAAATGCCATGTGGTTCCTGGGATACAATTGGAGTTAATATATTTATGTTGAATGGAAAGAAGCATTTGGCAATATTAGACTCATGCTCCAATTATCCAGAAGTTAAAAATTTAAAAAGTAGCACATCATTTGAGGTATGTAACTATATTATTTCAACTGACAACTATTGAACTGTTTAATTATGGTACTCTTTTCATTGGAACACAATGGACTTAATGTCAATGGTGATATTATCACATGTAACTATGGGATGGACTTACCCTGGTTACCACAGGCACCACCTGGTGCACCAAGGAGGTGAGGTTATGATACTATTTAAAGAGTCTCAACTTGGTTATTCTGAATCACGTAAAAAAGGGACCAGCTTCCGAAACATGTTGTGCAATTCCACCAATAAAGACTGCTGATTCCTGATCTGTTGCTACTTATACAAATGGTTGGTGGTGTGTGTCTGAAACAGCAGGACTATACCAATCCTGATTTCTTCACTTGTTTCATTTTGTTTTCATGTCACTTCAAGCCCAAGAATCCTGCAGATGGACTTGAACTTGCAGAGTGTGGTGTAAAGATTACAAAACAGTTGTCTAAAAAAGCTGTTCTTTCAGGTCCCATGACCCAGAAGTGGCACTCTTAAATTACAGAGCAACAGCTCTAGAAGGAGGCAAATCTCCAGCAGAGTTATTCCTAGAAAGACAAATACAGACAAAATTACCTGCATTGAAGCTTAAGTGTTACCACAATGATAAGACCCTACCTAAACAGTACAGACAACAGAAACAAAACATGTACAAAAACACTTGAACATATTTACGCATTGGAGATGAGGTCAGAATGGAATGGATATATGTACCTAGTATAAAAAGCAAAAGTGCTACAACTGGGGCAGATTTACTAAGGGTTGAATTTGAGGGTTAAAAAACCCTCAAATTTGACCATGTGAATAGTTAGGAAATTGAAGGATTTTTACCGCTATTCGATTGGTCGAATGATCAAATAGTAAAAATTTAACCATTCAATCTAATTTTTGTATTCAATCAAACTTTTTGAATCCCAATTCGGTAGCATCGATCTGGCGAACTAGGCAGTCGAATAAAAATTTAAAGGGGAAGTACTTTGACTGTCGAATAGTGAAATTTTTGAATAGATCTTTATTCAAATTATTCAATTGGATCAAATTTTCAAAATTCACTGGTTAAATTTGTATTCAAAAACATTCGAAAATTCAAAAGATTTGGAAAATTCGATCGAACTTCGAATCCTTCATGTGACTTTATTAAATCTGCCCCTAAGTCTCACCTCATATGTATGAGGTTAAAACAAGTAATGGAAAATGTGAAAGGAAAAATATAAGGCATTTATATAAAATCCCTAAAATACCAAGTGTGACTCATTCTGATGGCCAGTGGATGTGTACTGGCCAGAGAACAATCAAGGAAAAGATGCTACTGGAAATAAGCACTTGTCAGTATATAACAGTGAGGACAACCAGATGGACACTTCAGAATCTTTTATGAGAGATACTGTGCCCATCCAAGGAACAAAAAAAACTCAGATCATGCCACATTTAATGCACAAAATACAACTGTCAATAACTGTGGACAAACAGAGTTTTATTGCATAATAAATCCTGAAAATGTTGTTCTTTTTTTCCATTACATTTTGAATTTTTGGCATCTAAAATCACAATCCAAAAAAATGCAGTTTACTAAATCATCCCGTTAGTGTTTTAGAGTAATTGTTTAGAAAGCACAATTAAAAAAAACTACCAGCAGGGTAAAAATAAAAATCTGAATATTAATAAATCAGCCCCTTAGTCATGACTCTCAAAGTTAGAAAATACAATTTTACTGAACATAACTCTTACCATTTGCAATGTGAAAATGCATGCCTTTGCACAAACAAATATTGGTCTGTACAAACACAGAAACACATAACAGCATGGCACAGTGACTATTCCATGTATAGATACGCCCAGAACTCGTAGCAGGAAAGCACAGTGACTATTCTACAGTATGTATAAATACCACAAGAACTTAGCAGGATGGAATAATGGCAATGCCAAATCAGGTCTTTATCTAGAGTTACTGTTACTGCCTGCAAAATAATTAGAATGGTTGTAAATCATTTCTGTAAGTGCAAAAATATAATATGAGATAGAAAAATAGCAATATTATTTTATGACAACTTTGTTGTCTAATTAACTAATTATCTGTGCCTCTACCTAATACCACAGGCCAAACAATAAAAACAGTAAGAATATACAGTATTTTGTGTATAGTTCCACTCACAGACAGCATGTAAGATGCGCCGGGGGAGTTCGGTGCGCTTTTACCTCCCGGCACATCTCGTCTAAGGTTCCAGTGTTGGCTTCTTCGCTACTTCCTGCATCTAATCCTCTTCATCCTGAAGTGTATAAGGAATTTTCTGACTTCTTCAATAAGAAGAATTCTGAAATTTTACCACCTCATCGTTCTTATGACTATCCCGTTGACTTAATCCCTGTCTCTGTTCTTCCTAGAGGAAGAATTTATCTCATGTCTATGCTTGAAACACTAGCCATGCAAGAATATATACAGGAAAATCTTTCCAAGGGATTTATTAAGAAATCTACTTCTCCAGCTGGAGCAGGGTTTTTCTTTGTTCAGAAGAAAGATGGCTCTCTCAGACCTTGCATTGACTACCCTGCCCTGAACAAGTTAACAATCAAAAATCGTTATCCTCTCCTGCTCAATCCAGAATTATTAGATAGATTAAGAGGAACCAAAGTGTTCACCAAGCTCGACCTGCAGAGTGCTTACAATCTTGTCCGAATCCATCAGGGGGATGAGTGGAAGTCAGCCTTTAATACCCGGGATGGTCATTATGAACATCTTGTCATTCCATTTGGTTTGTGCAACACACCCGCAGTTTTTGAAGATTTTCTTAATGATGCTCTTCGTGATCTTCTGAAATCCTGTGTTATTGTATATCTGGATGACATTTTTGTGCATCCTTCCTCTTTGGCTTAACATGAATCCAAAGTTAAACCAGTTTTGCTTAAGTTAAGAAAGAATCATCTTTATACAAAACTTGAGAAATGTGAGTTTCACAAGACCACTATTTATTTTTTGGGCTATATCATTTCTCTGGGACCCTTCCTCCTTGTGCCTACTTTTCTAACAAACTGTCTCCTGCTGAGAGGAATTATTATGTGGGTAATCGGAAAGTGTTGGCTATCAAGCTTGCACTGGAGGAATGGTGTCATCTGCTTGAGGGAACTGAACAGCCTATTACCATCTAGGCCTGGTTCTAAGAATACACAAGCTGATGCCTTGTCCAGATGTATGGTGCAGAAATAGGGCAATACAATCCCACCCACTCCTATTTTTTCTCCGACATGATTGTGGCTCCTACTTCTCTATCAGTGTCTGATTTGTCCAACTTGGAGTCTTCTCCTGAATGTCCTTCTGGAAAAGTATTTGTACCGCAGTCAAGGGTGGCCCAAGTTCTAGAATGGGCTCATTCTTCTAAAGTTTCTGGTCATCCTGGCATTATGAAAACTCAGGAGTTCATTTCAAGGTATTGCTGGTGGCCATATCTTGTTAAATATGTCAAAATCTATGTCTCAACCTGCACAGTTTGTGCAAAACAGAAGTCGCCTCATTCCTTACCTTGTGGCCTTCTTCAATCATTACCCATTCCCACTCAACCCTGGCTAGATGTGGCTATGGACTTTATTGTGGACATGCCAAGGTCTTCTAATATGACTACCATTTTGGTAGTAGTGGATCAATTCTCCAAGATGGCTCATTTTGTTCCTCTGAAGAAACTTCGTTCTGCTGCTGGGTTGGGTCAAATTTTCATTAAGGAGATCATTCACTTGCATGGGGTACCTCAGTCTATTGTGTCTGACCGTGGGATGATTTTGGTGAGCTTTCTTGAAACATTTTGGCATCACATTGAATTTCTCTTTGGCCTATCATTCACAAAGCAATGGTCAGACAGAGAGGACCAATCAGATTTTGGAACAGTTCCTCAATGTTTCATTTCTCAAAACCAGGACAATTGGGTTGAACTTCTTTCTTGGGCTGAGTTTGCCCATAATAATTTTTCTCATGAGTCTCTAGGAGTTTCCCCAGGTTCTGCTGTCTTTGGCTATAATCCTTCTGCTCTTCCTTCTGATGTATTCAAGACAGACTTTCCTACAGCCAATATTCTTGCCCTGGACTTAAAAACCATTGGTCTCAAATTCAACAATCCCTCCTCAAAGCCTCCTCTTCTCAGAAACTTGCGGCCGTCAAGCACCGTCGTGCCAATCCTGGAGATTTTGTCTGGCTTGTCCATTGGAAGGGTTTTGGACCTGAAGAGAGATCTTGGGTGAGAGCTTCTGATACTCATGCTCCTCGTCTGATCCAGGCCTTATATAGAGGAAGTTTCCTGATAAGTGTTGCGAGTCCCCAGAGGTTACTCCTGAAGGAGGGGTACTGTAAGACGCACCGGGGGAGTTCTGCACTCTCTTACCTCCCGGTGCGTCTCATCTAAGGTCCCTCTATCGCAGGCACGCACTTCTGCATATCCCTGCTCCATTTATGCCAAGCGTTATGAGCTGGATTCAAAGTTGGCACCAAATCTTCTTTAAAGGGCTAAGTCTCCATTTTGAATGTGCCCAAACTAGGGTCTAGTAACACTGTTCCTACTGATGTGTTTGTTGGCTTTGAATTCCTGGTTTCAACTTCTCCCTGTCCCTTGATTATGGTTGCTATTTAATTCTTTTGGTTTTAAATTATTAAAATATGTTCTGCACCTTTCTGGTTGTCATGGTCCCACTTACAATAATAACTGAGCAGTGGTGTGAGATGTACATAGGAGAGGGTTTGAATATAAGAAAAGTTATACAAATAATAACAGTACAAATCTGGAATCAGAATGAATCAGCTGACCCTGAAAACCAAAAAGCATTTCATACTAGAGAGTTTTAAGTTAGACAATTTAAAAACATGTATTCCAATTGCAACTTGTCTAAAAATACCTGAGATGAAAGCATAGTCACGACATTAAATAATGAATGAAAAGGGTATAAAAGCAGAGTAATAAAATGAGAGGAAGGGGTGAAAGGAAGGATAGATGATAGATGATATATATATATATATATATATATATATATATAAATAAACAGATAGAAAGATAGACTGACAGACAGTTCAAAGGACAGCCAGACAGATAGATGGATATTAATAGGGTAAAAAGAGAGTGAAAATCCCTAATGTATGGGAGTTCTTATGCAAATCTTCTAGTAATTTTGGTGTACAGTAATTCCCACTGTACTACAAATTTTTAACCACAAACATGCTGCAATGCTAATGTGACCAGTATTAAAGGAATAAATTGTAGTGATGGGCGAAACGGGCGCGTTTCGCTTCGCCGAAAAATTCTCGAATTTCCAGAGAAATTCGCGTATTTTTCGACGATTCGCGAAACGAGTCCCGCGTCGTTTTTGACGTGCGTCGCTTTTGCGCGGCAAATTTTTTTTTGGCGAATTTTTTTGCCAGTTTCGCGAATTTATTCGCCAGCGGCGAATCGCGGGAATTCGCCGCGAATTCACCCCTGGCGAATAAATTCGCCCATCACTAATAAAGTGTCATGAGTAACACAACATGCAGGCTGGCAAGAGCTTGCTGTAACCTTGAGAACACATCGTTTAAAAACATAACTGAAGAAAAAACAGCATCTGTTGATATTTCCAAGAAGGTGTCCCATCAACCCAACATGCTGTGATATGCCCACTAAGGGCAACATGTAATAAAAGTCACACATATAAGAATAATTCACATTTTGCAATGTAATATTCTTTATTAGTCTGTTATTGCACTGTGTATTTTAATAGCACACTTTGTTGAAGATGTAATGCAATAATGAATATAGAAACATTTTAAAATTAAATAATGCACAATTTAATTTTCAGACCTATTACATTATTGAATATTGATTATAAGTGGACAAGTAATATTTAGTCATCGTATTTTTCTGAGGGGGTCTATCTCTAATAAATGAATGGTCAGTACTTTATCAGTATGATTGTATGACACATTGTAAATAGTTTGCAATGTCATGGGTATGTACATGTATTAAATTACCCTATTTTAGCTGGCAAAAAGGTTAATTATATTAATGCTGCAGTCTTCAGGGTATAACAGAATTCTACATGCATTTATATAACCAAATACCATAGTTATGTAGAAGGATTAATCATTGGAATTGTCTCTGTAAATTGTTGTCAGCCTATGATAGTGAGGAATATAAAAAGCTATGTAAAAATTAACCAAATTTTAAATCATTGAAATGATTATGAAGACACAATCTGTTACATACTCAGTAAAGATGAAAATTATGGTTGGAGGAATATATATTTTGAAATAATTATGCCATTTATTACAGAGTTAATGACAATAATTTGTGAAGGTCATGTTTCTTTTTAACTTTGGTGCTGGGAAGTGATATTGTCATATCTCACTTCCAAATATATCTTGGTATATTTAAAATAAACATAGTTTTATGTTCACTGTGTTTTTAGTGTTAAATGTATTAGTACAAGCATTGATGGCCACTAGACTTGAAATATTCACATTTAAATCATGTGGGTAGCACCCTGCTTTAGTTTCAATCCCTGGTTCCAATTAAGCCTTAGTCGTGCCTCTTGCTCTGCCTCTGTCCGGATCAAGGCTTCTGTAGCTAAGTAGATCAAGTAGAGCCTGGCACAAGCAGATTAACTGCAAATCTGTTTATTCTCACGACATGTTTTGGGCAGCAGCCCTTTATCAAGTGATCACTTGATAAAGGGCTGCTGCCCGAAACATGTCGTGAGAATAAACAGATTTGCAGTTAATCTGCTTGTGCCAGGCTCTACTTGATTTACTTAGCACCCTGCTTTAAAGTGTTTTACCCCAGGTGCGCGGTAAATAATTCAAATACTTTCAAAAGGACCCACACTTTGGCGGTCTTTTTAAAAGTGTATATATATAGTGAATAAAGTACCCCCTCTTGTAAAATATAAGGATATTATAAGTTACCGAGGAGTTTCATGACCATATAAAAACACGAGGCCGAAGGCCGAGTGTTTTTATACAGGTCATGGAACTCCGAGGTAACTTCTAATATCCTCATATTTTGCAACTGGGGGTACTTTATTTATTATAATACACAAGTTTCAGGGAGTCATGTGACCGTTTATAACTGATGACATCAGAACTCACTGTTTATAAGGATATCATTTACAAGATATTTACGGCTTTTGTGTATTATATGTATATATATATGTATATATATGTATGTATATACTGTATATATATATATATATATATATATATATATATATATATAATATATTATTGCTTGCTGTGGGTTATTGTACCTGGGTAAAGGTTGTGCTTTGTACTTCACATGGGGGTTTACAAAGGTGTTGTGAGATATATTCTGGGCCTCAGTTACCATTGTTAGTGCATTAAGAGGCCCATGCACAGATCACTTATACCCTGAAGCAATGGTCTGTGTAGGACCATTCCTGTAGGAATTTCTCTTAAGTGACCCATGCATTAATAGTTATCATACTAGCATTGGATTTATTAAAAAGGAAGCCTTCATTAGCTGGTTCCTCATTTGTGTAGACTAGCAAAAAATAACAGTTCACCAACTAAGAGATTCACCACATATTGAAAACCACAATCTAGCGAGCTTGACTAAAGAATATCTCATTCAATCCTAAGCTCAGAAACGTAGTTATAGAAACTCTTGAAGCAGATATAACACTTGAAGAAACAAAATAAGCCCTAAAACTTACTCCCACTTGTAAAAGTCCAGGTCCAGATGGATTCTCAACTATAAAATTTTTCAAGATACCTTGCTCCCACACTTTATGAAGGCCAGGGTAGATGTAACAAATAAGAAGCAGTTCAGTACCCCATCGTTAGAAGACCACATCACACTTATTCAAAAGCCTGGTAAAAACCCTCTAGAACCAGGGAATTATAGACCCATCTCACTAATAGTTATATAAAGTTATTTGCCAAAATCATTGCTTCCAGACTACAGAACTTTATCCAATACCTTATAGATCCAGAACAATTGGGATTTGTGCCAGGGAGAGAAGCCTGGGACAGCACCACATGAATCATAGACCTTTTACATATAGCCAAA
The DNA here is from genome assembly GCA_024363595.1 of Xenopus borealis. NCBI lineage: Eukaryota > Metazoa > Chordata > Amphibia > Anura > Pipidae > Xenopus > Xenopus borealis. Next base: position 112,383,989 of record CM044434.1, on the reverse strand, counting down.
AGACGCCAAATCAAGTTACTAGTCTACAGATGCAGAAAAGGTGTTTGATTGAGTTAGTTGGCCCTATATGATGGAATGCCTAAAGCACTATGGTATAGGTCCAAATCTGCTATCATGGATAAAAGCACTGAATTCTGATGCTATTGCTAGGGTCAAAGTAAATGGCTCTCTCTCACGCCCCATTCCATTAGAAATGGTACAAGACATGGTTGCCCCCTCTCTCCTTTTCTTTTTATCCTTGCCTTAGAACCTCTGCTAAACACAATAAGACTGCACCCGGAAATACTTGGACTGCAACTAGAACAACAACACCAAAAAATCTTGGCCTATGCGGACAACCTCCTTTTTGCAATTACAAACCCTATTGAATCAATTCCAGCACTGAACTCACCATTAGAAAAATTCAGAAAACTACGCAACTTTAAAGTTAATTTTAATAAGTCAGTGGCGTTAAATATATCTTTACCCCCAGAAATAATAGCCACCATTCAACCATTTTTTCCTTATACCTGGGCACAACAGACACTTACCTATCTAGGGATTAAAATATCAGAAGATTACACAGAATGGATAGATATCAACCTAAAAGAATTTTTAAATAAACTAAAGAGGGACCTACATAATTGGGATACCAACCCTATTTCCTGGTTTGGCGAATCAATACGGTGAAAATGAATATAATATCCTCCCAAGACTACTCTATATTTTCCAAGCATTACCTATGCCAATACCGGAAACATACTTTAAAAACATACCAGCCTTACTTACCAAATTTATCTTGCTTGCAAAAATCCTAGACTGAGTTGTAAAATACTATGCAGGCTGCGACAAAAAGGCCGGCACTGAACACTACCACCAAGCTGCAATACATAATCGTATTATGGATTGGTCACATCATGTTGAGGACAAAATGTCAGATAGAGCAGCAGGACACTAGCACCTATCTCATATATCTTCCATGGGTAGATAATGTACACAGAAGACTTCTAAATAAAGATCACCCATTACTGTTATATACACTCAAAACATGGGACAAATTGAAGGTTGCATATCACCTAACTGAACATCCATCGCTGCATATTCCACTCCTAAACAACCTAGCCTTCCCTGTAAGTCGTGAATCTGGATACTGATAGATACAAGGCAATCTGCAACTAATCCACTTTATTGAGAAAGGAGAACTGATTAACAAACAAAATTTCATAGTATTAAACCCTTCATGGGCCTAGACCACTTGAAGTTCATGTAGATTACACATTACTATCATGCATTAGGAGGAGCAAAAACACTATCTTGCCCACTCACCATTTTTGAAAAATATTGCACCCTAATGGATCTAGCTGGGCATACGAGGATTTACAAGTGCCTTTAAAGAGTAGGAGACTTCTTTGAACTACATTTTAGCCGATCATGGAATACTGAACTAGACAATATAATAACATAGGAACAGATTGGCAACCTTATATTAAAACTGCTTTGTAGCACAAGATGCAACAGACTCCAACAAATGCAATCTAGCAATCTATTTTGGAGATGCCTAGAGGCAAGGGGCACAATGTTACATATCTTCTGGGACTGCCCACTTATAAACACATACTGGGATCATATAATTTCTAATTTCAAAGAGTTTAGCAATAAAAATAATGTGTTTTAACAGTGCATAACATAAGTAACATAAACAGTTGTTCCTCTTTAAAAGATTCACCTGCTTCACTTGCATTGTGTCTACATGAGGCTTACTCTTCAGTGAATCTTCAGACACTCTTAGGGCAAGTGATTGGTATGGTGGCTGTGACTGTGTCAATTAATGTGTGAAATTAATGTACATTTAGATGTGAAGTAACATTGTTCTTCAGAATCACATAACTTAACCAATGCAAATAGCTTAGTCTATTTATAAAGATATCTATTTACATGTAATATAGTCTATTGTCAAAGATTATGCTAATACTTTACACCACCCACCCCAAACCTTGCATAACCATTTGAAGTCAATGGGACACTTTTATCTAATCATCTACAACTACTGTGTTAAAAGCAATGGTACTCAGCAATGTTTCTTTTAAGATAACATTTTTCGATATATTCTTATGGCAGTTTTATAAATATGTGTGGCTTTCTAAAATCTCAGATAGTTATCATTTAAAATATTTCCTAAAATGAAATTTTATACTGTAATTTGATTATAATGGTTTAAGATAATGGGATACCTTTTGCGATGTGTATTCAAGATTATTTCACTGTATCTTTTGCAATTTTAATGAAAGTAACTCCTTGGAAGTCACCTCCGCAAAAGATCCCAGAGATAAACAAGGGCTATCCTGACTAATCATTAACTAACATACAATATTCACAAGTGCAGTGTTCCGGAGCAACCAATTGTTAATCTGCTTCTAACAAATAGGGATGGCGCGAACCGCGGAAAAAATGTTCGCGAACATATTCGCGAACTTGCGACAAAACGCGAACTGTTCGCGAATATTCGCGAACCCCATAGACGGGAAGGCGAACTTTAAAAGCTAAAAAAGACATTTCTGGCCAGAAAAATGATTTTAAAGTTGTTTAAAGGGTGCAACGACCTGGACAGTGGCATGCCAGAGGGGGATCAAGGGCAAAAATGTATCTGAAAAATCCATTGTATAAATCCATATAAATGCTGAAAATAGTCGCAGCCACTGAAGCACAGAAAAAATATGCCATATAAATGCTGAAAATAGTCGCAGCCACTGAAGCACAGAAAAAATACGCCATATAAATGCTGAAAATAGTCGCAGCCACTGAAGCACAGAAAAAATACGCCATATAAATGCTGAAAATAGTCGCGCAACTATATAAATGCTGAGAATAGTCACGCAACTATGCGCGAACCCAAAATGGCGAACGTCGCGCGACGTTCGCGAATATTTTGCGAGCGCGAACAGCGGATGTTCGTGTGAACAAGTTCGCGCACGAACAGTTCGCGCCATCCCTACTAAGAAAGCAAAAGTCTTTTAAACTGGATTGTGTTGAATTAATGCAAAGCATGCAGATTTGTATCTGATGATTCAGTTACCTGAGCTTATGGTAACTGAGTTACCAGTTACCTGAGCTTATGAACTGACTGCTAAAATACTGTATATATATAGTACATATAGTACATGTCATAATACCGGGATTAGTAATTCATTAAAATTCTCATTAGACTGCAGTTTCAAAACCATTTAGATTATCAACAAAAATTAAGAATTATCTTATTTGACAGGCAAACCAAATTTTCTGCTAGATAAATTGCGATGAACCTTAAAGGAGAGCTAAACCCTAAAATTATTATGGCTAAAAATGGCATGTTTTACATATAAAACTTTTTGCACTAGTCTAAAGTTTTAGCTTCTCAATAGCAGCAATGATCCAGGACTTCATGCTCAGCGGGCGCTGAGCAGCTGTTGAGAATCTAAGTTTAGAGGTCACCACAAATTAAGTAGAAAATGAGGTTGGCCTGTAGTATAAGATGATGCTACAAGGCTGATGCTAGTTGCACTGGTTTATGTGCTGCCATGTAGTAATTATCTGTTTTAATTACTAATCCGCCTCATATTTTGACATTTATACTCTATGTGTACTGTATAATTTGAGATGGTCTCTAAGCTCGGTAAGTGACAGCAGCACAGAGCATGTGCAGTGAATCAGCAGTAGAGAAGATGGGGAGCTACTGGGGCATCTTTGGAGACACAGATCTTCCCTGCTAAAGGGCTGTGGTTGTTTTGGACTGGTACAGAATCCTAAAATATAATGTACACATTTCTAGCTACTTCTTTAGTTAAGCTTTACTTCTCTTTTAAGGCTAGGGCCACACAGGAGCTGAAATTAGCTAGCTGGGATATGCTGGTTTTAGGCCTACCACAGACAGCAGCGTCCTTTCTTTTCTGCATTTAATCAGCTCAGCAAGAACAGACTTGACTGGTTTCAGTGAAGAACCACGTATCTCTGACAAATGTCAGCTCAAAATGCAAAGTCTGTTCACCATGAACAGAATCAGTGCGGAAAAGAGAGGAGGCTGCCTGCTGTAGGGCTGAAATCAACATCAGCATATTTCAGCTAGCTGATTTCGTCCCTCGTATGGCCCTAGTTTAAGCTTAGCTTTTCAATAGCTGCCCAGAGCACAATGAGCATGTGACTGTCACTGACACTCCTAATAAAAACCAAGATTGGAAGATCCAGTGAATAGATTGTAGAACTGGATCATTACTGATATTGAACTGCTGAACCTTTAGTGTATTAAGCTCAATATAAAGCCATATTAGTTTTTATGGTTCAGTTCTTCTTTTTAAAAAACAGCAACATGTGCTAGTACACTGACGTTTCCTAGCAATATTAGTGGCTTCGGGGCTTTGAGGACTTCAGTAGTGATGGGCGAATCTCCCGAGTTTCGCTTCGCCGAAAAATTCGCGAAATGAGTCGCGGCACGCCACGCAACTCGTTTTTTTCTTCGCGAATTTATTCGCCAGCGGCGAATCACAGGAATTTGCTGCAAATTTGCCCCTGGCGAATAAATTCGCCCATCGCTAGTCTTCAGCACTTCAGGGTTAATTCGGGCCTAATTTAGATTGTAAAGTGATAGATGTATGTGTGCTTTACTGGGCTTTTAAGTAAATGGGCAAAAGGGGCATTTGACCAGGGTCCATCAGGACAGGGGGCCCACCATCAGACATTTAATCTTTTACAACTGTAGGGGACTGGTAAATTAACCTCCCAGTATATTTTAGCAGGCAGTCCCCAAGTGTTATGGACACCTAAGTGGGTCCTAAAATACAGTTAGGAGGAGTTAAAAATAAAAATAAAAAGATCCTGGAGAACCATATTCATCAATGTGCTATATTTATTGGCATTCCATGCACGACATGTTTCGAGTCTAGTGACTCTTCCTCACCATACTACTCTGTATTCCAGTTAGGAGGAGTTCCTATTCCTGCTCTAATCCATGCCCCTTGATGTTACTCAAAGGGACCAGTAGATGGCAATGTGCTAAAGTATAAAAGGATTGTAAGTCATGCTTCCAGAGGCCATTTTTGCATTGGCTCTAGCCTGAGCAAGCAGGCTGAGTTTGAGTGGAACCTAAACAGGTCAGGCCTAGCAAGGATAGGCTAATCACCCTTATAAGTCACTCTAGGAGTGACAGATAGATAGGATTATTTATCTGAGCAGTTTGAGGCTCCTATGAGGATTGTGAGTGGGATTAAGATCCTGGGTATTAACTGCCTGGAGTAGGGACTAAGTGTACAGACCTAGAATTAGAAGTGTCTCCTCAGGTTCCACTTAGGGGAAAGGCTGAAAGCTGGGTGTACCTCCTCAATGTTGCATATACGTAGTAATAGTGACCACACTCTTGGAGGGAATTTTTAGGCTTCTCTTCTCAGTGTACACCCCCACCTTGGGTGCTAAATATCCAAGTAGAAAAAGTTACTGAGGAATCCAGCCAAAACTGCAGTGCTTGCTGCTCAATTAGTGCTTTATTGCCACAGAATGTTGCATATACATTGTTTCCCATGTGTGAAAGGGACAGTCTATGACTAAAGCTACTGTGAGTATTACCTACCCACTGTTGATCCTGCATGTGCTAATATGATTACTGTACACTCCAGTGTGGATTGTCTGTTCAATAAATATGTTAATGGTTAAGTTATAAGAACCACTGACGCCCATTTCTTCGCACCCTGAATACAGTTACAGTTGTACTACACCCTGCCTCCACCTCGCTGCGAGGGCTTACTCCCTAAGCTTTAAGGTCTCATCCGGTGCATACATATTGGGAGTGGAGCTCATAGTCAGAGAAAGGTGCCCTCAATTTACTATAGCGCTACACAACTTTTGACAGAACAGCATGCCCCTTAGATGACAGACCCTTATTTTAACTCATCTGGAAGAGCTCTACATCATAAATCATAAATATTTTTCTTTATCTTATGACATTTTGTCATGTACAGTATATACTGTCATGTATGTTGGACTTCATTAAGCACATATTATTTCTTCATTGTCTGCCTTCTTATTTTGAAGTTCACCTGCTTGAGGTTAGTTCTATTTATCAATAATTTCTTGGGGAAGTAGGGACCTACCAATTAGATCCTAGTCCTGGGCCACTGGTAACTTAAAGTGACCTTGCTGCTACATATGAATACTAGTTTATTTTGTATTACCATACCGTAGTGTATAACAGTGATCTTATTTATTATGCATTTTTAGAAAACCATCTCTTTTGTACAACATATCTTCAACATTGCCCTATAGAACCCCATATTTGTCTGTTTAAGTTTAATTTTGCAATTACTTTTCATATTTATACATTCTCACATAGATATTTTGCATAAGCTGTTCGTAAAAATAAAGAGAATAGTCTAGCATTGCAGGGCAATATAGCATTCACAAGATATGACACATAAGGGGAAAGCAATATGTTTTGCCAGTGCAAAAACACTTTGCAAAGACCATGTTTGGGCAATTTTTGACTGATTAAAGACCTCAATGACTTCTTCACAAAGTGTGCGAACAAATTGCTTTTGTGTAGTGTATGTAATTAAATTTAGCAATCACAAACCATTTTTTGAGAGAAAATATTTAACGAAACTGCAGAGCAGGTGTTAAGGTGCGAAGTGCAATTAAGATTTGCAATGCAATAAAAGCCAACGGCTCTTACACATGAGCACCTGAAGCTGTGCTTCCCTGCGTTCCAGTTTTATGCGTTCAGCTACAGGGGAGCGCAGGAGGGATGCTTTAAATTTTTTTTTAAATGGGGCTGTTCTAACACAGGTGCATGTAGGTGCCTAACGCAGGTAAAAAGCATATTGAAAAAAAATGGAAAGTGTCTGCTCCTGTGCTCCTCTGCGGTTGAACGCATAAAACCGGAATGCAGGGAGCGCAGCTTCAGGAGCTCATGTGTAAGAGCCCTAATGAAGAATATTGCATTGCCACAAGCAAATTTTTATTAGCAAAGTTTTACTCTAGATTACCAATAGTGATGGGCGAATTTATTCGCCAGGGGCGAATTCGCGGTGAATAAATTCACGAAACGCCAGCAAAAATTTGCCCAAAAAAACGAGTCGCGCGTCGTTTTTGACGCGACACGTCAAAAACGACATGACGCGTGCCGAAAATTACGCGACACGACAGAAACGACGCGTCGGAAACTATGCAACGCGCCGCGATTGACGCGACACGCGTAAAAAACTACGCGCGCCTCATTTCTCTAATTTTTTCGCCAATTCACGAATTTCCAGCGAAGCGAAACGGGTGAGATTCGCCCATCACTAATTACAAACATTATTGTTATCAGTAAGGATAAACTATGCCATTTAGGACAGTGGTAACTGTTAGGTTAGTTATTAAAGAAAAACTATACCCCCAAAATGAAAACTGAAGTAACAGATACATTTATAGTGACATATAAATTTATCTTGCCCTTTTGCATCTTTTCCCTTGAGCCCCCATTTTGTGATATTCTCTCAGAGATCAACTGACCAGAAATACTGCAACTCTAACTGTAACAGGAAGAAATCTGGAAGTGAAAATCTGAACACTGTCCATTAATTGGCTCATGAACCTAACATGTATGCTTATTTGTGTACACCATGAATTGTAGGATCCCAGGAGACTGCCCTTATTTCTGAAAATGGCAATTTTATATTTATGATTACACAGTGGAGTATACTACAAAAAAATTATATTATTATGATAATGATTTATTTGCATGATACAGGGTTTTACATGTAAGTTGTTTAATGTAATACATTTTATAGAGACCTACATTTTTTTGGGTACAGTTTTCCTTTAAGGTCCTATAATTTTGTTTTAACATAAATCATAGTTCATTTAAAACTTGCTGACTTTTGTTCAGCCTCATCTATGGTGTAATTATATCATCACAGCACACACCATGGTAATGCCATGCTTAAATATTTCCATTTTCATTTTACTATATTTAAAATTCCTTTTCGTATAAAACAATTGTCTAGTAAAATATAATAATATTGTATCTATATCTATATGTATGTATCTATAAAAACTAAAAAGCAGACCAGACTGGGTTGGCGGGATACTGGGGGAAAAAGGTGTGCCCTGCTAAGCCCCTCTCACCCACCGGGAACTGCAGACCTCCTCTACAAGAAGAACCCACCTGCCCTGTGACATGTGATAAGGGCAGGAATGGCTTGCACCTATGCCCTATGTGATGGTATAACCTGGGCAGAATTGCCCTTTTCATGAGAAGTAAGAGGCACACTCTTGGTCTTGGTTAATTACCTATTTTGTATTATTTAGTATGTGGCACAGGCAGAATTTTTTTGATATTCATTTTGATTCATTTTGATTGCCCAGTTAGTAGACAAGGGGCAAATTTACTAAAGGGAGAATTTTCACCAGTAAATCTGACCCTTAGAGGCAGATTTATCAAGGGTTGAATTGAAAAATCAATCAATTAATTTTGAGTTTATTTTAGCAAATTTGACTAGGGAATAGACCAAATTTGATTAAAAATGTGTACCTTGTTGGCGCTATATAAATAAATGATGATGATGTTAAAGATTTAATTTGAATTTTGAAATTTATCATGTACTGTCTCCTTAAAAATTCAAATTTGACTATTCACCCTCTAAAACCTGCTGAATTGCTGTTTTAGCCCATGGGGGACCTCATAGAACCAATTTGGAGTCATTTGGTGGACTTTGAAAAATCAAAGGTTTTTTTAGAGAAACTTCAAATTGAATTCAAATGCATTGTGGGACTTGTAGTTTCTTGACAGCTGGAGGCACAAGGTTGAAAATCACTGCCCTAGTCACCCAAATTTAAAAAATTAGATTTTTTAATCAATTTGATTGGTTGTTTTTTTTTCGAATTTTGAGGTTACGGCAGTTTAAAATAACTCGAAATTCAACCCTTGATAAACCTGCCCCCTAGAGTACATGGTAATCCGCAGTTAATATTAATAGATTGTCCTTGGCATACATACTAATATCCAATGTAATGCAACACTTTTTTTTATTTGAGCTGTCCTTTCCAATTTCATCTTTTAAAACATAAAGGTTTTAATATGGGGAAATAATACTTCATTACATTTCTTTAATCTTTGAATAGATTTGATACTAAAAAGAAATATGCTAGAGCCAACGTACTGTGCTGCTCTTTCATCTCCAAAACTCCAGGATCCAATGCAATCTACTTGACAAATTATCAAACACTTAACTAAAATAGACAGACCTTCACATTTTGCTTATTGCAGTATCAGGATGTACGTTCTCTTTTGAATAAATGCTTGCTCTCCTCCTCTGTATCACATTTGGTGTAATTTTTTTAGCGAAGCCTACGCTGGCGAATTTTCTTAAGATTCTTAGTGAATCTGCCCCTTGGAATCCAATAATTGGTAAGCATATAGGCATAGACAAATATTTTTATACATCACAATGTTTAACTACTGGGACAGCACAACTAATGAAATAAGAATTATAATATCAAATAGAATTTTTATAGACAAATATGTACTGTATTTATTGGCTGTCTATCGTTATCATATCTAATGTAAGCTACAAAGTGGTAGATTTGGTAAGCTGTTGGATGGTTGCACTTGGGACATCAATGTTAATATCACCATAAAGTTCTCAACTCAATCACAAAATATTTATCTAAAAAAAATCTGAAAAATGCTTTGCGGGGTCTCCTCTGCTTGTCATTTGCCATGCAATTCAAAAGACATTATCTTCTTTCTTTTAATTAATCTATTGATTTCTATCTGTCCACCAGCATTTTGATTTGTAATGGACAAAATGGATGTTAAGTAGGTTCCAATTATTTTGTAGGTCAATTCAACCTGATTTATTGTGGGTAGGGCAATGTTTGCATTAGAGACATTTAGTACATTCACCCTTAGTAGAGACTGCATATTTGAAAAATATTCTGTTGAGCCATAATGGTCTCTTACAGTTAGTTCAATAAAGCATTCTGTAAGTCCTCTATGCAGTAACCATGGTGTTTCACTAATCAGTTAATTGATTTGCATCAATTTAATGGATGTTACTGAATTAATGATGTGTAGCCTTGTTAAGCAATTATGTTTTATTAACTTTCAGGACACTGCATTTGTTTGGCCTAATACTGTATTTCCTTTGACTGTTTATCAAATTGTTACATAACCTGCAAATTTATTTTTTCATGAACCATACTTGCAGAAATCATCTACCATCTAAGCAAACGTTTTACAATATCAAACTTTACAAACACCATGACAACTATAAACGATACACTTAGGGGCAAATGTACAAAGTTTACGTGAATGGATCGAAGTTCGATCGAATATGATCGATTACGATCGTACGATTTTTTTGTATATTCGAATATACAAATTTGGCCTCTTCGATCATCGAATACCGAATTATCGAATAGATCGAATGATTGGATATTCGCTAATTCGATCTTTCGATGATTGAAGGATTTAAATTCTTCGAAATGCCTACTTCGTCAGATTGAACCTACCGAATACCAATAGAAGCCTAAGGGAACCCCCCATAGGCTTCTTTTGCTAAGTCCTGCTTGAATACTATTCGTACGATCGAACGCTTTGATCGTTCGAATCATACAAATTTTTCGGAGGCTCGAAGGAAAAAGTAAAATTTTTTCGTCAAATCAAATATCGAGCAAAATGATAGCCTAAAACTAAAATGAATTTCGAACAGATTCGTAGGATTTTGGGTGAATTTCAGTAAATTTGCCCCTTAAATTTAGAAATTAAAGTTTAGACAATGAACAGAAGCTAATTTTGATTATGGTAAAAAGGTCAGTTAGAATAAAATAAAACTGATTAGTAATGTATTCACTTTAACTTAATGAAAAAATCCTTATAGCTGCACAATTTTGCCACAAAGAATCTCAATTAATTGGTAGGAAAAAATGAGGAAAATGTATTACAGTAGCTCGGCAATAACATAAACATTGCCCTACATTGTTAGAGAAGTTCCTTTCCACAATGCTACTAGTTTTTTACAAACATGGCTGTAACTTCTCCATAAAAATAGTACCTTCTAGATAATCTTACTTTGCTCAGGTCAGAAAGTATCCAAATCAGGTACCAATCCTATAAGTTGATTTGGAAGGCAAGGGGAGAATAAGGGGAACATAATAATAATGTCTGTGTTTTTTTTTTTTTTTTCACAAAACAAGCTGCATGGAGACATTTTGGTGCTTCCTGAAGCGAGAGAAGCATGGTGTCTGTGTGTGGTTTCTCCTCTGTCTAAAAGAAAGCTGCAGGCTCATGTGATGTCTCTGATTATGAGAGTAGCAGCTGATGATGGAAGGAAAGCACTGCAAGTCCTGAGAAATAACTAAGCTAGCAAAGCTAAGCCACAAATACTTAACCTGAACACAAAGTTAACATCTCTTCAGAAAGCTGCAAATGAAAGTGTCACAGAAATACGTGTAGAAAAAGCCATTATAGCATGAGAAATGCTGAACTATTTGAACACTATTGAGAAGGCAAGGTGTATGTTACATGAGAGTAACTTGTTAAAAGAGTTGTGGACATAAGCAATACTGATTGCTGCTATGATTTATAAAAGATGTTTTAACAATCATTTAATGCAAACTCCATACTACGTACTAACTGGGAGAAAGCCTAGGGTCGAAGTGAAAATTCAAATGAAATTAGAATTTCAAAAATTCAAATATTTTGGCTACTTCGACTATTGAATTGCCATTTTCTCAGATTGAGAAAATTCAAATTTTTAAGAATTGTCTCTTTAAGAAAATTTAATTCAACACTTAGGGGCAGATTTACTAAATTAACACGAATGATTCGAAATTTTTTCAAAAAAATTCAAATTCGAATTTTCAAATATTTTTGAAGGCCACTTCGGCCATTGAATTTTGAAAATTTGATTGAATCGAATGATTCGAATAATTCAAATAAAATTCTATTCGAATATTCGACAGTCAAATTAAAATTTGATGCGACGCGACTCGTTTCGCGAATTTTTTCGCCAATTCGCTAATTTCGCTGGAAATTCACAAATTTTTAGGCGAAGCGAAACGGGTGAGATTCGCCCATCACTATTATTGTTATTATTATTGTTACTATTATTATTATTATTATTATTGATAATAATAATAGAAATAAGCTAAATAGTTTGCTGCATTTCACAGAGAAAAAACTTCCATAGGCAAATGAATAGTAAAATTCACAGCATTGCCCATCACTTATTAATAATGTACATAATTGATATTTTTGACTTTTTAAATGCCTTCTAATTTAAAAAAAATAAATGTATTGGAGAATGGTGCTATGCAGAACAGCTACATGCAGAGAAGATTTTTGAACCATAGATAAAGAAATAAACCTTCCTCATATTAACCTTTAGATAGTAACTCTGCAAATTTTGTTCTGCTGTACAGTGCTCATACATAGTAGTCCTATATACATAAAAATATATATTTAAAATTTTGTAAATATTGCAATAATTCAGTCCAAAAGATGACAGTGTTGCATATACAAAAATCTTAATTTCAAAGTCAAAACTATCTGTTAATAATGGAGTTTATTAGCTATTATGAATTCAAACCCACTATATCCATAATGCAAACTGATTTGTTGTAGCCAAAAGAATCGATAGCTACTGTAGCACACGAAAGCAAACTTCTATAAATAGATGTGCATTATTTGAAACTCTGACAGAGCTAAACATGGCTTTCAATCTGAAAGTGGCATTTATAATACCATAAGTATGAGATCTGCGGATGGAAAAATTTAAAAAATTTTGTTAAAGAATTCCATTGATGTGATAAAATGTTTTCAAATAGCAAATAACAACTCTTCATGTTTCTTAATAGCAGCTCTATACTTCAAATTACAACTGTTACAAACTGTTACAAATTGACATTTGTTTTAACATTTTTTAGCGGCATTGCAGACATGCCAGCAACTAATTTATCAAATTAAAAAAGTTGCTCTGTTACAGTTTGGTACTTTGGGATTTGTTCTCAGCAAATGAGGAAGCTGATGAAAATTATGTAATAAATTGTAATAATAAAGTGAATTCTCATCCTGCGTTCCTGAGCTTTTACTGGGAAGTGTTGGGGAAGGAATACAATAATTTCAAATTAAACTCACTTAAACAGAAAGCACTTTAAAAAGCAATTAATTGAAATATCAATTTAGTTCAAATAGTTTTATCAAGGAAGATTATGCACAAATGCACTCTTTATAAAATCATTGAAAATTGGTTATGGGTGTTAATGTGGCCTGCTTACATTTTGACAAGGGTTTTGATTCAGTAGCACATACATGGTGGTGTTATATGCAAATGAATAGAGCACTGGCTGAAAGATCATGTACAGAGAGCATTTGTCAGTTATACATTTTTCTAATTAGTCTAGGATTCTTGATTAGGTGTACTTTTAATTAACATGTTTATTGCCAATGTCAGTATTCAGCAGAAATCAAAACTGAAGACGAGGGTAAGTTGTCTCCTTTTAGCAAAGCACCAATGTAGTCTTATCTATAATATGTAGAAAAGTTTTGGTCTCAATTTCTCAAAAGGGGCATTACTTAAATAAAGAAAATCCAAAGACTTCAGATAAGGCTTCTTCAAGTTAAACTTGACAGGGGTTTATTGTGCTTTGTCATCTACTATGTAATTATGTAAATTTGGAGTACTGCTATTTTTCCAAATGACACCAAACAATATACATTAGTACATACATTATACATTTAATACATTCTTAATACTAAAAAATGGCCAATTTATATGAATAAATCCACTACACACACATACAGTAATGATCTTTATGTATGTATGACGCCAAATACAGGATATATTGAATATATTACCAGGGTAAACCATATAAATCTATAATTCCTTTACAATATGCAATAATCCTTCACTCTAAAAGAGCTGCATTAGGAATCCCTAGTTTGTTTAATATGCTACTAGACTATATTAACATTCAATACCAAGGGTCTCAAATGGTGTACCGACCTCAGGAATGAAGGCAAACTCTCTACAGAGTAAAGCCTTTTACATGCTAATGGAAACTTGGAGAACTCTGTAGACAAGAACAATTAATTAATTATGAGGCATATTTTTGAGTCTGTCATGTCAGTTTTTTGCAACAGCTCTTGATACAGCGCCATAAAAGCCATTACTGTTAAAAAAAAGGGGTCTGTTGGCCTTGGGATTTTCAAATTAAGGTGGATAGAGAATAGTCTGAATTATCATATGCAGAAAGTAGTTATCAATAATTCATCAACTAATTTAATCAAAATATAATTGGTTTACCTCAGGGTTCAGTACTGAGGTTGACTTTAGTTAACTTGCTTATTAATGATTTTGAAATATGAGTTAAACTATTTATTATTGTGCTTGCAGAAAATTAAAAACTGTGCAGAGAACATATATAGAACAATTGAATAAACAACTAGTAAAAAGAATATTGCTCTACTTACTGATACAGTAATGAAATGCTTGAAAACTCTGTGTTCCAAACACAACTTTGTCCAAGGTAAGTTAAGTCCTGCAACTGAATCCTTCTGAATTACAATAGGGATAATTTAGGCCACAATATAGTTGAGGTCACACAAATTTCCTTGTGGTTGTTCCACAAAAAATCTAAATGCATCAAAAGGTGCACTTTACATTTTCAGATATTTGCTGCTGCCCCTAGTTGTGAACTGAGCATAATGTGTCTATCTATCCAGAAGAACCCAGTCTGGCCTGTATCAATCATCACCTTGCACTTACAATTAGAGAATGTGGTGCAAAAGTCATTTTGATAAATTAATGCTAGAAATTATGGAAAACTGACATTTTCTTGTGCAATTGTGTCTGATTCACGTCAAAACATAAGTGCAAATCAGAAAGTGATCTTATATATTTATTTCTACTGCTATTGTAGGTGAAATTAGAGAAAGGTAACCCTCTCAATACTTAATTCTGGCTCTTTCTGTCTCTTTTAACCCATCCAGCATCCAACAAATCAGAACATGCAATGAATCTGTTTTGCTTATCTTTAGGGGCATATTTATCAAAATTTTTTAGAAGGGGTTTTTCGATCGAAAACGTCAGTTTTCAATCAAATTAAAATTGTTTGAATAGTTCAATTGAATTGTTCAATTCAAACGATTTCCTAAAGAAAAATTAGATTTTTTCAAAATTTTCAAAAACACTCTTTAAAAGTTATAGGAGGTCCCCTATAGGCTAAAACTGCAATTCGACAGGTTTAAAGTGTCGAAGGGTCAAATTCAAATTTTTTAAACAGACAGTACTTCAATTTTCGATGGTCCAATTTTCAATTTGAATCGAATTTTTTCAATTCGAATCGGATTTTGGCCTATTCGATAGTCGAAGTAACCAAAAATTACTTAAAATTTTTAATTTTTTTTTTATTTGAATTTTCACTTTGACCCTTGATCTGCCCCTTAGTTGCATATTAATTTGATTGGGGCTTGTAGAATTTCAAATCTCAGAGTGCTTTGGTTATTTGTTGGTTATTTCTTGACAAGTAAAATGTTATATAAAAAATGCTAATGTATTTCTTTGAGGCTTAAAATGTCCATGTAGCTTTTACCTTTATAATGGCACCAGCATTGACTTTGCATCGTAGGTATGAGGTATTTTACATTCCCATTGAAGCAATAGACACAAGAATCATAGGAGCAGGGATTTCTCCCTGTATAACAGATTTAGCCTTGCATCAATAAACATGGAGACCTTCACTAGCTATAAAGAGCTGATAATAATAAATTATACTAGTGCACTTTCAATTGTTCAGTGACACTTGCACTTCACAGAGTTAAATTCTATATCTTGTTCTAATGCTGGATGTATTTGTATACATGAATTATATTTTTTTGAAATGTCTCTTGTTCTGTTAAGCTAAATTTTAAAAGCTATTTTTAAAAGGGAAATATAGCATACATTTTCACAATGCATCAAGTCATAAAATAAAGTGAAAAATGTCTGTGCTAGCTTGAAAACTGTGCTCAGTTCTCCCCTTTGCAACTTCCTTTCCCAGGCTCTGGAGCCAGCGGCACTAGTGATGGGCGAATTTATTTGCCTGGGTCTAATTCTAGGTGAAATCCCACGATTCGCCACTGGCAAATAAATTCACAAAACCCATTTTATTTGGATGCCAGCGTGATTCTGCTCCGTTGGACACCCACATTGAAAAACGGATGTCCACGTCCAAAATGAGACGCCGGCAGCGTTTCACAAATTTTTTGCTGCTTTGCGACTTTCTCGGGAAATTCACGAAAAATTCAGCAAAGCAAAACGCCCCAGATTCACCCATCACTAACCTACATCTTCTGCCTAAGTTACAGAGCAGCAGCCACTGAGGGAGGAGTGGACGTGTTTGTGATGTCACACTCAGTCCTTCCCTGCAGACATCGGATCACATTTACTGCTTCTTTTCCTTCCCTGTACTGCTCCATTCTGTCCCTCTCTGTGCTGTTCCTTTCCCCCAACTCTACCTGCACTGTTTAATTTATCTCCCTCCCTGCCCTATTCATTTAACCCCCTCTGCCCTGTTCATTCCTTTCCTTCTCTGTCCTGTTCATTTAACCCCCTCCCTGCACTGTTTGTCTCCCTCTCATTGCTATTCATTTAACCCCCTCCCTGCACGTTTTTTTTTTTCTCTCCTGTTCATTCAACCACCTCCCTGTACTATTTGTTTCTCTCCCTCTCTGACCTGTTCATTTAAGCTCCTCTTTGGTTTTCCATTCACTTCCCATCCCTTCACTACTTGTTCTTCTCCCTTGCCCTGCTATGACTGGGAAAAAGAAAAGCAAACTGCTTTATAAATCATTCATAATCTGCTACTAAAAGTGTTTTATTATTTTCTGGGTGCAATGTGTATCAGCAGTTAGTGTAAATACCATAGTCATTTTCTACACAGTATTATGTTGTATACAAAAAGCTGCAATTTTACCTTGGAACTCCCTGCATCTGTTCATATATTGTTCCAAAACAGCTACAGTTATTTTTTTGCAACTTCCTGTGCCTGACCATAACCTGTTCAACAACACCTGCATTTTCCCTTGTAACTCCCAGCACCTGGTCATAAACTGTTCCACAACAGCTGTATTTATTTTCTTGCAACTCCCTGAGCCAAATCATACATGCAGGAAAACAAACCAACAGCTGTTGTTCTGGAATTTCATAATAGTAAATACTAATGAAAACTTTAATAATACAAAAGAGGCAGGGAGTTGCATAGTGTATAACAATGTGTGTCCAGTTGGACATGCACATTTGTGAATAATGCCGTGGAACACAGGAGCATACTGTTGTATTAAATAATATTACTTTATATTTTTTACAGTTTGCATTAAACTTCACATCTTTTGCTTTATGTTGAGCATTTAAGGTATATCATTATAAGTTAATGATCAGGCAGCCTAAGACAGCTATGTGCTGGCTGGGAACACACAGGACAGATGGTGGGAGGGGCTTGCTGCTACAGCTGCAGCATTCAGGCTGTCAGCCAGTGCTGTGACCACTTCCTGTAGGAGACTGAACAAACAATCACACTCTTCATTTCAGCCTAGCTGAACATGTAAAGTATTGCTGCTGGTGTAAGGCACCAAACCTATTATCTTATGTGATATATGGTAACTGGAGAAAACAAGAGATATTGTATACTGTCGCACTGGAATTATAAATAACTTTCTATGTTTATTTAGAAATACCTATTTTTGCTCCAACCATAAATTTATCCATTGACTGATGCATCATATTTTTACCCTGTTCTATTGCATTTACTACTTTTTAGGGGTCATTAACTTAATAATAGTGCAATGCGAGAAGCACAATTTTGAAAGCAATCATCATTTACCCACAATGCATAGTTTTTTTCCTTGCAATTTGAGAATTATTGCACCTACAAGTGGGTGAAGTGGCTGATGCAATTACACTGAAAAATGTCCAGGTACAGATGATGTCACTTACAGCACTTGGCATCACAATGACACATGTGACACAAGAGATCCTCTGCACTCAACCCATTATCAATATATTTAGGACACTGAGACATTTTATACCTTAAGCTACTAGAAAAAGCCTTACTCTTTAAACAAAACAGGAATTGTTTGTCCATATATTGCAAAATATTTAAGTTGGCCAACTAAGTCATCCCTTAGTGGTGACCCCAGCTTTCCCTTGTTTGAAATGTACTAAGAGACACACTTGTTCAAATTTCAAGAAAGAAATATTTGTACAGGTATAGCTGTGCTAGGCAGAGGTGCTGAACAAAACAGAACTATACAGTGCAGGGAATGGCTTTGGAAACAAGTAAATGTAATGACTGGACAAAATTGTTTAACAACTGCGCAAAAAATATTTTACTTAATCCCAATGTCAGTTCATTAATAAGATGACAATCTGGGCTATGCACTAAGCCATGTGATACACACTTGTCACATGAGACTATTCCATCTAAAAATACCTCTTTATAAAACCTTTGTGCTCTGCACTTTAACCTGTTTCATATTCATATTTTTTGCCTTTCCCTTATTTAAATTCTTACATATTTAAAAGAAAGTACAAATCTGACAAGAAACATATTTTATAAAACTACACTGGCTACTAAAAATACTTTTTAATGATATTTCACACAGAATAAGAAGATGTACTTACATAAGCAAAACTAGATAACAGAACCAACCAGCTGAATTAATTCAGATCTCCCTCCAGGTTGAAAAAAAGGCTCTATACGGGGGCATTGTGCCTATGAACCCTTTGCCTTTGAACCAAAATATATATTTGACTTTGTATTCCTTTAGGGAGTTTTTATTTTTTGTGACTCTTCTGGTTTTTGTACAGTATAGCATGTAAACAAAAAACAAGCACATATATAGAAAATTATTAAAGTTTGAGGGGTGGGTTAAGATACATGAGGTGCAGAGTTATAAATGAAAGGGAGTAAAGAGCTGGCTGAAAGCAGGAGGGAAATATGCAAGTGATAGATAAGGGTAAGAGAACAAAAGATAAATCAATATGAAAAATGGTGGGAAGAAGCCTGTCAAAGGGTGTTAGGAAATAATGTCCTTTAACAGCAGGGATTTATGTGTTGTGCAACTTCCATCTGAATATATACATATCTAGAGCTAGAGAGAGTTGTGGGTCTGTATAAAGCTGGCAGCTTTCTGAGCAGTTGTATTAATATTATTATTCTAACAAATTTCTTATCCATCTGTAAGTTGCAAAGGGACCCCTTCGTTACTGTCACATCTTCGTTACGAACATTAGTGAGATGATCCCCAGTAGAGTTATATATTGCCATGTTCATCATCTTCAAAATGAATAATATGCAGGGTGTTTGCTTGATAATGAAACTGAAGCATTTATTTTGAGTCTGTCATGAATAGATTTATAACAAGCAAAAACATTCTCTGGCTTTTGGGAATTATAGTTAAGCAACAGCTGGAGAGCTACACATTTGATATCTCAAATGTATCCTATATAACCCTCAGTGAAGTTATGCTTCATTACGTACAACATCATTTCCAGTCCCATTTGCATACAGATCAGTGATATAAAAAATAAAAATGTTTAATGTGATCACCAATTACTGTGCAATTAATACAGAAAGAATTATTTTTTTTAACAGGAAACTGTTTAGCCTAAAATGCAGAAAACCTCCAAAAAAAAGTTCTGTAGTCAAAGCTTCCAATTTGGTCCGGTTCAATAATTCTAAGAAGTTGTTTCAAAATGTTAAACCATCCAATCTATTCTAATTACAATAAAGCAACCAAGCTAGCTCTTAAATTCAATTTTAGCAAGAGAAGAGTAACCAGCTGCATTCAATTAGTAAATGGATCCCCCTCTGTATTTAAATGCTTTCTATTTCTATCATATTTTATATAAGATGCCAGAATCATGCAAAACATGCAGAAAAAAATAAATAGCACATACTGATTCTAATGGAAGCAACCTTTTTTGCCCTCCTCTGCCATTAACTTGTTTATTTGCTTTGGATAGAAAAGTAGAATTGTTCAGAACTTGAAAACAGTGATTTCAAGAAATGACAAACAAAATTATTAGCTTTGATTTTTTTTATGAAATATAAAGCAGGTGCTTTAATTTCAATTGATTCCAGTGATATCCTTCATTGCAGCAGCATAGTCACATTATAATATTATAAATGTTATGCAACTAGCCACTACAACATAACTCAACAATGCAACTCTTTATTCCTTTAATACCAGTCAAGGCTTAGGTTTATTTATACCACAAATCTTGATTTTGTTCCTAACCAGTTCCAATGTTCCTGTGTATGACACAGTAGCCTTAAATGCTGTGTTTTTATTATTGTATTAGTTATAATTATCTGAACACTTCCTTTATCCCTGTGCCATCTTTAGAACATAAGTAAGATTATTGCTGTATTTTGAATATATCTTTTACTTTCTTAAAATAAATCAGTTAACATCTGACTCCTACAGCAATAAAAATAATTCCTAACAGCATTATTTGTATATACTGTTAGACACATTGATGGTCGGTCCATACAGTATAAGAACTCCAAAATGTTCTCATTCATGAATATGATAAAATGAAGTAGAATAATAAAATACAATTCCATTATTTATAGACTATAATGCCCCAGAACTTCTCACAGAACTAGCTCCACTGATATTCAAGAGAGATGTTTTGCTCTGTGGACTACTCACTACATGACAAATATAGCACATTTGTAATATCCAGAATGAAGATATAGATATAGGTTTGTTTTTTTATGTGTATCATAATGTGCATCCTAATATGATACACCATATGTATCATGTTTTCGGCTAAACGGTTAACACAAAGAATGAGTGTACCTAAAAGGTTGTATAAAAGTAACAGAAATTACATGTTTGTCTACTCAACAAATGTTTGATAGAGGATTGCTCTGTGTTATGGGGTTCTCCATGGGGGCTGCAAATCAGGCACTAGGAGTGGTAGCTTCAGTTATCTAGGAAAGTTATAATTTATTCATGCATACATTCAGTATCCAGCCTTTCATGTGGCTAGGACAGTATGTAAGGATTATGGCAGATGGCGTTCCCATAATTCTGGATAATGTGCTTTAGGATAACAGATCCCGTACCCGTATTTGTGAATCAGTACACAAGTACCATTTAAGAAATAGTATTTGGACTGGCATCTCGGGATGAGTCGGTTAAAGCAAGGGGCCCCAAAGAAATCCCTTTATTCTTTTTTCTTTTACTGATGTGGAATTGGGAATCCTGTAGTAAATACAACACAACAGTCCAGAAAGTTGTTTACCGTATTATGGATTTATATTTGAAATGTAATTTTTTAACCTTGCCTCTCAAATACTCAACATCCTCTGTCATAGAATAAAGGATGACTCATGGCAGGACGAGTTGTAGTACATTTTGCTTCAGCACATGGTGACCTACGATTGAACAGTGATATCAACATATTTATTTGGTGTTCTTTATTTCTGTCTTCATTTATGTGGCAACAGTCCAATGGTAGATTTTCATCCAGACTCATTTGATTACATTTTGAATTTTGTAGGTTTATGTGACTTATTCTGAGCCTTACAGTCCATTCATCTACAACATCAAAGAGCTTTAAAGGATTACGTAAGGAAAGGGTAGAAGTTAATTAATGGATGAAATTATTTATAGCCTTCTCTGTCGGATGAAATTATTTATAGCCTTCTCTGATTAAAGGCAAAGGTGTTTACATGGCAATGAAAACTAAAAGTCTACCATGTGGACAACCCCAGTACAGACTATAGAAGGAAATAAAAAATTGCAACACAGAGCATAAAGGTGGCCATACACGAAGAGATCTGCTCGTTTGGCGATGTTGCCAAACGAGTGGATCTCTCCCCGATATGCCCACCTTGAGGTGGGCGATATCGGGCTGATCCGATCGTGGGCCCTAGGGCCCAACGTTCGGATCAGTACGGGCGGTCGGATCGCGGGACCGCATCAACGAACAGATGCGGCCGCGATCCAACGGGATTTTTAATCCTGCCCGATCAACATCTGGCCGACTTTCGGCCAGATATCGTTCGGGAAAGCCCGTCGGAGGGCCCCCCACACGGGCAGATAAACTGCCGACACAGTCTGTCGGCAGCTTTTATCTGCCCGTGTATGGCCACCTTTAGTCTGGATGACCATGCTCACCAAAATATATGTAATCATATGTATACTTATATGGCAATTTACCAGTAGGATCATAATTTTTGTTGTAGTTTGTGATCCAGTAATATGGTTGCAAAGGCTACAAACCAGACCTGGAGTACTAACCTTTATAAACCAGACCCATGGTGAGAGTTTTAACATTTATGGACCAAAGACTACAGTATTGTGATCAAACTGCAGATATTTGATATCTGACCTTTACATTTATGGTTATGATTATTAGCATCCTGTTGTGTGCATTGATTTAATGTCTAAGTGAAAAAGCATCAGGGATACTAAGAGGTACATTTATCAAAGGTCGAATTTCGAACTCATGTGAGGTTTTTTAAAACTCCCATAAACTCCCATGAACTAAAAATTTGATCGAAATTTATTATAAAAATAGAATGTTTTAAACCTGGGTGAATAGAATCAGGCCGGAAACTTGAATTAGATTAGACTTTTGAAAGCTCGATTCAAGTTGTTTTTCTGTAAAAACTTGAATGTAAGTAGGATGCAACAACTCCAAAATTATCCCTGGATGTCTCTTAAACAGCAATTTGGCAGGTTTTCGGTGGCAAATAGTCAATTAAAGTTCTTATAGGGCCAGAATAAGTTAAATCTTGAAAATCAAATATTCTTAAAAACTCAAATCAAATTTGAATAACTCCCTAGTCAAATTTTGACCATAAAAAAAGCAAAAATTTCAAATTAGAATTTTCAATTTGACCCTTGATAAATCAGCCCCTCAGTGTCCTTCAGAATTGACTACCGGCCATGGTTTCAAGGATCCTGAACATGCAATGCCACTGGCATAATCTGAAGCATCTTAAAGTGACTGTTATTACAACACAAGAAATAATATATATTAAATTATGGCAATATTTCACCATCTTAACTTTGATTTGAAATAAATAATACAGTGATATACACTTATTATAGGTTTATGATTTTTTTCTCTATTTAAGGCAACTGTAGAACAACTTATTTAGATTAAAAACAAGCACAGTTTGGTACATGACAACATACTTATTTTGTTTCACCCACAATCTCTTTTTTTACATGCTTATTTTTATATTACGACTTTCTTCTATAGCCCAGGATGTGGTAATTATAGTGATCCAAAAGCAGCCAAGTTTTGTATTATTCAGACTTACTCTCTCATGAATATTCTGTACAATATAACAATGAACCACTTTATAAACATTATAATACTAATACAATATGTTTATGTTTTTTGTTTTTCTAAAGAACAAGTAAATAAACATCAATGATTTCACCACATGAACCTGCCTTCCTCAACTAAGAATTTTGACATTTACAAATGGTACCTTGAATTCTTGACAAACACCCTAATGTTTGCCAAGATTATATCTGGCACTTGCCAGGTAAACTAAAATACCTTCTGATATTCTGATTACCATTAAACTCCACAAAAGCATAACTTAAGCTTTTTGAAAAGTAAACATAATTTCAAGGAACCTTGCAATATACATCAGTTTAAAAATATGCAGACTTTTCATGGTGTATAATGGTTTCTGACAGTTCCCTAGCTCCCTGTTGATCTTTCTGACTACTTTGCTGAGCTGGCTGACTACTGTTTGATACTTTATATCAGCAGCCAGCAGTCATCAGCTTGAATCCTCCAAACCCCACAATTCCCTGCACACGTGATTTCAATAAGGATCGGAACATCACAGTGCAGTGCATTGTGGGTTATGTCATTGCTGCATGCTGTCTGTGGAGAATTTGTTACAATTTGTAACATCAGTGTTTTAGTCCCTCCTTCCCTGCCAGGATTTCAAATGATGCAGAAAGAGAAGAAACAGCTGGATTTCAGCATAGTTTTTCATACTTTCATACTTTCATACTTTTCATACTTTTTGAAGAAACAGGTAAAAGTAATGGGTAAGGAGGGACCCATAGGGGTTAATCCACCCATATGGCTTTAAGGCCCTACCCTTTTCCTTCTCCCTAGTTACTAGGCAGAAGTCTATGTATCTAATTCCTATTTACTTATTCAGTGCTATTGGCCAGAAGGCGCAGTGACCACATCCTGTCAGACCTTGTATGGTGAAAGTGAATGGGTGGATCTTGGCTCCTGGAACCTGATCGAGCTGGGTGTACCCAGGGGGGCTTGGGTACAGCAAGGCCCAGAAAAGCCATGTGCTCTTGATAGATAAGTTGGGGAACGGGGACCCTGTGAATGAGGCTAGTAAGTGGCAGTATGTGGAAGGGATATATCTGTAATATCTCTCTAGGAGAGTAATGAAGAGAAGAAAGAGAGAAAGAGCAGCTGTGTGCTCCATCAAGAGGTGTAGTAGGGAGTAGCTTCCCAGGTCATAAGACTTCCTACAGTGAAGGGACAAAGTGTCAGGCTTTAGATTCTTCTCTCTGACCACTCCGCTGGGTGGGATCCAGACCACGTGTGAGATATTTCTGCCTGGAAGTGCTCTACTGCCTTGACTACATCCTAATGGAATGCCCGTACCTCTACCTCTGCAGCTCTGTGTGAGTTATGTCCCTATCTATATTCTGCCTCTACCTATGAACTCTTTGTAAGGCTGTCAGTTCTGAGTGAGTTGTGGGGTGTATATTGCCAAATGCCTCTGTACCACTATAAGTATACTTGTGGGTCATTTGTCTCTGACAAATAAAAGCTATTTTGTTATGTTACAAGAACCTCCTGGCACCCTTTCATTCCTATTTTTGCATGCACAGCAGTACCGGAGAGTTTTAGTTGCTCTACACCTTTATGGGAATCTGCCACTTAGCGAAGGCCCTGATCCTGAAGTGTGAGTCCAATGTAACCCATGCTCCTATCACTAGTTGGACATAAACTATTTGGGGTCTGCCTATCCCAAATTAACGTTACTGGTATATTAGGGGTTTCTGTGTAATGTGGGACTTTTTTTCAAAAATTTGGTTTGGAAACCAGAGTTCCCCTTTAATAATTGCACTGTTTCAAATAACACATTCAATTCTTGTGGTTCTACAACATCAGCCTCCAAGAACTGATGAATGCCAGAATGGAGCTCAAAGACTATGGAGTAGTAGGAATGGGTGAAAAACGCAAAAAATATGGGAGTTTTTGCACTCTGCATCCTTACCACAGTGTGGTAAATGAGCCTTGTTGGGTCTTCCACACTGCCCACCCAAACCTTAATTGCTCCACCAAGGGTCTTCTACATTCCACCTTTCTCTTCATCCTCTGTATCCATCAATCTGTATCATCTTCCCCATGCTAATGTATACAGTATATTTGTCTGCCTCACCCACATTGCTGCATTTTTCCAATATGACACCATTAAAAAATCACTAACCTTAATCTCCCCCAATATAAACTCTCACAGTCCATATTCTGTCCTTCCTCTGTTCTACCCTATGATTTCTCAAATGCTCTATTTGTATTAACTTCAAACTTCTTCAACATCATCCATCCTCACTTCTATGTCTCTACTGTGCTTAACATATTGACATAGCAACAGTATATACATTTTTTTCCAATACTGTTGTACATTGCTGTAATCAAACTCTTCTTCTGCATTTTCCTGATTACTTCACTATTGATTCCCAAAAAGCAGATGGTAAGGACAGGACCCTATTCCCTAACTTTATTATCAAAATAATGTGCTAAGGGCAGGTGGGGGCAGGCCTACCCCTACCTGCCCCTCCTGGATAGAGTGCTATCTAACAGAGCAAGGGGCCTTCAGCCATCCTGTAAGAGGAATCCACAGTGCGGAAAATGCAAAAGAGGCTGATTGTTACCTTTTTGAGCACTTTGCACATAGCGGCCTGCTATGCAAATGATCCCTTATGTGCCCCATGAGTGCAGAATATAGTATACAATAAATTACTACTCATTAATCAGCTTCTGTGATACATAGTATTGGGCAGAGCTTGGAAATAACTCAACATCTGTAATCAATAGATTTCAGGCAACAGGTTAGGTTCACTTAGGAGCAGATTTACTAAGGGTCGAATTTTGAGTGTATTCATTTGAAATTTATAGCTTTGATAGAAAATGGCAGTTCTAGATCAAATTAAAATAGTTTGAATCGTTCCATCGCATTGTTCGATTCGAACGAGTTTCACAAAAATCTCTGTAAAGGTAGCAATTTGGCAGCTTTAAGGTGGCGAAGTGTCAAATTCGAATTTTTTTAAAGACAGTACTAAAAAACCAATTGACACTTGGGGCCGATTTACGAAATTCACATGAAATGATCGAATTCGATCGACCAACGATCGTACAAATTTTTTGTGAAATCGTGAAGTGAAATTTGCCTCTTCGATCATCGAATATCGAATAGATCGAATGATCGTTATTCGACTGCCTACTTCACCAGATTTAACCTACCTAATTGTAATAGAAGCCTATGGGAAGCTCCCCATAGGCTTCAGAGACTAAGTCCTGCTTGAATACCATTCGTACGATCGGAGCATTCGATTGTTCGAATCATACAAATTTTTCGGACTCTCGAAGGAAATTTCAAGTTTCTTTGTGAAACCGAACAATCAGTATCTGATCGTACGAATTCATCGAGAAATCGGATATCAAGTAAAATGATAGCCTAAAACAATTTGATAAGCAGTCGATAGTCGAATACTTATCGAGTTGCGAATTTGGTTGAGCTAATTATGGGGAATAATAGTAAATTTGCCCCATGGTAATTAAAAATGGATTGATACCACTGTGCACTGAAAATAACCAAAAAACTATTTCCAATAATTAAACCCTAAAGTGTCCCGTGAGCATACTGATATCCCAATAAGATTCATAAAACATTAC
This sequence comes from Xenopus borealis, assembly GCA_024363595.1. NCBI lineage: Eukaryota > Metazoa > Chordata > Amphibia > Anura > Pipidae > Xenopus > Xenopus borealis. The sequence goes on along the minus strand of CM044434.1, from coordinate 112,357,047 downwards.
TAATTTAAAAACAGGTAACTGCTTGAACTGGCCTAACCTGTTAAACAAAGGGGGAAATTGCCATTAGGCCTATCCAGTCACTTGCATTTTCTTCACTATGTTGTATCATTATCTCTAATTATTGCAACAATGTTACAATGCCTATGATTAAGGGATTGATTCCCGAAACGCGTAGGGCGCAGTATCCCTAATTCTAAATAAACCTGTTTTCCTGATCGGAGTGCCGTCTTTCCTTGGAGCTTGAAATGTTACAATTGCTGATTATAAGCACAGGATAAAATTGCTACTATACAAAATAACCATTCTAGCAAAAATGTAACATTATTATTATGTCGCTTAAACTCTTAACTATCTATTCTCCTAATAGAATGGACTCATCTGTGGTTCAGCAGGAGATCCATAACATTAACAAGCAATTTTGCCTCTAGCGATATTGAGTATAAAGTGGCAAGTAATGAGTTAACAAAAAGGTTTATACAAAGACGTAAAGGAAACTCTTCTCCCCAATAAAGAAAATTGCAAACGAGTTTGCCCGTGATTTGTTCCACAACCTTACTTATTATTATTGATTCACTGATTTTGAAGTAATCTTACTGTCTCTTTTTAAAATTTGAATTCGACCCTTCGCCACCATAAATTGCTGTTTTAGCCTTTGGGGGACCTCCTATAACCTTTAAGAAGTGTTTTTGAAAATTTTTGAAAAAACTAATTTTTTGGCAGGAAATCGTTTGAACCATTCGAATTGAACAATGATTCGAACCATTTTAATTCGATCGAAAATTGACCTATTTGATAAACGGTCCGTTTGTGATTGAAAAACCACTTAGTAAAAGTTTTTTCACTTTGAAATTTGACCCTTGATAAATCTGCCCCTATCTGGAGTACATGTGTAGCACAGACCACTCCAACAGGAAGCTATGGAATCTATTTTCACCTGTAGTCAGCTGCAAGTGTAATATTGCTATAATCTTGAAAATAGTTTATTTTACAAGGGAACTTAAATACTTTAAAGGGGGAATGTAATTAAAGCTGCAAAGAAAAAAAATTGCCCACCAATAAGAGTTAAAATCCACATCTCACAATGTAATATTGTTTCTTAAATGGTTATTGCATTGCAAATCGTTATTGCGCATTCTTAAGAAGTGCTTGAAGGTTTCGTAATCTTTTGGAGCAAACATTGCGACTTTTTCAGTAAGAAGTTTTATTACATTGGCACATTAGGACGAAGTATAAAATTCGCAAATGGCCTTCCGCTGGCGGAAGTGGTCGTCAAACAGTTTCCGGGTTGACAAAAGGTATATTGCATTCGCGCAAAGCAAAATTCGTTCGCATAAAGGCTTAACTTTTTTTGCATTGCGAATAGTTTTTGCATTACAAATGTATTCCATTCCCCTATAAATGTTTTGTGACTGTGGTCATGTTGACCCTAATTGCTTGCTTGTTGCTCTCTTAAAATAAATTATTTTATATTCTTGGCATTATTTGTTGCTTTTAGATGGTTTCTGTGTGGTGCACCATGTGGACCACAAATCATAATATTGTTTTTTTTAAAAGAAAATTGTAATCTGGACTTGCACCAGTCTCTATGGTCAAAAGCCTTAGGGGCATGTGGTGTAAAAATACACCACACATCACCTGACTTTGCTTCTGTTGAAAGCAATGTAAAAAACGGCGGCAAATCTGGTGGCATAAAATAAAACCCACCTTGATAAATTTGTCATTTATTTTACACAGCTTTTTACATCATCTTTCAGCAAATTTTATTTTACACAACATAATAAATATGCCTCCTAGTGTTATGGAATTGCCTGTTGCATGGCTTCCTGGAAATCAGCAGAATTGGAAGCATGTGCAGTATCATTTATTTGAGACTTTCTCTTAATTTTATTCATTGCTGGCTGTCTTCATGGAAAAATGTCAATTGTTGTTTCCCAATTCTAATACTACTAATAAGTAAAGTGGATTTTATTTTTGTCTCCTTAGTACTTTTAATTGCTCAGTCGTTTTTGGATACATTTTCCAAATACAAAAAATAATTGAGGAAATTGTAGCTATATACACTTACACTTATACACTTAAAAAAAATTACATTTTTCTTCTCTAGGGTTTTACCTTTTTCCCCAAATGACTCAAGTCATACTGCATGTATTACTTAAGAAGAAGCAGCATTGCAAGTATGCAGGATTTAGATTACCAGAGGCAGGATATTCTATTAAAGGGGTTGTTCACCTTTGAGTTAACTTTTATTATAATGTAGAGAGTGATATTCTGAGACAATTTGCAATTGGTTTTCATTTTTTATTATTTGTGGTTTTATAGTTATTTAGCTTTTTATTCAGGAGCTCTCTAGTTTGCAGTGTCAGCAATTTGGTTTATAGGGTACAAATTCCCCTAGCAACCCTGCATTGATTTGAATAAGAGACTGGAATATGAATAGGAGAGGGACTGAATAGAATGATAAGTAATAAAAAGTGGCAATAACAATACATTTGTAGCCTTACAGAGCATTTGTTTTTAGATGGTGTCAGTGACCCCCATTTGAAAGCTGCAAAGAAACAGAAGAAAATTGCAAATCATTAAAAAACTATGAAAAATAAATAATGAAGACCAATTGAAACGTTTCTAGAATTGGCAACTCTACAATATACTAAAAGTTAACTTGAAGGTGAACCACCCCTTTAATTAAATAGTTAGCACCAATGTTCATAATGCTAGGGTTATAATACTCTAAAAACACTGTTTTTACATTATGGGTTATAGCAAGTTGATTTATAAACATATTGTATGAATATGCTAATATGCCTTCCTAAGAATTGATACTTTTCTAAGAATTCCAGGGTGTCCTAGTGTCTACATAAAACACTGGAGTAGGCCTTTCAAAACACTATAATTTTTCCCCAAAAAAGTCACCCAGAACCAGTAAAAGAACATGATGCTGGGAATGACTTTTTAGCATCCTCGCGATCTTTGGAACAAAGAATCACTTGTCAAATCACTCCTGTAATTTGCTTTATTTATATTTATATCTAAATAAATATCATTATCAATAAATAACAATAAATATCATTTTTATGTCACCCAAACCCAGTAAATTATAAAGGTTTCAGAAGTTTCTTTGCAAGAACATAATGCTGGGAATGACCTTTTAGCATCCTCACAATCTTTGGAACAAAGAATCACTTGTCAAATCACTCATGTAATTTGTTTAATTAAATATCTAAATCTTACATTCGTTGAGAGGATTAAGAAAGGTCAGATTTTTAAAATACGGTTTTTCAAAACAGATACCACTGTACTGTATTTAAATACCATGTGAAATATATTCTTGATAATATACCAACAAGTGCCCTGCCTCGAAATTATTTTTGCGTTGGAATGGAGACCCTACAAGGACTGTATTTCCTCTACAGGGAAGAGCAGGTACACTATGATTTGGCCTGAGTCACGACGCATTTAGCTTACAAATCCAAGTGACTGCATCTGTAGGAAAGGTTGACAGATTTATTGGCAGGACATTGTACCTTTAAATTACAGTGATACATGCAGTCTTCCAGCCAGAAACAAGGTCTAGGGATAATGCAAATGGTGATCTCTGAGCTGCTGAGGAGAATTCCCACTTATGTGGTAGTTGCTTAAAGGGGTTGTTCACCTTTGAGTTAACTTTTAGTATAATGTAGAGAGGGATATTCTGAGACAATTTGCAATTGGTTTTCATTTTAGATTATTTGTGGTTTTATAGTTATTTAGCTTTTTAGTCAGCAGCTCTCTAGTTTGCTGTGTCAGCAATTTCGTTTCTAGGGTACAAATTACCCTAGCAACCCTGCATTGATTTGAATAAGAAACTGGAATATGAATAGGAGATGGACTGAATAGAATGATAAGTAATAAAAAGTGGCAATAAAAATACATTTGTAGCCTTACAGAGCATTTGTTTTTAGATGGTGTCAGTGACCCCCATTTGAAAGCTGCAAAGAAACAGAAGAAAAATTAAAATCATTAAAAAACTATGAAAAATAAATAATGAAGACCAATTGAAAAGTTTCTTAGAATTGGCCCTTCTACAATATACTAAACGTTAACTTGAAGGTGAACCACCCCTTTAAAGGGAAACTGTCATGGGAAAACATGCTTTTTTCAAAACGCATCAGTTAATAGTGCTGCTCCAGTAGACTTCTACACTGAAATCCATTTCCAAAAGAGCAAACAGATTTTTTTATATTCAGTTTTGAAATCTGACATGGGGCTAGATATTTTGTCAATTTCCCAGCTGCCCCGGTCATGTGACTTGTGCCAGCACATTAGGAGGGAGCTGCTTTCTGGCAGGCTGTTGTTTTTCCTTCTCAATGTAACTGAATAGTACACAGTGGGACATGAGTTTTTACTATTAAGTGCTGTTTTATTAGATCTACCAGGCAGCTGTTATCTTGTGTAAGGGAGCTGTTATCTGGTTACCTTCTCATTGTTCTTTTGTTAGGCTGCTGAGTGGGGGAAAGGGATGGGGTGATATCACTCCAACTTGCAGTACAGCAGTAAAGAGTGATTGAAGTTTATCAGAGCACAAGTCACATGACTTGGGGCAGCTGGGAAATTGACAAAATATCTTGCCCCATGTCAGATTTCAAAATGAAATATAAAAAAATCTGTTTGCTCTTTTGAGGAATGGATTTCAATGCAGAATTGTTCTGGAACAGCACTATTAACTGATGCATTTTGAAAAAATATTTTTTCCCATGACAGGATCCCTTTAAGAGTTCTGAGAAAGACTCCATTTGGCTTCCCATGCCCTGAGAAGAATAAGCTTTGTTCTTCAGAGCTTTTTTTCCACACCTTTTTCATCTGCAGCCTAAAGAGAGCTCTTTTCACCACTGGGGGTTCCCTACTGCTTTTTTCCACATAGAAATCCCTGGGATCTTACAGCACTGTGCTGTGCTTTTTGCTGCTTCTCTCATACAGCACTTCCTCCCTCAAGCCTTCCTTCCTGTCAGCTTACAGTGGTGGGGCTCCTCTCCCTCCTTGCAGAGAATCAACAAAGAGGAAACAACTATACACAGCTCCCTTACATATATAAAACCACATTTTACTTTCTTGTTGGAGTTGTACTAACTGAGATTGGGGAACGTTGAAAGATCAAGTTTCTTGCCAGTGCATTTTAATTTATGGAAATATAAAGTGCCCATGTAAAACCCTGAATAAACCACAGGCTTATTTATTTACAGTGCTCATTTATCTAGCATTTGTATTTGAGACATTCCTCTGCTTTGCACATCATGGCAGATTAAATAACAGGTCTAAGGTTGGGCATAAGGCACTATGGCAGGCCATACGGCAGGCAGAAAGGACAGGACTTCTTTGCACCATGCACCCATCAGCACTCCATAACTACATTCCTCCTCAAGCTGTGTGTGTGTACTTTAATAATTCAAAAATGTATTTTACTTTACTATAAATAATCATGGTTTAGAAGATAGAAACAATCATATTAGTCCAACAAAACATTGTTACTTTCATTCTTTCTGAGAAACTTGTTAAAGCTAAAGCAAATCAATTAGTGTTAACATCTGAACCATAAACTGAGGGCCAAGTGAACCAGATATACAGAAGCAATCACAAACATCAGCAATTACCCAAGCTGATTTTGGACTAGCTTTAAATTAGTGTATTAGATAACTGTGCTCCTGACAGATAGGGTTATGACTCATATTAGTATTAGAGCTCAGCAAGCATATATCTGGCATATAAATATATAAAGGAGGGGGGAGGGAGAATCATTAAAAGAAACACACTTGTTTCTTCAAGCATAGGTAAATTATAAAACAAAACCCCAAAAGACTAAATTAATAATACAAAACAGATCTCCTTAGCTTAAATTAAGTGATTATAGCCTGCTTGCAGGACAAAGTCTACCAGTAAATAGGATAAAGATCAAAATACATTCTATCAAAATATTGCCAGCTAAACCATTTTTGAAGGCTGTCAGGTGCACAGTAGGTATATTGTGGTTCTCATAAAATTCTGAAGGACCCCAGTTGTCAAATCTATGACTGCCAAGTGTCTTTTAGATTTATCAAATTCACATGAATGATTCGAAATTCGATCGAAAAAAGATTGGAATTAAAATTTTTGAATATTTTTGAAGGCCTCTTAGACCATCGAATTTAGAAACTAAAATTCTATTTGAATATTTGAATATTCGTCTAATTACTTGCCCTTTAAATTTTTAAAGCTTTAAAGCTCCCATAGGGTTTTTTTAAGTTTTTTAGATTGAATAAAAAAATATTTGATCGAATGGTTAAAATCGTTTGAACAGTTTGATTCGCACGATTTAATCGTGCGATCAAATTTTTTCTATTCGATCATTCGAATATTCGAATTGCAGTAAAATACTTCGAATTCAATATTCAAAGGATTTAAATTTAGCAAAAATTAGATGGTTGGATTTGAGGGTTTTTTAACCCTCGAATTCGACCATTGATAAATCTGCCCCTAAGCTTTGTGGTCACTTATTTTCACAAGTAGGGATGGCGCGAACCGCCGCAAAAAAGTTCGCGGACGCGTTCGCGAACTTGCGACAAACGCGCGAACAGTTTGCGAACGTCGCGAACCCCATAGACTTCAATGGGAAGGCGAACTTTAAAAGCTAAAAAAGACATTTCTGGCCAGAAAAATTATTTTAAAGTTGTTTAAAGGGTGCAACGACCTGGACAGTGGCATGCCAGAGGGGGATCAAGGGAAAAGAAAAATCCATTATTTTCTTATGTCAAAAGTGTTACAAAGTATCTTACCTGCACCTGTTAGCTGTTCTGGACTCTCTGCCAAAAGCCAAGTTCAAATCTTTGCTTCTTTTTCTGGCTGTTCAGTGAGGGTCTTTCCAGTGAAAGAGGGTCCTCCAAAAAGAGGGTCTTTCCAGTACAAATGAGGGACAGAGGGTTGAGCTCGCAAAAGAGGGACAGTTGGGACTCGGGAGGTATGCACATTTTTTTTTTTTTAAGTCCAGGGGGTGTGTGGGGGTGGTCCAGGGAGATCTTCCTGATTGGCTGCCATGCATCTGCTGGTCTGGGGTGAGAGGGCAAAAAAATGCGGCAAAAAAAATGCGCCAAATTGACGCGAACCCAAAATGCGAACGTTGCGCGACGTTCGCGAACTTCCGGCGAGCGCGAACAGCGGATGTTCGCGCGAACAAGTTCGCCGGCGAACAGTTCGCGCCATCCCTATTCACAAGCACCATAGATTCTGCTATGTGTGTCAGAGGTAGAGAACAAGAAGAGAACATTGCCTACAACATGCACATTTGAAGCTGAAGTGGCAGTCCTGCTAAGCTGTTCCTGTAATATTAGGTTTGATTGAGCAGTGTAAGAGATGTTTTTACTTTATATAGAAAAAGGTTTAGGTCTGTTTAGGATATTGGCTAATATTGTTACATAATACTATAAGCAATATTGTATTATAATAGTACTATATATAATATTATTTTGTTCAACTTTAATTTACTTTCATTAACTTCAACTTTGATAGAAATGTTTCATGCCTATGTTATTCTCCACAATTAAATGATAATACAAAAAGCATAATTATCAAGTTCATGACATTTTAAAATTTATCAAAACTAAACCTTGGGGGTAATGTGTTTGTAAGATAATTCATAGTCCCATATATTCTCGAGGTTCATCATACACATGCACAAGATAAGACGTAGGCAAGCAGTACCTATATATAACTGTGTATACAATATGTGCCTGGGTCCTATAGAGCCTCACATTGTTCTCTTTCTTCCATTTATACCCTCTCACAGGTATTATCACCTAAAGACCCATATCAGTAAACAGGGACCATTAAGTTCTCCCTTGTCCCTTAGCTGTGGTGCAGTATTGCATCTTTAAACATTCACAATGCAATAGTCACAAAAATAAACTTGTATACAAAAAGAATTTCAGCATCATATTAATTGGTAAAGTGTGTAGTAAAAACATTACTATTCTGACAATTTTTGGGCCTAAATATATCTAAACACATAGGGGGAAATTCACTAAAGCGCAAAGTGTCTAACACTAGCGTTAATTCGCCAGCGTGATGTCAATTCGTAACTTCGCAAATTCACTAACACCGACTCTGGCGAATTTTCGCTAGCGAAGTCTATCTACTTCACTAGCGAAGTAGATAGACTTACACAACTTCACACCCTTATGCCAGGCGAAGTTGTGCACTGACAAAGGATCGTAATTACGCAAATTCACTAAGATGACCATTTTACTGAACGTTACCACTTATGCTAGACGTTACTTCGCCAGGTCAGACCTGGCGAGGTTCAATACATTAGATAGGAGTTTGAAAGAAAATGTTGAAATATTTTCTAAGTCCCAAAAAAACACTGGTGTGTTTTATGTTTCTAGGGTGATAGTCTGAAAAAGAGCGAAATTTTTTTGGGGGGTTACTCTCCTTCCCACCTACATTTTCTACATATGGCAATACAACTATATAGGGGGCACATGTTTATGGCAATAGGACAACTTTATTTTATTTATTAAAGGTTTCCTGGGCTTGTGTAATACAATGTAGTGGCTATAACATATACTTCTATTAGACTTTGAAATTCGTGCCATATGTAAATTAGGCATCGCTAGCGTAAATGCTCTTTGCCTGGCGAAGTAACACTAACGCAACTACGCTACCGTTCGCCGAACTTAGCATAACTTTGCACTTAAATTTGCGTAGCGCTTGCAAAAATTCGCCTTGCGAATTGTGGCGAACGTTAGCGAAGGCAACGCTAGCGAATTTTCACCACTTATTGTTTAAACATGATCAAATATTGCTTTAAAAATGTTGAGCACAAAGGTACATTTTTGTTGTCTTTCAGATTCAACTCAGCATATGATTGAGTCTAATTCTGAGACCAGACAGTCTGATGATACAGTTGTGGCAGGAACAGGATGGAATGTGGCTAAATGTGTTCAGATTCTCAGGTTTGCTCTGTTATTTGACAATGAGCTGTCACACTCTGATAGAAAGGCAAGTCAGCTACATGCTTTGATTTTGGATTTAACCAATACGACAAAGTCAATCAGATGTCAGGAAGAAATGAAAATGAAGTTAAATATACATGTCCTTATCTGACTCTATGGTCTTACAGTTTGAAACTGTAATGTTAGGTTCAGATATAAAATTGTTTTTATTCTTCTTTCAGGACTTGCATATGTCAAATGCTGTTGGAGACATTCATGTCCTGCAGAATGCCTTATTACAAATGAAGCTACTCATACAAACCACAAGGAAATTGGATTCTGGCAAATGAGAACAACATATCATATGACTGTAGGATTGTGGGTATATTATTATGTGTGAGTAAAAATCCTGAATCAGTAAATCAGAAATAGGATGCAAGGTTCTCTCTAATTCCTTCTCAACTATGTGTGCATTAAAATATTATGGCTCTTTTCAGTTCCACCTTCCCTCTCTTTCTCAGCTTTAAAGTATATCGTTTCTAATTCATTCTTTCCTTGGGAGTGGCAGTTAAATATAATTTGCCAAAAAAATCCAAAGGCACACAGATCAGCAACAAGCAAGGCATACCTTGCACGTTTATTTGCGGGAATGCAGTGCAACGTTTCGGGGTCAAACCCCTTTGTCAAGCATACAGGACTGAAGTGCTATACAACATATAAATGGAAAGGAAATCTGTGATTGGATAATGCAAATATGCTTAAATAGAGTCCTATAAAGTGAAAGTCCAATTAAGTGTTGACCATAGGGTCACGTGATACTCCATACACCAAACCAATTACGTAAATAAAAAAAGAAAAAAACATATCCATAATATCGGAAAAAAGTGAATAACATTAAGAACAGCATACAAAACAATAATATATGTAGAAAAAGTTTTTGAAAATTTAATTTTTTTTAAATTTTTTATAAAAAATTATTTAAAAGGACTGATGCACAAAAATGAAACCGCATTAGGGTACACAATATACATATTCTTTAAGATAAATCTTACCCTACACGATGAGTAGAAAGTGGAGCAACAAACTTTATCTGAAAGGAAATTATAATGTCCCTGGATTAAGTGTATTGTCCCTTTCCTTTCAGATAAAGATTACAATGAAGCCCAGCTACTGTACTTTTACAAATAGAAAAAGCTTCACAACTAGGTCAAGTTATTATTATTGGTGCCTTCAATTATCCAGACAAGTGGTAATGAGGCATTTCACAGGGTTAAACACAGAACAAAACAGAAAAAAAACAGAGATTCTGAAATATTACTTTTTGTCTGTCTACACAAATGAAGAACCAGCTAATGAAGGTGTCCATTCTTAATAGTCACAAACCCAGTAATAAAACTAATGATGCATGGTCCATGCAAGAGGAAATTCAAAAGAGTCTAGAATATGTAAACATAAACAAAGCTCCGGGACCGGATGGTATTCATCCCAGGGTACTAAAGGAGCTTAGTTCTTTGATTGTCAAAACTCTTTACTTCATTTTTCAAAATTCTTTGAGGTCTGGCATGGTGCTGAGAGATTGGTGAATTGCTAGTGTGGTGCTGCTATTAAAAAAAGGGATCCCATTCTCAGCCTTAAAACTATAGGCCAGATAGTTTGATGTCAGTGGTGGACATATTTTCAAAGGAGTATTAAGGGATAAGACACTTGACTTCATTGCAGATCATAATACTATGAGTTTGTGCAACATGATTTCATGCATTAAAGATCTTGCCAGACTCTGGGATTGTAGTGGATGTAATCTATTTACGCTTTGCTAGCGAATTTGATACAGTACTACACAGATTACTGGTTAAATTTAGTCATAGAACATTATATTTGTTCTTGGACAGAGTACTGGCTGAAGGATAGATTAAAGAATGATGGTAGATGGAATATTTTCTAAATGGAACAATGTTGTCAGTGGAGTACAGGGTTTTGTATTTGGTTCATTGCTTTACTTTCAACATGTTTATTAATGACCTGGAGGTGGGCATTGAAGGTACTGTTTCTATTTTTGCTGATTATATAAAATTGTGCAGAACTATGCAGGATGCTTCCCCTTTGCAGAGTGATTTTACTAAACTGAAAAACTGGACAGCAAACTGGAAAATTAAGTTCAATGTTGAAAAAATGCAAGGTTCTGCACTATGGCAGAAATATGATTAATGCAAGTTATACACTAAATGCAGTGTTTTGGGCATTTTTTCTTCACTGATAAAGATATTGGGGTTTTTGTGGATAACAAGTTGTCTAATTACAGGCAGTGTCATTATGTGGCCACTAAAGCAAATTAAGCACTGTCTTGCATAAAAAGGACATTAACTCAAGGGATGAAAACATAATTTTGCATTTTAATAGGTCCCTGGCAAAGCCTCACCTGGAGTATGTAGTGCAGTTTTCTGCTCCAGTCCTTGAGACAGATATACATGTGTTGGAGAGAGTGCTTAGAGGAACTTAAAAGAACAGTCACACTAAAAAATGAAAGTATTTTGAAGGAAGGTAATATAATTTGCTATTGCCCAGCACTGGCATGTTTGCTTCAGAAAGACTACAATAATTTATGTAAACAAACTTCTGCATAGTCACAGGGGCAGCCATTCAAGTACAGGATACACAGTAGGTACTGTAAGAGACATGATTCAACATTACAAGTACAAAGGGCATAAGAGGACATTATAAACAAATAGCAGGGCAAATTTTTCCATAAGGAGGATCACTGCACCAGGGGCCACCCCTTTAGACTTGGAGAAAAGAACACTTATAAGAACAGCATAGGTGGTTCCTCACATTGAGGGCTGTGAGGTTGTGGAATGCCCTATCGGATGATGATGTGATTGATCTCTGGCTTGGATGATTTCATACAATACATGTTAACAATAATAATAATCATAAGCTATTGTGGTACAATATTGTGATCTACAATAAGTATTGATATTGGAATAGATAGTGTATGTCAGTGCTCCCCAACCAGTAGCTGGTGAGAAACATGTTGCTCTCCAACCCCTTGGATGTTGCTCCCAGTGGCCTCAAAACAGGTGCTTATTTTTCAATTCCTGGCTTGCAGGCACGTTTTAGTTGCATAAAAACCAGGTGTACTGCCAAACAGAGCCTCAATGTAGGTTGACAATCCACATAAGGGCTACCATATGGTCAATCACAGCACTTATTTGTCACCACAAGAACATTTTTCATGCTAGTGTTGCTCCCCAGCTCCTTTTACGTCTGAATGTTGATCATAGGGTCAAAAGGTAGGGGAAGCCTGGTTAAACTGAATTATCTTTATAAATATAACTTGTATTTGCAGTTTGTAAATGTCACTCTTACTAAAGTTATTACAGTGTTAAAATAACCTTGGTGAAATGTATGTATAACTATGTTTAGATCTTCTATCTCAATTATTGTTTGTTTTTGGAAAGGCTTTTTTGTTTTTTTATTTTTTGGATGTAAGAGAATTCTAGTAAATTGGAGGTGAATATTTTTATTTGTGTATTGTCTAAGGAGTGAGGGATGAAATAAGTATATTACCTGGTCTAATTCTCAACAGCCCTTCAATTGCTGTTTAGGATTAATATTGTTAATGTTTACAGATTTTGGTTTCTACAATTGCTGCTGAAAAGGAAAGGAACTGTTAAGGTTATTATTATTGTCTGATTCATATATGCACTTAGAGGGTATTGGGGTAATTTGGGCAATATGGCTCCCTCCTTTAGTTTTATGTGCACAGACAATGTTCTTACATCATCAGCTAATGTAATTCTAAGGCTTGAATTAAAGCCTCTCCCCCCTTTTTATACGTAATCCCTATTGTGTACCCATCCATATCCTCCTCCTTTACCATGTGTGCTTTACAGGTTTCAAAAATGGACAACACCCTTGAACCAAATTCCATTTTCATAATCTGTTCACTACAGATTATCTGTATAGCTTTAAGCTTTTTGATGAACCCTCAAAATGGAGTCAGGTAGAGTGTGTATTTGTAATGGATATGCACTTACCACATCTATGGGAGGAGTAGAAGGCAGTATCTCTTTTCCTATATTATATAGAGGTATAAAAAGACATTATGTGTGCTTGTTTGGTGTGGACATGGCAGCCTCTGCTTCTTTTTTTTATAAATATAATTTAATTTAAGGAATTTCTTAGACCCCCTTTTTTTCTCAGCTAACAGATCCCTCACTTGTTTACTGGCTTCATCATATTCTGTTGTGCATCTTTTAAGATATCCCCTTAGACTATCATATTTTTCGAAATCCCCTTTAATTGCGTCTTTTATCTTATCTATTTGGATTTCTTCTTGTGTTTTTGGTTGCTCCTCACCTCCTAGGGAAGTCCTCTGTTGTTTATCTCCTTCTAAGGTAGAAAACAAAGTGGTTAGAGCAATCACATTTTCCGGAACATCTTGATCATCTCGTATGCTTCCATCTGGCCAGGAAGCAGGAAGCTTCCCTTTGCTTGCATATCTATATGTGCTGTTATAAAAACATTCAACAATCCTATTAGGCTTCTTTCTATTTTCGGTTAACCATGTTGTCACCTGACTTTCTAAACCGATTTTCTTGAGCCACTGATCATGGGTGCTGACTAGAGTCTCCTAAAGGTCTATATGTAACCTGCATATTTCAGGTAAGCCTGTTTTTTACAGATGTCCTTAAAGGGCACCGTTACCCAATTCCCATGATTCTGCTCCATCCATTCTATTTCTGTATGCCCTGGGGGACTGGACACCACCTCCTCATTGGGGTGTCCAAGACTGAGCCCCCTATTGACCATCTTTACGAGGTAAGCCATCCAATTTACTCGAAACCCCCCATAACTTCACTGGAACTTTCACTATTTCGTGCTCTTTAAACAATTTTATCCTGTGCATATATTGTTACCACTGATAAAGATAAGAAAGACGATAGACAAAAAATAAAGTACTTACAGTATCTATCTGTCAAGATGGTGTGCTGTTAGGTGGAAACTTAAAGTTCTCTTAAAGAGCACTGTTTATTTATTTACTAAACTTTTTCTTATGATTATATTGCAGGAGCGGTAAATACCAGTTCCTGACTGCAAACCTTGGTTTAGAAAAACAGCCTAGCTTAAAATCAAAGTTCAAAGTAAACACGACTAATCAATACGAGATAACACTATGTAAATATTGTAGGGGCAAGACAAAGAGAGACAAAGAGACTGAGAATCTCTTAGATCTTTAAAATACAATGGTAACGTTAAGGCACAATATCTATCTATATATTCAGTTGTAACTTATTTTAGCATGTACCTCCTGGCAACATTCAATCTTACAAAGCAATGTAATTACAGCATATTAACTGTACAGTAAAATATCTTTCAGTGCTTAACACTCTATGAGAATGTTAGGAAATACAAAGCAGAACAAATAAAGCTAAACAAACAAAAAATTTAAGTATACATATACTTATCCCTGCAGCTGAGGTCCGTGGTCTGGAGCTTGTGATATTTAAGACCTCTCGTATGACTGTAACACTATTTTTCTCCTATGGTAAGCAAACAAGGGGCTCACCTGCTGGCTTGGATGATCTGTTGCTAGGGTTCACAGACACTGGTGGTGGTCATTTAGATCATGTCCAGTTCCATCTGGGGTGCCAAAAACGGTTAGGGTCAACCGTAAGTATAAAATGGATGTCGAGCTGCAAGGACATAAGGATTGCTATTGCAATGAGAAAAGATGCAGACCAGGAGCCTTATTTGTTCTGTTGTACCATGTTGGTTGACAAACAGTTTTTTATAGATCGAGTACATACAGAATTAATTGATGATTATACTTTAAGGTGGATTAGGGTGGTTTCCCACCATAACCAATTAGAAAAGAGTATTCAATTTCAGAAATAACAGGTATTGAATGACCAGTCACCTAGTCCTGCGTAATGGGATCAACCCTGAAAAATACGATTAAACATGAAATGTTTGCTTATAGGGATAAACATAATTTGGACTTTTGAAAGTAGGTCATGCTGACCTAGGTTATGAGAGAATTCGATCTGTTGAAAAAGGCATAGCTTAAAGTGGTATACACTTATATATGAGATCAGGCATATATGAATCAGACAATTATAATAACCTTAACAGAACTATGTCATTTTTGGTAACATTTGTTTGGGTATAATTTCTTATATTTTATGCTTAGGATAACACAATTTATATATTCTGACTTAGCTCAGTCTACAGGACTCTCACTTCTGTATGTATATGTACTGTATATATTTATTTATATAGCACCACAATTACACAGAGTGCTTTACAAGTTGTGAGCACAAAAAGGCATATAAACAAAAAGGGGAGTGGGGTTTGAATTCATAGGATAAGGATGTGTTGCTGCCGAGGAAAGCTATGTATTAGTATACAGAATATTCATGGAGCACCAGGAAACATTGTCTCCTTATTAAAATCTCATCTTTATTGTGTTCATTTAAAAACAAATCTGTATATAAAGACACACAGTATATTCTCATACCATAAGTTTAATGCATGTCATGGCCTCTCTGAATGCAGCAGAAATATTCAGAAGAATGGAATAATGCTAGCATTGCTGGGTGCAACCTCTTTTCTTCTAATCAGAATGGGTGACCTCATGTCAGTTGGAAAGACGTACCTGTAAATAAAGCATTAGAGATTATTAAGTGATCCCCTTATTTATTTATACATAGTTACCAGATCACCCCTTAAGCGCTTCTCTCTCCTCATAGCTAAGATTTTCCATACCTTTAACAGCTTAGTTGCCCTTCTCTACCATTTCCAAAACTGTATAGCATATTTTAGATGTGGCCTTACAAGTGCTCTATAAAGTGTAAGGATGACCTCCTCCTGTGTGACTCTATATCCCTTTTAATACAGCTCAAGAACTTATTTAACCTTGATGCTGCTGACTGGCATTGCTTGCTACAGCCAAGTTTATCATCTATAAGAACGCCAAGGTCTTTTTTCATAATGGATTTGCCTAATACAGTCCCATTAAGGGTATAAGTGACTTGGATATATTTACATCCCAGGTGCAAGACTTTACATTTATCAACAATGAATCTCATTTGCCCCTTAGCTGCCCAGATTGCCAGTTTATCAAGATCCTGTTGCAAGGATGCCACATCCTGGATGGAAACACTGCAAACACTGATATATTGCTTACAATACCCTCCCATAAATGAACAAGTTAAATAAAAGTGGACCCAATACTGAGCCCTGAGAGACCCCACTAAGAACCTTACTTCAAGTAGAGAATTACCATTAACTCTATTAATACCCGATCCTGTAGCCAGTTTGCTTTCCATGTGCAAACAACTTCATTAAATCAAACAGACCTTAGTTTAGAAAGCAGTCATTTGTGTGGCACGGTATCAAACGTTTTAGCAAAATCCAAACCAGAACACATCTGCTGCCTCCCCCACAGTCCAGCATCTTAATTACCTCATCATAAAAAGCAATCACATTTGTCTGACATGCCCTATTTTTCCTAAAGCCATGTTGATTGCAGATCATAATGCAATTCACTAGGACATCATGTGTAATGTTATCCCTTAATAAGCCTTCAAATAATTTGCCCACCACAGATGTCAAATTTACTGGCCTATAATTGCAAGGCAGAGATAGTAATCCCTTTTCTCCAATCCATAGTCACCATACCAGATGAAAGCAAATCTGAGAAAATCAGAAATAGGGGCTGGTCTAAAACTGAACTAAGCTCTCGTAGAACCCAGGGGTGTATGCCATCAGACCCTAGAGCCTTGTTTACATAAATTTTTCATATCCTGAGTCAGCCACTGACTTGATTGAGCTGAACCATCAGTGCAGCTATGAAATGAGCCTGGGAACTAAGACTCCTCTAATGTATACACTGGAGAAAAGAACTGATTTAAAACAGTTTCCTTCTCTGTATCTGTTACAACCATACCGATACCATTGTTTAATGCATCTTTTTATTATTAATATATTTAAAAACTTTTTAGATTTATTTTTCAGCTGCTGCAATTAACTCTTCATGTAATATCGTTGCTGTCTGGATTGCTGTATTACAAAATTTATTATAGTGTTTATATTCATTAAATTCCGCCGGCATTTCGCAAATTTATTCGCCTGCGCCGAATCACGGAAATTCCCGCAAATTTGTTGCAGGCGAATAAATTCGGCCATCACTACCCCAACTAAATCTCCTCCCCTATTTCCATTCCTTTGCCCACTATCTCATCTAACCTGTCTTCCACTTAATCTTTTACTGAACCCTCCACCCCATGCCTAGTTTAAAATTTCCTTCAACAATCTAGCCATCTTCTCTCCCAAAACAGCTGCACCATCATCATTGAGGTGCATCCCATCCCTAGCAAAGAGCCTGTAGCTGACTGAGAAATCAGCCCAGTTCTCCAAAACCCTCCTCCCTACACCAATCTCTCAGCCACACATTAATCTCCCTAAACTCCCACTGTCTTTTTAGCATTGCTTGTGGCACAGTTAATATCTCTGATAAAATTACCTTGGAAGTCCTCCCCAGCATCTTCAGCCAAAATGGCGAATTTGCTGTTTTGGACAAGCTATGGACCAGCCTCCTACTGTTCTGTCCCCTACTTCCCCTCCTGACTGTCACAACCCTCCCTCCCTCATTAGCCTCCACTGCCCCTTCTCCTCCCCCCCACTTCACTAGCTCCTAGCAGTGGTTGCTCTGTCAGCCTCCTTTCCTCCCCCACATTTGCTGCTGCCCTCAGTGCTGCAAGTCCACCCCTTAGACTCTGCATCTCAGATTCCAAGATGAAAACCCACTGACATCTTTCACATGTAAAAACTGCATGGAACTGCTGCTCCAACACCACATACATGTGACAAGACACACACTGAGTAATACCAGAAAACCTACTTGCACGGATATTTACACTAATCAATTGCTTCAAATGATTAATCAATAAATCACATTATTTTTATTCGATCCGAATTGGGGTAAAATCTTTTACTTTACTTCACATGGTCGAATTTTTTTAAAATCAGAATTCAACCAATAGTAAATCTGCCCCTAAGCTCTTTTTGAATTTATAAGGAAAGTTGAAATGGAAAGTAAGTGGTCACTCACATGTGACCTCCTTAGGTGCAGTAGCTTGTTTAGAAATATAAATTCTTAGTCTACATAATATTGACGGAATATAATCAAGTCATCATTTACTAAATATTACATATTACAAACAAAACAATACATGCATGACTCTTAAACCAGCATACAGTTAAGAAAATAGCTTTCTTTGTTTTGCATAAATTAATGAATGAAACAAGCTGTAGACTTAATTATAAAGAATTCTTGCAGTAAAATAACAAGTAAAAGGGATTGACATTTTCTGTCTGATGTATAATTCTCAAGCTGCTTTAGAAAAGCTAATGAGAATATAAATTTCTCTGTGTACATTCTAATTGGAACTTGATCTGTGTAAAATTTATAGAGGTGTGAAATGGTCATATATTTAAAGCTGACAATTCAGCTGTAATCGAATGATATTTATCTGAAACTTGCCAACTGTTTCATATTTAAAATTTATATTGTGAATTAGACATAAGTCCTCTACCTACTTTTTATAGTTTTTTCTTTTTCTGTATCTAAAGAAGGAAAGCATATACTGTAAATCATATTTTTCAAGGTTTATTCTAAAGTAGTCATTTGTGTCAATATGAAGATTAAGGAGAAGAGCACACCTAGTACAGGTATTGTTTTGTATCTCCTCTTGAAAATAATAATCTTTAAAAAGCATGTTGAATAATTATGTTAGATTGTAAACTTACTGGGGCAGGGAGCATCTTCCAAATGTGTCTCTTTTTCACAGTTAAATCAGTGCTGAGCTGAAAATATTTTTTATTTACAAAAACAAAATAGTATTACCCTTAAGGGGATATTCTGGGGAATGCAACTAAAGAAGCAACTCAACAAGTTCAGTTGTCTTAGACTTATCACTATGATGCATACCCTCCTTTTTGTTCTGTATATCAAAAGAATTAAATAGAGGCTGTTTAACTAATATATAATAGGTCTCTATCCCAACAAATCATAAGTTTATAACTATACTGAGTTTAATTCAAATGCTAAAATTAATGTGCACAGTCATTTTATTAATATTGTAATGGAGTTACATAATTACTCTGACATAATATACCTACATAATAAAAGATAGTAACATGATACACATATAAATATATATATATATATATACAGTATATATATATATATATATATATATATATAGTCCAGAAGACTGATGCACACACTTCTTGGGATAATTACCCTGGTGCAAACAGAGTATAATATATATAGAAAAAACAATGCTGTTGCACTCAAGGGACTTAAATAAAGGTGAAAAAATGTATTATTTAGATCGACGTTTCGACTCTCTCACTGGAGTCTTTATCAAGATAAAAATACATAAGTGAAATACAAATTTATACCCTCAGAAAGTACACACGCCCCCAGACAGGTGTTGTCAACAGGTGTCCATCATCAAATTCATCAATTAATCCCAATGTGGTTGGAAGACATAAAACAACATTGCCACCTACAGGTGAAAATATAAAAAGCAACATAATAGTAACAAAGTAACAGGAATATAAATTACAAGTTTTAAAAACATGGAACATGATGCATGGAACATGATTACCGGAACAAAGTTTAATCATCCCCACACTGGCAAGCCTTTAGACATCAGACATAGAATAACATGTACCACAACACACGTAATATATATCATTATATGTCCTTGCGGCTTAACATATGTGGGGAAAACACAGAATTCACTAAGAGAACGTATGGGGAATCATAGATCAGCCCTTCGGGTGGCATTTGAAAATCAACATACTGACATCCCCTTATACAAACACTACTTAGCGAAAAATCATGGTCCCCCCACTTTTAAATTTATGGGTATAGATACTATCCCTGTTCCTCTGCGAGGTGGTGATCGCTGCCGTATGCTCTTACAAAGAGAAACATTTTGGATACAAAAACTTCAAACTTTATCCCCACGAGGTTTAAATGAGTATTGCTCTTACTTGCCTTATCTTGATGAAAGATGATAATTGTTTTTAAAACTTGTAATTTATATTCCTGTTACTTTGTTACTATTATGTTGCTTTTTATATTTTCACCTGTAGGTGTCAATGTTGTTTTATGTCTTCCAACCACATTGGGATTAATTGATGAATTTGATGATGGACACCTGTTGACAACACCTGTCTGGGGGGGTGTGTACTTTCTGAGGGTATAAATTTGTATTTCACTTATGTATTTTTATCTTGATAAAGACTCCAGTGAGAGTCGAAACGTCGATCTAAATAATACATTTTTTCACCTTTATTTAAGTCCCTTGAGTGCAACAGCATTGTTTTTTCTATATATATATATATATATATATATATATATATATATATATATATATATATATATATATATATATATATATATATATATAAATGAGTAGAGGCGGCACTCAGTTTATCAGAAGTAGCAAATATATTATAACATCAATTCATCATATTATACAACCTGCGACGTTTCGGGCATACATCATGCCCTTTTTCAAGCAGCACAAGATAATCACAGTATCTCAGGTAAGTATTTAAACACATATGGAAGGAAATGACGTCATCATAGCAAACATGTAACACATTTAACCCTTGATTCTGCCATAACCCTCCCACTTCTTAACTTCATATGTCAATGATCAAATTCATTTACAACTAAACGTAACCATACTATACACACTTAAAAGACATCAAGTTAAGTATCCCCATTAAATTTTCCCTACAAAAATAGGTATAGATCATAATCCTTGTTGAGTCCATATGGCACTAGTGAGTTTATTTTATTATCCCACCATGCTTCTCTTTGTTTAAGTTTCAATTCACGGTTCCCTCCATATTTAAGAGACCCTGGTATGTATCCATGTATTGGCTATACACAGTGTCCTAATGTTATTAGGGATAAAGAATACACACCCTGGTACAGGATAGAGAGTCCAATTGCGGGGACACTATACTTATACATCTAGATATACTATATATATATATATATATATATATATGCATTAACTTGTCCATGTGGATATGTATATATTGGCAAGACAACCCAGATTGTTAAATCATGCATATCTCAGCATAAATCTTCAATTAATTTGGGTAATGTTAGACTGTCGGTATCAAGATTTTTCGTGGATATGGGTTATAATGCAGACCAATTGCTATTGATATAATAGAGGGGATTCCACCACTCAAATATAGAGGGAATAGAGAACTGAAGTTGACACAAAGAGAGGTGTGGTGGATAGATAAATGAAATACACTAGCACCATATGCCTGAATAGAAATTGTGACATATCAATTTTTGTAAATAATATTAACTGTTTATAAAACTCTGACATGTTTGCCCTAAGGATTTGACTCAAGCAAAGAGGAGATACAATGGGGGCTATAGTGTTGCTATATCCATTAGTGATGGGCGAATTTATTCGCCAGGCTCAAATTCCCACATTAAATTCGGCTGCCACAAATTCGCTGACGTCAAAAAAAAAAAAAAAAGAGTCGCTCGCCGAAAATGACACAACGTGTGTCGAAAACGACTGTTACTTGTTTCGCGAATTATTCGCCAATTTGCGAATTTTGCTGGAAACTCGCGAATTTTCGGCGAAGCGAAACGGGATAGATTCGCCTATCACTAATATCCATTACTAGGAGACCTCAATGTCACTTCCTGTCTGAGTCTTTTAAATGTTTTGGATATATCTGTGATATGTGATTATCTGCTAAGCTTGAGAAAGGGAAGATTGCATGCCCGAAAAGTTGCTGGATACTTTGTGACATGCAGGTTGCAATGTTTTGCACCTTTTGTGAACTACATTACACTTTTTACTTTTTTTGATAATTGAATGCTGCCTTTTCTTGTTTGAACAT
This sequence comes from Xenopus borealis, assembly GCA_024363595.1. NCBI lineage: Eukaryota > Metazoa > Chordata > Amphibia > Anura > Pipidae > Xenopus > Xenopus borealis. The sequence goes on along the minus strand of CM044434.1, from coordinate 112,335,148 downwards.
GTTATATATATACTGTATATTACTCGTGTTACTATAAGTATATAACGTATACGCTCATACGCTCAGACCAAATTCCTCTTAATATAGCAGTTCCCCTATTACATTTAGAAAATTAGATATGAACATTTCACCCAGCACAAGACCATATATACAGTAATTGCACACTAAAATCATAAATTTTACCTCATATTCAATATAGCAAAAATATTAAGTTCCAAAGTAAAAATAAACGGTGCACCTTGAATAAAAATAATGAATCATTTTTAATTTGAATGTCATACAGACTCAAATGACCCCCCTTCATCATGTTCTGCAACTACTGAACAATGCTATTTAAAATCTAGATGTACATTATGATGCCAACTGATATGACCAAATGCTCACTAAACTCATTAAAGGCAACTTCTAGTGGAAATCATTTATATCCTACACTTAAATAAGTTTAAGGTTCCAATTAGGTTCCAAAAATAATGACTTATTAAACTGTAAGAGGATCATCAACACCATTGTACCAAATGTCACGTGTGTGGGGACAAATTCCCTTAGATTATTTAACAAACATAGCTTAAAGCTTTGAGTTACTTTTGTTAAATATACCATGACCTGGATTAATGAGAATCTTCATAGTCACTCCCTTAGATTGCTTTTTCATTATGGCTTGCACTTGCATGAGATCATTTGCTAGAAATATAAATTCTTCTAACATGTATGAAAAGTGACACAAAACCCTATTTGAGCTAATAAGTATGATTTAAAAACTATAGATAAAAATGATAAATGACAAAAAAGGCCCCAGAGTGAACAATGAAATGCATGTTGCCAGTTTTGTAATATCTGAAATTTATATAAAAGCAAGAAATCAAAACTCTTCTAAACTGGTTAGGCCAAGTCATAAAAATGCTTTAGATAAGAAGGCCTGATTTATTAAAGGCTAAAACAAAACTCTAGTCAATTATTGATTGAGATTTAAATAACAAAAAAACCAAAAAAAAGACTGTTTCTTTTGCATATTAAGATCTTGTTTATGTTTATAACTTGTTCCCACAACATCTTTTTAAACAAAAATTTTGTCAGAATGGAAAATATCCATTCAAATCAATGCACACATTGTTACTTCACTTAAAAATTCTCGAGTCAAGAATATTTAAGTTGTATTATGATTAAAGCTTTTTGAAACCTTACAAAGTCCTTTATAATAAAAAAAAGGTAACAAACATTCATCAACATTTTTCACCCATGAGAAAAAAATTAATATTGGTGTAGAGAACTTAACTTAGAAATGGGATTACTTAATATAAACCCTCCTAAAACAGACCTCAAGATTCCAAGAGATTGTACAACATAGTTTTTTCCGCAAAGGGAACTTTTTTTATCATAGTCTATAGACAATATCTGATTTTAGCTCCTATACAAAGTTAAACAATTAAACACACCAAGAAAGTTGCTGTATAATCTAAGATTATCTGTCGTATCTAAATATTTACAGTATAAGAGTATTAACAAACATAAACTTCTGTTATAACTAGATTCTCTGTTATATATCTTTGTCTTTTTTAGGTTAGTGTTAATGATCTACTTCCCATTACCTTTCCTGTTTTATTTTATTGTTACTTGGATTGAGCATAATGGAAAAGACATGTATGGAATCCAAGAGACAAGCTTTGTGCATAGTTTAAAACAACATAAATAAAATGACTGCGGGTTCCTTGTGTCTAGTGCCAGTGGGTCTGTTGCACCTATTAATGTGTAATAGACATAGAGCATAGTGTATGAAGTGATAAATGAGTACTTCACTATACCTGCCAATGACCTGGCCTTAAGTATAGGGCTCCTTTTGTGCATTGCACCCACTAAATTACATGTAAATGTCAAAGGGAACTTTAAAACTGAATGGGAAAGAAAGATTTATGAATTCAAATTTATGTAGTTATTTAACACATTAAATCAGGGCCTTTATTTAGGGTCAGGTTTCATGTCACACTATATAATCTGACTGAATCCAGACTCCTGGACTATTTACAACCCACCCTAATTCATTGTATTAGCTCTACAATTGATCTCTATCTATCTGTAACTTCCAAATGTATTGCCCATGAATACCTTTCACTGATCTAATAGTACATATGACGTGCCTTTATAGCTTTCATTTGTATTTTGCCTGACAAAGGGGCATTGGTACTTCAAAACCTTGCAATGTATTTTTATTGTTACCAATATATGTATCACTTCTACAATACTTTTTGTATTTGTTTGTTTTTTTAGTTTTTATTTTTGCTACTGGTTAACATGGTACCAAAGTGTTTGTTTTGTGCATGTACATGTCAGAAACTTTCTAGTTTCGAACCAGAGACCTGCTCTGCACTATTCGCTGCTCATCTTGCTTATGCCACAGGAGGCAGTGTGTTTGGAATGTAGTGGGTAATGTAAATGAATGTCATGGTCGGCACCTAATACCAGAACAAATGCCAAGCACCCTGGTTTCGGCACATGCTTCACCAGTAGTGTGACTGCTTTTGGCTTTCGGGAGGAGCCCTCAGCTACTCAGATGCCACCTGGACTTAAACGAGAGGTGCAGAGCAGGAGTTCTGGCCAGAAATGGAGCATGACAGTAGTCTGAGTCTTTAAAGGCCGAAGGTCATGGTACAGGCGGAATAGGCAGATTTGTGGTCAGACAGGTTGGGTCGAGGCAGGCAGATAGCTAGGAGTAATCAGGCAGGCAAAGAGTCAAACCGGGTGATCAATCAGAAAGGATGAGGCAGAATCGGTCATCAATAACAGGCACAGGTCAGGATACAGAGAACAGGGTAGTCAATAAGCCAGGCAGGGTCAAACACAGGTAGCAGATCAGAAGCTTAACAGCACAAGATAAAGGCACCAGGAGCAAATCCTATCATGGGCAATGAGAATTAGACAAGTGCCCCTTTAAATATTTGTATTTGGTGACATTGCATGCTGACGTAATGATGCCAGCGCACATGTGTCCCCGCCGCACCACTACTAGACCACCAGGGTGAGATTTTGTTACAATGACGTATACCCCTGTTAGTGTTCTCTGTGGAAACCATGTATTCCCATAAACGAGTTGCATGCAATAACTCAATTAAGAGCTTTTTAAGCCGGCCTCTTCCATATCATGGTTTTGGATCACTTACTTTGTCCAAGTGTCAAATTCCTGTCCTATAAGTTAGTTCTTGTCTTGTACCTGTTCTCTTCTTGTTTTGACTCCCAGGTTTCTGATTCCTAATCTGGGTTTGGAGTTATTCTTGTCTGCCACCCACCCTGATCTAGTACCTGTTTCATGGACTATGTTTACTTTCAGCCTGCCCTGACCATGCGCCTGAACCTGGACATTGTATTTCTGCCAATTCTTTATTTACATTCTGCAGAGGTCTGTGTGTTTTCAGTTTTTATTTGCTAAATCAGTTTTTATTTGTTACATCTTTGTTAAGCAAGCAGTTCATGTCTAGCCTCCATGTGTTTGGTAGTAGTTACAAACCACATTGTCAATTCACAAACATGCAACCAACTATTCTGACAGAAAACAAGTACAGGTTCGGCTGTTGGTCAGAGCAGGCTGCAAATAAACAGAATATGTTAAACAGGCACTAGTTCAGGGTGAACAGCAGACAAGAAGAAATCCAGAAATGGCCCAGGGATTAGAAACCAGGAAGTCAACACCATAAAAGAACACATGCAAGACAGGAAGTAACTTACAGGACAAGAATTTAAGGCATGAACAAAGCAAATGACTAATAATTGAGCACCAGGCTTTAGAAAATGTGGGTTTAAATAGCCCTATAATGTATTACTTGCAGCTTTCTAGATTGCAGGTTTCCATGAACCATGAATAAGGCATTGACATTATCCACCTCACCATGACCACACTGACTCCTGTGAAAAAGCATTTGGGATGTTGCTGTTCTAAATAAATAAATTTTTTAACTACATCGTGGAGAGTGATCCAGTTTGTGCCAACCTTTTTCATATATTTTGTCACAATGCCCTCCTGAGCTGAAGGCTTATGGTGTGAGCACCTGGATCCCCCAATACATTGGGTAAGTTAAACCCTCAAAAATTTACAATTTGGAGCTTGAAGAACTATACAAATTATTTATGCATATAAGCAGAAAGAAGGTATGTACCAATAGCCATGATCATTAAATTGTCAGGTCTGCAAATTGCATGTCAATTGCTATATTTATGGCAGGCGCAAATACATTTGAATTTGGGCTGCATTGTAGAAAAAAATATGAACTTTTCTACTGTTTTTTTTTTTTTACAGGTCAGTAAAGTTCCTTTGTCTTTATACTGTCTATCCTTCATTGTTCATATATTTGGTGAAACAGGGTTCATTTCAAAGACTCCAGTGCTTCAGTTTCTGTTATATTCAGGAAAATATTCATGTCATTATTATGACATCTGGGCTACACCTTGTCACTTCATTGAAAATGAGGCAACATTGTACAGTAGGTGTGATAACCTTCCTGGAGTTGAACCAGTGGCCTGGTGTTCCCCTGCTGTCTGCATTACCACTGATTTACTGATCTATGTGAGCTGACAGCTAAGGTCCTGCTTCACTCCTATGGCTATGCTTGGTAATTGCTAGTAAGAATGGCTGGTATTACCTGATGCCAATCTGGCATCTATTTAAGCCATTTGACTATAAAACCCCTTACTACTGTAACTCATCGTCCAGTATAGGTCTATGTTTCATAGTTCCTGGGTGCTATATATATTGTCTGATCCTGTTATTGAACAGGGCCTCACCTTGACCTTGCCAATCTTCTGCCTGAACTGACCCCTGCCTGTTTTTAACTTTTCTTCAGAGCCTGATTTGGTGCTGCACTTTTGATGTGTGTTTGATCTTGGCCTGTGACCTTGACTACAGCTTCCTGATTCGGTACTGTATTGTCTGTTTGGTATTGACCTTGCCTGTACCTTGATCACCCTCCTTGTTCTCCATTCCAGTTATACATTATAGTTCCTTTACCTGCCCAGAGCTTTCCCCTTGGTCCTCTCACATTAAGTCCTGGTAGCTTCTGAGTACTTGAGGGCTCCCCCCAAAGCCAAAGGCGGCTGCTATAGGCAGAAGTGTGAGCTGAGCTCGGGACCTTGGGGTATACTTTGGGTTTTGGGAAACCATAGATTTAAGTAGGTTCCAAAAATAAACATACATCTTTGTTTTAGGATCGCTTCTAACCACTGAGGTTTTCAAGACAGAAATCACCCTGAACACAATGGTTTAAATGTGTATAACAGTTACCTACAGTTACCACTTGTGAGATAGAATAATAAAAGAAAATATCTACTGCAAAATCCATACTCAATGAGAATATTTCTGAAAACATTGGATATTTTGAATGCTTAACAACACAAGAGTCTGCTAGTTAGTGTACGAGTAACACTGCTTTTTTCAACCTGGAACAATACAAGCCCAAGTCCATGAATGTACTTAAAAAGATTCTAACCTTAGTGTCTTCTAGCATAGTAGATTATAAATATTGTTATATATATTGGCCTGTGAAGTACAAAACAAAAAGTTTACTGATTAAAATTTTTGTATACACCTCATTGTTTGCTGTGACACGTTTCTATTTGTGTTTAACGTACACGTGTTTCTCATTTGATAAGGCTCTGTATTATGTAACACTTTCTGATTGGTCACCACCCCTTTAAAAGCTTGTACAAGGGTGGGACAATTATACTATGAGTAAGCGCCCAATAGGCATGAAACATGTTAGGCTACACATGTGCTGATAAATAATCCTTATACTTGTAATCATTTTTACAGGCCTCTTACATCAAAATCTTTTCCAGTTTTGGTAACCCTTGGACTAGGGTCTACAAATTCAGACTACACAACATTATTTTTTCAGCACTTATGCATTTACTTTTTTGAAGCTACATACCATTCCTTCCTGTTTATCCAATGAATTATGCAGGCTGCACTTTGCATTCATGTTTAAGTTGGATGACCCATTCCAAAATCTTTCAAGAGAAGACCCATATATGACCCCTGTAAGAATGTAACATTTACAGTGTCTTTGTTGTGTATAATAGAGCCTAAAGATGTATTTCATGGGGCAGGGAGTAAAGTGCAAAAAACCCATTGCTTTGTGAGCATTTTACAAATTGTATCCTGCTCTATACTTTTTAAAATAGGTCTCTAGTCCCAAAAATGCTAATACCCATATTTCTTTGCTTTTAATCTTGCTTAAAACATAGAACTGTGAATAAGCATAGATTCACTAATATGACTGGACAAGCTTACCACTTTCCATAGTTGGTCCGGGTGCTCATGCCCCAGACCTTCAGCAAAGGGGAGCAAATCACTGGAAAAACTTGAAAAGAGGCAGGCACCACTCTGGCACTTAAAAGTCAGGTTAATCAGTTGAATCCAGGAGCCAAAAATATTATTTAAAAAATACAAAAATCTTTATTTTACATCATGTACAAAAAGCCTGATGCGTTTCGTGTCATGGGACACTTAATCATAGGTTGCTTAGTTGTGCTTACTTAGTTTTCATTTGAACACATTCTTCATTGTTGTATAACTAAATATCAGGCATCTGGAAATAATACTTTTACCAGTGATATTTGTTTAATAGGATATTTGAAGTTTCTTAAAAATAAAAGGCTTAGAAGTTGGATTTGTCATAACAGTCAATACACTGTAGATACAAAATATAATTCAACAGTTCGAAAAAGGTCATATTCTATAATGGATGGGAAGAGAAGTGATATAAAATGTATGCACATAAATATGGATAAAAGCATTTAACATACTTTCAGTGATAATAGGACCTCTAATGGATGTTTTCATAAACAAATGAATGCAGTAGAAAATGTAATACAATGTAAAAAATGTAGATCAATGCAACTGTCATATAACAATTTAGAAACTTAAACTAATCTTCCAGTATCCTTTAGTCTTGTGATTTGTTGACAATTTTGTAGAGCAATTTATAAGCTCAATTTTGTAGTATCTTTTCTTTGTCATCTGTTTTTCCTTGAGGACTTTAAGTAATGTTAACATTTATGTTCATAACTTAATGAAAAAGGGATATATTGTTTAGGTTTCTCAAGAGCTTATAGGAAAAGGCTCAACATAATATTTACTAGTAATGTTTTATTTAGTGCAGTTAAATATTATACTCACTGTAAGGGCACCAGCACCTGCAGTACATCCATTCTGAGCAAACAAATATTAAATTACCTTAATATGTCTTGGGGCATGGATATTTAAGTTACACATGTGGCCTCATATTTTCTTAAACACAGTGCATTATTTATGTAAATATACATTTCAAACCAAACAGGTGCATCCAAAAAAGCTTATATTCAGAAAAAATACACTTACATGATTTAAGTAAAGGGGAATGACTAAACTATAGAGTATGTTTAATAAATCCAAGTCAAACATTTTTTTGCTTACTTATATAAAAACGTATTTGAGAGTTCTTGTATTCTTTATATGCTTTGTATGCTTTATAGAGTAGATTGTTATAACTTATGTCATACAGTTTTGTAAAAGAAGAAGCGGTGAAACAAGACGAGAAATTAAACATAAACAGGTAGGTACTGTCAGTTCATGTTACTATTATAGCATGTTGTGTGCATTCAAGTAGGAGACCCAATAAATATGTAATTTTCACTGTTTAACCATTATTCCACTGTTTAATCAATCTATATAATTATGTAGCGTTCTATACCACTTTGACAACATTTTATAGGAATTTTCCTGTAATGCATTTTATTATTTGGAAAATGTCAGGTTCTTCCAATTCTTGAACCATTCTTCCAATGGCAAGAGTTCCTCTTGCCAGAAGCATGCAAAATAAGGTAAGTGTGGATATTTTTTTCTTTGCAGAAATTTAAATTATCATATAAATATATTCTTATATTCTCGCTCGCTTCCCATATAATTCTCCACTAGGGAGATATGATTCTCGCCCACAAGTCTCTCTTGGATCTAAATAAATACTTACTCAAATCAAGCCAGGCCCCAAAGTTCCCCCTGGGTCAAATTTAACCATTTAGATTCACTCAGAATATTAACCAGACAGCTTTATTTGAGGTATACATTAATACAGAGTATTAGAATACAAATTATTTAATAAAAGCTCATACTTCCTGAAAACTCATGAAGACATGGAGGGACAATTAACAATCTAGCATGTTACAATTTAACTATTTCCTCTTCCATGGGGCTGACACAGTGTAATATAAGATCATTCTTGCTTACATAGTTACATTGGGTTGAAAAAAGACAAAATCCATCAAGTTCAACCCCTCCAAATTAAATCCCACCATAAACACACCCCTCCACACCTTCACACAAACTATATATGCACATAGAAATACAAACTGTAGAGTTTAGTATCACAATAGCCTTGTCCAGTGTGTCCAGAATGGTATCTGTGCAGTGAGTATGTTTTCTAAACTACAGTATATAAGCCTTTCTTGGCCTTGGAGTACTTGCAATGTGAGACAACATATGTATTCCTTGTTCTGGGTAAACATGCTACTACCCTAATATAATAATCGCCTTTAACCTTAAGCTTATTTTACAACATAGCAATTCTGTACTAGTGTCCTGCTCTGTAGTCTTTGTTCTTTAATAATAATCACTTATATGGCTTCAATCTAAAACGCTGATATCTACAACATCTGCCATTGACTTCTACAGATGGTTTAGCAGTAGTATTTTTGGATTCAGATTTATAGCAGCTTCAGAACATAATAAATATTGAAACATTCAAGGTTTTTTTTTCCTCCTTCCTTTAAAAACTTGATCAGAAAAATTTTAACCTATTAGTTTAAACATAAGTGACAACCATTTCTGTTTTTAAAAACCCTCATGTTCCAATCTACCTGTAAATATTAAATTAAAAAAATCTTTGTAATAAATTGGAATTAAATGGAAGAAATACAGTAATAAAGAAGTATAGGTTGGAGAACAGTATAATGGGGAACAATTAGAGGAGGGGAGCAGTGTGTTGAGCAAGGATTAGTCCTTTTAGGGTTAAATCACATTTTTATATTGCCCTGTGTTTACATTGTATGTGATGCATTCCTAAAAATTAACCCTTATATTCAGAAATTGTGTATTTTTGTGAATGAAGGGCATATAGTTCCCTACAATAGCAGATTTCCTTTTTTTTTAAAGACATTTCCCAATGTTTGGAGCAAAAGTACATTTTCAATGCATAAATACTGACATTTAAGAACCATTTATGAAAATGTGAGATTTATCTCTAAAAAACTATTTATGTGATGGGCTGTCTAATACCTCAAAGGGTAAAAAGTTAAAACACATTTTTTTATTGGATTCTTCATTTGGTTTAAGTATCAGAGTATTGTACCATCTTGTGAAAAATTTATATTTGGCTTCACATGAGAGCATGCAATAGTGCCTGTATATCAGTTGCTGATCCAACCAGTTGTGCACTTACTGTATATACAGTAATTCTTCCCAAGATTACCAGGTGGTACTGTACTTCAAATTATTTGATGCAGCAGTCTCAGAGAGACTTTTGGGCAATAGTTAGAACAAATTGCAATGTATGGGGAGGATTTATTGGTTCTATTCTTACTGTTGACGGCAGCTCATGTGGTGCCCTTTCAAATCCTAACACACATTTTTAAATTATTATTTATTATTTTGCTCTTCTCTTACTTTGTTTTATGATGTAGAATTAAGAATACCCTTTAATATAGGTTTCATTATCCTGTAAAGGAGTATTTTTATATGAGGGACCTGACAGGATGACTACCTATTATATAACTTTTGGAGAAAGCACCTGCCAGAAAAGGGAGGGCATTTATTTTACTAGTCAAGAAAATCTGTTATTGCTTTCTTATGTTTAAATAATAAATACTAAACTATGTTTGCAAGTTTACAGCTTTAATTTTAATAGTCTTATCAAACGTGTGTGGAAGTTAATGTTTATATATTATTAACATTATTATTATTATTATTAACATATACATTGTGAAAAATATTTATCGTTTAAGTAATAAGACATGACAATAAGTGCACAAATTAGAAGAAAATAGTGGAAGCAAGCTTTCCACTGTTCTTATAAGATGTGTAATTGGCTTCAAGTGGAATGATAAATATTACTGGATCTACATGCTGCAGCGACATTTCACAATGAATAATTGCACAATTATCAACTCATTAGACTTTTTTTTGCAATGAATAAGCATTTGATAAATTGATCTAATATACTGTATGTTGGTTCTTGCTTTATAAAATGTTCAGGGAAGTGTACAGTATGTATATCTAAATATATATTTACTGTATTTACATATACACATTCACAATATTCACATTTGTGGTGTGACTTTTTTTGGATTGAATTGTATAAAAATGCCTCTGTATTAGCTCATTAATTGCAATATTCTTTCTACTGTATTAAACAACCATAATCAATATGTTTGTATGTGATAAATGCTGTTTGTGTAAGGGTATCTGAAAACCCCTTTGAATGGAAGGGTTCATTAGTTGCATGTCTTTACAGTTAAGGGGCAAATTTATAAATGCATTAAATTAGAGCTCACCACAGAAAAACTAAAAATGTTCTAATAAATCCTGTGGCATTATTTAGAAGTGTATTTATCAGTGGGTGATCAAGGGGGCTGATTTATGACTACTTTAGCCTATTTTCATCAGTAATCATAAAGGTAACCCCATGTGAGTTAGGGTTAGTCCACACCAGGCGATTCTGTGAGATTAGACACCTGGCGACTAATCGCCTTTTGTTTTAGGAGACTAAGCACCCTGAATTGCTCACCCCTGTCACCCTGTGCCCTTTCCGAAATCGCCTGAAGTTGCCTGCAGGCAACTTTTCATTTCAGCCAGAGCGAGGCAGGGGTAAGCGATTCAGGGAGATTAGTTGCCCAAAACAAGAGGCAATTAGTAGCCAGGTGACTAATCTCCCAGAGTCACCTGGTGTGGACTAAACCTTAAGGAACTCATGCAGGGTTTGGGGGGAAAATGGCTAAAAGGAAACACACAGATCAAGGTACAGCATGATGATGTTTTCTTTAAAAAACTTACCTACCATGCCAACTGCATAACATCATAATAGTTGCATCTAAATTTTATTTTAAAAAGGTAAATGGTAGTGCTCCATGGATGTCATGATCAGAGTTACCAGAAATTACTAGGTTCGATGAAATGGCTTTCTTACAACATGGCACCAACTTATGCCAAAAATTACACCCTGTATTTGCACAAAGAATTCTAATATAGAAAATAAATGTGTTATGTTGAAGGGTTTAGAGAATGAATTGAGGGTATTGTTTACCTATCTAGATACATTGCATGAAACAGTAACATTTAGGAGCAGATTTACTAAGGGTCAAAGTGAATATTCGATTAAAAAAAAATCAAATTTCAAAGTAATTTTTGGGTACTTTGACTTGGCCAAAATTCGATTTGAATTGAAAAAATTTCAAACCGAATTTTAAAATTCGACCATTCGAACATCGAAGTACTGTATCTTTAAAAATTTCAAATTCGACACTTTAAACCTGCCGAATGGCTATTTTAGCCTCTGGAACCTTTAAGTTTTTCTGAAATTTTTTGAAAATGGAACAATGCATTTGAATGATTCACATGATTTTTATGCAGTTGAAAATGGACCTATTCGATAGAAAAAGGTAAATTTTTGATCAAAAAATTGATGGTCAAATTTCTAATTTTGAAATTTTGACCTTAGTAAATCTGCCCCTTAAAATAAGTCCCCTAAAAGTCAATTGTCTGGTTGTTGAGGTGACTTTGGTAAAAAAATAATTTGTTACACACCTTTATATTGAAAAAAAAAATAAAAAAAAATATGCTAATAAAGAACAGTTCTCCTGCTCCAGGGGTCACTAAGGGTGTCCCAAAAGCCAACTAACATGAGTAATACATATAACATCAAAGTGAATTGTTTTATAAGCAAGTTTACATTGTACAAGTTCATTGAAAGTGGGTGTAATAAGGAGATCTACTTGTGTACAAATGGGAAATGGGGATCTATGTCAACCAAAACTTAAGTATGTAGGTGAATAAAGTATCTTATGTGTCCCAACAAAATTTGCTGTTACAAACAGAACGTTTTTTTTTTATATGGAGGTTGAAAACAATGCATCTGAAAGTCCTCAATGAACAGTGCAATTTAAGTTGTTTTTGTAATATGTTATTTGAACATGCTTATTAATCAGAATCTTTTCATCTTCATTCACAGATAACTGGCTGGGGAATAGATAAACTTATGAATAATAGTAATGGTAATGTGCAATCTTTTTTGTATACTGTATACAAACTGTGATTTTTAAGCATGTTTGAACTACAATACAATGCTATGACTATGTAACAATATGTGGAATTTAAATGGACTAAACACACCCACTGGGGTGTAGAACACACCCACACTTATGATGTCATGAAGGTGGGACTATGGAGTGAATTTAAAGTTGTTTCTGACTCACTTTTGTAAACTGACAAAGGAAGGTGTAGAAACATTGTTCCTTTTGTTGAAAATTAGGTTAGAAAACAGCATTGAACAGCAAGAAGTGGTGAGTGGTATGACCTTTTGACCAAAGGGTTGGGTTGGGTGCAGAATATCTATATGAAGTCAGAGAGGCAAATACACCAATATTTCATTGAAAGCTGTATAGTGCAAACAGTGTGTGGCATGCATAACATTCCAGAGTGCTCATGTTTTTTGATGCAGATGTTTGCTTAAAGCCAATTCAAAGAGCTTTTTGTGCATGCTTTATCGTCTAGCTTCATCTCAAGACAGAGGACTGTTTGGTTTATCAGCGGTTTAATCACTATATTTTGTGATCTCAACATTTGCTACAATGGGATTGTCAGGACTGTTTTTAAACTCAGGTCTGCTTGATGAACTATGTCTACATTAATCTTCTCAGCCACTAGGGGTTTTCAGAATGGATGTGGGTGAACTATTCTGATGGTCATGGGTAGGGATACACAGAATGCACTATTTTGGATTCGGCCGAACCCTCAAATCCATCATGGCAGATTTGGCTGAATCCGAACCAAATCTGAATTCTATTGAATAGATAGTAAAACATTTACTAAAGCTACAAGAGCAATTAGAAGCATATGTAAAGCAGGGCTATGGTATTAGACAACTCATCCAAAGTCCAGACTTCACAGACTGTATATACCATATGATAGTATGGGGCAAATGTACTAAAATTCCTTTAAAATCCTACGAATCCATTCAAAATTCGATAAGCATTCGATAGTTTTGGGCTATCTTTTTGCTCGATATTCGATTTCTCAGTGAAATCGTACGATCGGATACCGATCGTTCGATTTCACAAAAAAACGTACTTTTGCCTTCGAGCCTCCGAAAAATTTGTACGATTAGAATGATCGAGGCGTTCGATCGTACGAATCGTATTCAAGCAAGTCTTTGCAAAAGAAGCCTATGGGGGGGTTCCCATAGGCTTCTATTGGTATTTGGTAGGTTCAGTCTGGCGAAGTAAGCATTTGAAGGATTTTAAATCCTTCAATCATCGAATGATCGAATTATCGAATATCCGATTGTTCGATCTATTCGATAATTCTGTATTCGATGATCGAAGAGGCCAAATTTGCATATTCAAATATCCGAAAAAATCGTACGATTGTTATTCGAATGAATTCAATCCAACTTCGAATCCTTCACACGAATTTTGTAAATTTGCCCCTATGAATGCGAATATATATTACGAACAATGGTGCCTTGATATGCTAATGAAAAGGTTAAATGCAATACATGATTAAGATGACTCTAGATAACACAGTTTCATCAGTTAAGCTTGTGTCATGACACATTTAACACACAAATTTATATTATATATATCTATATATATCTATATATATCTATATATATATATATAGATATATATATATATATATATATAATCCTCCAAAAAGCCAGAAAGGCCTCGGAGGGGGCCGAAACGTCAGCATTTTTAAATAAAACATTTTTTGTTTCATTAAGACCTGAGAGTGCGGATCCCATTGGTGTTGTATATATATATATATATATATATATATATATATATATAGTATATATATATATATATTACACAGCAAAGCATAGCAAAGCATAATTAATATAGTGACAGTGCAGCACAATACAGATTGTACTTATATAATTATTACTTTACAAACATATTACATAAAATGAAAAGTAGACCCACTGCTTGTTGTCTGCCCTAATAATAATGATCTGTTAGGCCCTCATGAATTTTTTATGTGCACATCAACATCATCATCATTTAAGTGAGACGTGTGAGTAAGTGAGAGCCAGCAGTGCCACAAGACTACAACAATTCAGCAAAACAACAGCATTCTAAAGTAAACTAAAACAATTAAAAAACTAAAACTCCTGTTAGAGTTAAAGTGATACTATCATGGGAAAACATGTTTATTACAAAACACATCAGAATAGTGCTGCTCCACCAGAATTGTTTGCTGAAATCCATTTCTCAAAAGAGCAAACATATTTTTTATATTTAATTTTGAAATCAGACATGTGGCTAGACATATTGTCAGTTTCCCAGTTGAACCTCAGTCATGTGACTTGTGCCAGCACAAGTCACATGACTGGGGCAACTGGGAAACTGACGATATGGCTAGCCTCATGTCAGATATCAAAATATAAGTCTGCTGGAGATGGGTTTTGAAAAAGAAAACAAGTTTTCCCATTACTGTATCCCTTCCCTTTAAACTTGCTCCCCTTGAATGACTGAGCAGAACTGCAATTTAAGTAAGCACAAATAGCAAGGCTTGATTGTTGAATATGAAAAACAATCACTTTTGCAGGTTCAACTATCAGTCAAGTGAATTATTACAGCAGTAGTATTGCACTAGCAGTCAGGCCAAGTATAGTCTAAGGGGTAAATTTATCAAAAAGTGAAGTTCCGCCAGTAGAGGTAAATTCCGCCACTCTCCATTCATTTCTATGGGATTTTGAAAGGCCTATTTATCAATGGGTGAAGTGAAAGTTCACCCTTTGATCAATACGCCTTTAGAAATCCCATAGAAATGAATGGAGAGCGGCAGAATTTCCCTCTAGTGGCGGAACTTCACTCTTAACTACACTCTTTGATAAATATACCCCTTAGTCTATGTCATAAACTGAATATTTGCTTTCAGGAAAATAAGCCATTCAGCATTTTGAGGAGAAAGTTTAGAATGACTATGAGAACAAACATCCTCAGCTGTACTAATAAGCTTTGCGGTTTTTAGGCAGATATTTCTATTTCTTTTTCACCACTGAACAGGATCTTCTGAGTAACCAATATTTAAATTTAGATAGAAAGCATTTATTTCCTTTTCAACAGTATTAGTGGGCATAGGTTTGTTGGCAAACAACTCCTCCCAATTATTCCAAATGCCTTAGCACTTTTTTTGTGGACTGCAATGGACATTTTTCTACTCTACATGGTGATTTTGAACCCTGTTTAGAGTTTTTCTCATTAAGGTTTTGAGGAGGAGTACCATCACATTCACCACTGCCACTATCATCGCATTGACTGCTTGTTTCATACTGAGGATGATCACTGTCATCTTCAATTTTTAAGTCTGGGTCAGATCTGCTGTCCAAAGTTTTACTTTAAATCTGGTGTCTAATGCAGTAGCAACAATTAAGAGACTATTCTCTTCTAGACCCTGGAACCTTGACTGAATGTATGATAGCATATGATTTTTCATATGCTTGGTACCAAGAAATTTTAACTATTAACTGCACTTGCTGCTATAGCCTTCAGGTAAAACAACAATAAAAAAATCTCAGTCTCAAACTGTCAAAGACCATCAAGTTGCCACCTCCATCAGCAACATCCCTTTGGATTTGGACCAAAAAAAAAACCTTGATATAACTTGATGGGGTTGCCATAGAAAGAATGGTACTCTACCCTGAGTGTTCATACTAGTATGTTACACCTACTTCTCCTTCTCAGAGGCTTCTCATGACTAGTACTCTACAGCAGGGATGTTCAAAAGGTAGATAGGGATCTATCAGTCAGTAGATCTTTAGCTAGTGATCAGTAGTTCCCCAAGAGCAGACATTGTCTAAATCACTCTCCTATTTCATGCTTTGCATTCAGATGTTTATTACATTAAGTTTACATAGAAACAGATGTTTTATAAATACCTGTATATTTAACAATATCCATTTTAAAATTAAATAAATCAATATTTAATCACTATTCATGGAACAAAATGCTAACATAACAACATCATTAAATTTCCATTAGTAAAGTATGGGCATGGACACTCCTGCTCTACACTATACTAGTAAAATAGATGATATGACTGATGAGTTGACAAATAACATTTTTTTCCTTACCTAGTTCAGTGAGGCTTTTTGGCTGGGTGATGGTGATAAATGATAATGATGTTTATGTGCACTGTCTGCCACTGATAATGAGAATCTGCACCAGGACAAACGTATGGCCATAGATGGTCTAGCAGAGATGGAACCAACTATCAGCACAGGAACAACTCAGACTGCATTGAGTTGCATGGATATTTATGACTGTAATCACAAACAAACACAATCATAATTATACATGCTAATATAATTTCAGGTAGTGGTATCATTTGGTTTGTGCCCAAACCAAATGTAAAGTAAATAATTATAACCCTAATTTGGTTACCCTAATTTGGTTACTGTCTCTTTAAATAGCAATTAACCCTTGGCAATCCAGGGGCTCTGAGTCCCTTTTGCATATGTAAATTACTGGGAACTGGGGTTTACAGTGCTGTGCCTCCACCTAGAGAACACTGAGGAGCACACCGTAGGGGGCTCCACTAGAAAAAATAAAACACAGTTTGCATTGAAACAAATCAAACTTTATATAAACTGTAATAAAAGAACTTGGGCAATCTAATA
Organism: Xenopus borealis; assembly: GCA_024363595.1. Classification (NCBI taxonomy): domain Eukaryota; kingdom Metazoa; phylum Chordata; class Amphibia; order Anura; family Pipidae; genus Xenopus; species Xenopus borealis. The sequence goes on along the minus strand of CM044434.1, from coordinate 112,318,235 downwards.
CACAGTGCACTCCTGCACTGGGGACAAGTGGTACCTACCTAACTCATTATTAGGCACCCGATCCCCTGGAAGGGGTTAATAACAACACAATTCAAATCAAATTGAATGTCCCTTCCCCAGAGCTCTTATACCCCCGGTAGTGCTACATTTCCCAAAAGTACCTCTCCCTTTGGAACCTAGCAGCCGAATCCATGTAGCAGTTAAATGCACAAGACCTGTCCTCAAACCAGTGGTCACACTTGTTTCCTTGCAGTATTCTCCCTTGGGTGTCTCACTCATTGGGGTGCTTTCAGAGGCAGTCACACTGGAGATTACCAGCAGCTCTGCAGCAGGATCAATCTCACAGATGCCACCTTTCACCTCCTGAGTCTGTAGCAGCTTGGCAGGGAACAGGGTGGGCTCTCTCTGTACTTTTACAGATATAGCAGCTTCTCTGCACTTCACAGTCTCACACCAACTGGTGCTGGCTCTGTTCAGCTCTGTTGCAGACCACGTGAATTTGGCTCCAAAGTCAGGCTCACCCTCTGTCCCAAGGATGCACTGGGGTGCCCAGCCCTGTAACTGGGTTGCATGATGTCACATTCAGAAAAACAGGTGAAGGATTTCTCTGTTACCCTACAAAATATAAAAATATATTGCAAGCCCTACCACATCATATACTGTTTAAGGCATTTTTTACTATCCACAGTTCTTGGACTTATGTTGCATTTTCTACTCCTAGGGTTGCCACTTGCATTCATGTTATATATTGCAGGGTTAAGCCAGGCACATTCCAGAAAGTGAAACTATGAAGCACTCCCACACTGTAAAAATAGCAGAGCTGTGGAGGACATAGCTATCACGGGAGGGGGGAGGCAGAATGCAGCCTAGTAGCAATAGCTTCCCATAGGACAACACAATATCTCACGTTGCTGCCTTGTGGGAGGGACAAACACGGAAGGGGATTCCAGACGTGAGAAGAGCGAGTGTCATCAAGCATGCGCTACAAGGCTCACTGGTATAATAGGATTTGGTTCATTGCTGAGCGAGGATTCCAAACCTGCATCCCTAGTTATGAGTTGCTCTCTTCCTGCTGGTCTCTTACTCCACAAAACTCATTTACATCAAGTGTTTTCAACTCCTGGTTGCTTGATTATTGAAGCCTCAGTGCCAGATCTAGCATTATTCTGTTCTTGTGTTTATTGTTCCTGAATCTTGCCAAAGTTCCTGAGTCCCCACCTGTTTCCCTATTCCTGCTCTGTGCCTGTATTCCTCTACTCCACTGTATTTCCTGTTATTAACCTCTGCCTTATTGTTTGTTTGGATCTCCTGGTATTGACCTCAGCCTGCCTATTGGACTCTCCTTGTCAGACGCCTACCCATCCTCTTTGCAAGTTATTGGACTCTCCTTGTCAGCCGCCTGCCTTCAACCATTGGCCAGGTAAAGGAATTGTGTATTTCCTTGAGTCTACATTAATTACCGCTGTATTCTTTCCTTAAATACATCTTCATTATTACAACATCAGCTGCCTTTAAATTCCGGTTTTAAATTACCAGTGCTACACAGCACAGGTTTATACCTGCTGCTGAATATTTTCAATTAAAAGGTATGAAGGTGGGGGCATGGCTGTTATGTCCACATAGACGGACATGGAAATCTGAGCTCTGTGCAAGAGTGGAATTGCTACATTTTAATAGTGACTGAGGACATCGCTTTCACCTCTCCCTCTGATCATCTTTCTGATAAAATGCCACCTAAAGCTGGCCATAGACGTAAAGATTTTTGAAAGATCCAAAGGTTATCGTGAGACCACGATTGTCTCAAAACAATCGTTTAAATACCTGATTTGTCCATCAACTAAAAAGACCATTTCAGGCGATATTGCAGCAAAACTGAAGGATCGCAGCCTGCTTGGCCCTGCAAACATAGGTAGATTGCACGGGGGCCGATAAAGATTTTCTAACCTGGCCGATCAATCATCAGACCGATGTCGGACGAAAAATCGTAAGATTAACAATCGTTTGTATCCCACTAACCACACGATAATTTGACAGATTGGTCGAACTTCCCTAAGATCGGTCGTTCTGCGGGGAAAGATCGTTGCGTCTATGGGGAGCTTAAGGTTTTTAAGAAAATGCTACAGCCGGAGTTACAATCTTTCCTGGCAAAATCAAAACCAGCTCAAAAAATCCAAGATGGCGGCTCATTCCCAGAATCGGAGGACGCAACACCACAACTCCAGCATTCTAGCGGGGTACATGACAGAGGAGAATCCAACACTAATCATCCACCATGTGGTGAGTTTATTTCTGCACCTGCTACAGAGAAGGTGATGCACCATATGTTACAGGACCTCAAAATCTGTATTCAACAGAATATTACAGAAGCACTGCAACAATTTTCCCTTGAAATTACTGAATTACATACAAGGGTTAATGCACTGGATGCTGCTTAGAAGAAGAATGTGGCTAATATTAAAACCCATTCAAATACCATTGTTTTACAGGCAGAACAAATTAAAGTACTTAAAAACAAAATGTCAGATATGGTATGGATCGACCCAGGCACAATAATCTAAGAATATGGTATTTTCACGGAAGAAATTAAACAGGACCAACTGCAACATTACTTCCGTACACTCATACAAGTAATACACCCGCATTTAACAGAGATAGAGTTGAGGGTGGATAGAATTAATTGAATTCCAAAACCTGCCCATGTTTCACTGCAAAAACCTATAGATAATTTGGCCAGAATAGATTTCTATAACACCAAAGAATAGATTATGCACTTCTTCCGGCCAAACAATACTATACCGGAACAGTATGCAAATATTAAAATTTTTACGGATCTGTCCTCCATACTATGGCATTGAGGCGGAAATATTCTAAAGTCACCAGAATTCTCCGTAAACATAACATAATGTACCATTGGGGTTTCCCAGTACGTCTAATAGTGCATAGAAATGGATCCCTATGGGTGTTTAAATCACTTGAAGAAGCGATTACAACACTATAGCAATGGAACCTTCCATTAAATTAACCAGAGGGTATGGAAACGTCATCACAAAAGATTCCAAAAAAAAAGGTCTCTAGACTGGTCTACAGTTTCTCAGATGAAAGATAAATTACAATTACATTCTACAGAGAACTCTAGAGACTCAGAGATTTTTTTCAGAAAAGTTCCTTACAATAAATATTTATACCCTAAATTTGCACCAGGTCAACTTTATTAATAAAGTTCTGAAAAAAATAAAGCTATTTCCTGGACATATGTGCATTGTTATGGGGGACTTTAACCTAACCCCCAGATCCTTATTTTGATAAAAGTCCAACCCGCAAGTTAATACACTTCGTTAATCACTGCAAGGGGCTGATTTGCTAAATTCACATGTATTTATGTGATTAAAATCGAATTCGATGGAATATTTGATCGTAGGATCTATTCAATTGGTCGAATATGCAAATTAGGCATATTCGATCATCGAATAGTGAATGATCAAATGATCGAATAGATTCGAATAATCGAATATTCTATCGTTCAATCATTCGATCAGTGAATAAAATAAAATTAAAAAAATATTCGACTGCCTACTTCGCCAGATTGGACCTACCGAATTGCAATAGAAGCCTATGGGAAGTCTTCGATCGTTCGAATCGTACAAATTATTTGAATGATCGAATAAATTATTCAACTGATCGAATAATTAGAAGTTAGAAGATTTCTCTGAGGAAGATAATTGGAAGATTTGTCAGATGTTTAGGAGAATATTTCTGATGAAGACTGGGAAGATGTAGATTCAGATGAGGATGAAATACCTATGACGTTTACCACTAGGCTCAAAGGCCAGCCAGTCTACAAGGAATCTGCCTGTCCTCCAGCCTCATTTTCCTCTATCCATTACTTTACCTGCTGCCAATTTCTTATCATCTCCACTCAGGCCCGAACCTCAGTTTGTTCATCTAATGTAGTCAAGATTGTGTCTGCACTTCAGCCATCTCCAGCCTTTGAGACAATGCTCCAGTTACCTGCTCCAGTGCAAGCCCCCCTGCCTGTTTCAACTCCTGTGCCAGTTTTCCCTGCCTGTTCTAGCTACTGTGCTGGTCCCCCTGCCTGTTCCAGCTCCTGTGCCGGACCCTTGCCCTGTACCAGCTCCTGTGGTGGCCCACCTGCCAGTTCCATTTCCTGTGCTGGCCCTTGGCCTGTTCCAGTTCCTGTGCTGGCCCCTGGCCTGTTCCAGTTCCTGTGCTGGCCCCTGGCCTGTTCCAGCTCTTGTGCCGGCCTGTTCCAGCTCCTGTGCCAGCCCCCCAGCCTGTTTCAGCTCCTGTTCTGCCTCATCCTGTATATGTATGTTGGTGCAAGGCACACTGGAAACCCATGCATGTATCATACCGGAAAAAATATAATGATTAAAAATGAAAACTTTATTTTATGTATTCATCTCTCGCCTAAGGTTTCCTGTGTCCAACAGTTTGCAAGCTTTGTGGTCGAACAAATGCTGCTAAAATATAGCCAGGGTGTGTACTTGCAGTTCTTTAGCTACAATTCAATCTCGTGTTCCTAACCAAGGCAATATTATAAAACCAGAATTTAACAAGAGATCGCTACTTTGCTGTGTCGCCAACATGAGAGAAGTTCAGTGGCCCTGCATCTGCAGTGTATCAATGATAAAAAATCCACATAGGCTGCCCCCCTAGCACAAGCAGTAGTAGCATCTGTATCAATCAATCCACTGTGCAGTCACTGGAGAAAACCTGATATACAGTAATTGGTATCACTGAGACCTGGTGGGATGATACATGTGAATGGATTGTGAATTGAAATGGTTCCACCCTTTTTAGGAGGGACAGAGGGATTAAAAAGGAGGAGTGTATTTGTATGTAAAGACTGAATTAAAGCCATGCACTAAAGAAAAAACCATTGCTGGCACTGGTGAAGGTGTGGAATCCCTCTGGGTAGAGATTTTGACTGGGCGAAAGGTTACAAAGAAAATTTTCATTGGTGTATGCTATAAACCACCTCGTATTAGTGATGAGTATGAAGCCCAGCTACTTTTACAAATAGAAGCAGCTTCACAACTAGGTCAAGTTATTATTTTGGACTTCAATTATCCGGACATTGACTGGGGTAATGGGTTTGCCAAGACAGATAAAGCTAGTAGGTTTGTAAATATGCTAAATGAGAACTTTTTATCCCAGCTCGTTCAAGAACCTACTAGTAGTGATGGGCGAATCTCCCGTGTTTCGCTTCACCGAAAAATTGGCGAATTTCCAGAGAAATTCGCGAATTGGTGAAAAAATTCGCGAAACGAATTCGCCCAAAAAAAACGAGTCGCGCGTCAGAAACATCGAGTCGCGTTTGACGCGGCGCGCGTCAAAAAGCGACGCGCGACTCGTTTTTTTGGCGAATTTTTCACCGGCGAATTTTTGCTGGCGTTTCGTGAATTTATTCGCCAACGGCGAATCGCGGGAATTCGCCGCGAATTCGCCCCTGGCGAATAAATTCGCCCATCACTACCTACTAGGAGTAACTCTCTTTTGGATCTTGTAATAACTAATAATACTGAACTCATCTCTAGCATTTGTGTGGGTGAGCATTTAGGGAATAGTGATCATAACATGGATCTCCTTTGAGATTCTGTTGCAGAGGCAATTCTATAAGGGAGTAACTAAAACATTGAATTTCAGGCGTGCAAACTTTGACAGGGCATCTCTGCAACATACTAAGTGGGAAATGCTTTTCACATGGTTAAACACTGAACAAAAATGGGAAGTCTTTAAAATGCTGCTTAATAGATATACATGTCAGTATATTCCGCTTGTAAGCAAGGAACGGCGTTGCAAAGCAAAACCTTTTTGGTTCAATAGAAGTGTTGGTGTAGAGGTGGGTAAGAAAATACGTGCTTTAAATGCAGTTATCTGGGACAGTCGAATCATTTATAAGGTACAAGGAGGCCAATAAATCATGCAAAAAAGTGATCAGGCAAGCTAAAATCGATATGGAAAAGGGTATAGCAGAAAGCAGTAAAAAGAATCCAAAATTATTTTTGGGGGATCAGCTGGTTGATGAGAACAAGCACAAAGCTCAGGTTCTGAATGCATACTTTTCATCTGTCTACACAAATGAGGAACCAGCTAATGAATGTTTCCTTATTAATAGTCCCAATTCTAGTAATACATTTAATGATGCATGGTTCACACATGATGAAATTCAAAAGAGACTAGAACATGGTAAGATAAACAAAGGTCCAGGACCAAATGGGATTCATCCCAGGGTACTTAGCGAGCTTATCTCTGTGATTGCCAAACCATTCCACTTAATTTTTCAGGATTCATTGAGGTCTGGCATGGTGCCGAGAGACTGCTAATGTGGTACCGCTATTCAAAAAAGGATCCCGTTCTTAACCTTAAAACTATAGGCCAGTTAGTCTGAATTCGGTGGTAGGAAAGCTTTTCGAAGGATTAATAAAGGATAGGATACTTCATAGCAAATAACAATACTATGAGTTTGGGCCAACATGGTTTTATGCTAATAGATCTTGTCAGACAAACTCAATTCTGGGATGGCAGTGGATATGATTTACTTAGAATTTGCTAAAGCATTGGATACAGTGCCACACAGAAGGTTACTGGTTTAAGGGATACTGTCATGGGAAAACGTTTTTTTCAAAACACATCAATTCATAGTGCTGGTCCAGCAGAATTCTGCACTGAAATCCATTTCTCAAAAGAGCAAACAGATTTTTTAATATTCAATTTTGAAATCTGACATGGGGCTTGACATTTTGTCAATTTCCCTTCTGCCCCTGGTCATGTGACTTGTGCCAGCACTTTAGGAGGGAATAGCTTTCTGGCAGGCTGTTGTTTTCCCTTCTCAATGTAACTGGATAGAAAGCAGTGGGAAATGGGTTTTTACTATTGAGTGCTGTTCTTAGATCTACTAGGCAGCTGCTATCTTGTGTTGGGGAGCTGTTATCTGGTTACTTTCCCATTGTTCTGTTGTTAGTCTGCTGGGGGGAGGGGAAGGGAGGGGGTGATATCACTCCAACTTGCAGTACAGCAGTAAAGCGTGATTGAAATTTATCAGAGCACAAGTCACATGACTTTGGACAGCTGGGAAATTGACAATATGTCTAGCCCCATGTCAGATTTCAATATGAAATATAAAAAAATATGTTTGCTCTTTTGAGAAATTGATTTCAGTGCAGAATTCTGCTGAAGCAGCAATATTAACTGATGCATTTAAAAAAAAAAAAAGTTTTTCCCAGGACAGAATCCCTTTAAATTAAGGAATGTTGGCCTGGAACATAGTCTTTGTACTTGGATAGAGAACTGGCTAAAAGATAGACTACAAAGAGTGGTGGTAAATGGAACATTTTCTAATTGGACGAGTGTTCTTCAGGGCTCCGTACTGGGTCCCTTGCTTTTCAACTTGTTTATTAATGAGCTGGATGTGGGCATTGAAAGTAGGGTTTCTATTTTTGCAGATGATACTAAATTGTGCAGAACTATAGGTTCCATGCAGGATGCTGCCACTCTGCAGAGTGATTTGTCTAAGTTGGGAAACTGGGAAGCAAACTGGAAAATGAGGTTCAATGTTGATAAATGCAAGGTTATGCACTTTGGCAAAGATAATATTATAAATGCAAGTTATACAGTAAAAGGCAGTGTGTTGAGTATTTCCTTAAGTGAGAAGGATCTTGGGGTTTTTATAGATAACAAGTTGTCTAATTCTGGGCAGTGCCATTCTGTAGCTACTAAAGCAAATAAAGTTCTGTCTTGCATAAAAAAGGGCATAAACTCAAGGGATGAAAACATAATTATAGTTATATTGTTACATAGTTAAATTGGGTTGAAAAAAGACAAAGTCCATCAAGTTCAACCCCTCCAAATTTAAACCCATCTCACACACACACACACACAGTAAAATAGAGGTTAGAATCGGATAATAGGCTGCTGACTCAAGTAACTATATATCTAGAAATACCATACAATATGCTGATTTCTGAAAGCAACACCCAAAATTGCTGTGTTCGGGCTTTTTCCTATTTCTGACTAAGCCCCACCACTATCTCTGTATACAACAACTACAGCTCTCTGTATCCTCTAATTAGTTACAGTAGCAGCACCTCAATGTCACAGCCGGGATTTTTATATAATACAGAAGGTGTCCTTTTGGGCCCAGGCTGACTTCCATGCTGCCTGAGTGACTACAGTATGATTGACTGCTGTAAATAAACAGTAAAATAAACAGTAAGAAACTAACACCCCCAAAGCTATCAGTAAGGGGCACATTTATTAAGGGTCGAAGTGAATTTTTGAATAAAATTTTAATTTTTAAAATTCAAATTTTGAAGTATTTTTGGGCTACTTTGACTATCGAATAGCCCAAAATTCAATTCCAATTGAAAAACATTTTTAAATTCGAACTTCGAAGTAATGTCTCTTTAAAAAACTTTGAATTCCACACTTCACCAAAAGGTTTTCTTCAAAAAATCATTCAAATCGAACGATTTTTATTCAATCAAAAACGGACCTATTCGAAAATGGCCCCCCCCAAAAAATGGTGGAATTTCTAATTTTTTTCTACTCGAAATTTGACCATTAGTAAATCTGCCCCTTAGTGTTTTAGTTGCTCCCTTATAGCAATAGAGTTGTTTCTGCAACATAATCTCAAAGGAGACCATGTTATGATAACTATTCCCTAAATGCTTACCCACACACTTGGTAGAGATAAATGTTATTTTTGTGTAATTGAGGTTTAATTAGTTTAAAATCCTAGTGTGAGGTCAGGTTATTATTATAAATCTGATACAGAAAAAAGAGAGAAAGATAAATAACAACCCCCACTCGGATATTTAAATTAAAACAAGTATCATTTATAAGTTACAACTTTATTAATAAAAGGACTAACTGTCTATATAAAAAGGTTAAAACGACTAAGGTTCCTGTGTTTCAAGGCGCGGTTACTGTGGTGTAAAAAAAATTCGTCTAAAGTGCTGGTGCTCTCAAGTGAATCAAAGGCAATTTTATGCTGTGCTTAATTAGTCAATTAGACATAATCATTTATATTTTGTTAAAATATTTTGTCCTTGATAAAGACCCTAATGCGGGTCGAAACGTTGGATGCACAAGTTTGATGAATAAATATAGATTTTTCACTGAATTGGAGTGCGGGTCCTCTTGGACTATAAATAACATATTGACCCTGAACCCACAGCGGCAAGAGTCTAGTTCTGAGTGCATACGTTTGGATATATATATGGATATATATATATATATATAGAGAGAGAGAGAGAATGAATCTGTGGCAAATAAATATCAAATTTTTTTAATGTACCAAGCATTCACAATATTGTACCAGCTTAAAATAAATTATGAATTAAATTTTTCCCAAGCACCTCTTAATTAGCAGTAAAAGTGTCTGTGCAACACTGAACTCTCTTTGTCTAAGCTTAAAAATATTAAAATGGTTTAAAATTATAAAAAACCAATGCATTACAGTGTATTTTAGTGTAATTTAAAAGCTGTAGTTGTATTAGTAGTACCTCTGACCACAAAAGTATCAAACTAATACAATAATATGCATATTTATATAAACAATGATCTGAGAGCTCATATATTACTGATGAATATTTTCATTTTACCACCTTAGATAGTTTCAGTAGAAAATGAAGACACCATAAAAATTCTACAAACTATAAATCTTTCCTTTCATATTCACCCCTAGCCCTTAAAAACAACACATTACGTAAAATATTAGCTGTAAGTAACTGTGATGAAATGTCTTGCATTTTTAATGAGCTTTCACAAAATCTTTCTAATTTATTTATTAACACTTTGCAGAAAAGACAAAAAAAACCTCCAAACTGTGTTTTACATTTATCCGATTTTAGTAATTAAAGTTTCTTAAATAATGCATCCAAGCTTCACTGCTGCTAGAATAATTTAAGGTTGGTTTAAAATAAAAGACTGTTGTCGTATCCGATATGCAACAAATTTACTTAGCAGCATTTAATTTTATTTTTACAGATATTTTCTTGTCTTGCTCAGAAATAAAGCATAATTATCCTTCAAATTAAAACATTAATGGGCTTTACTTGTTTCTTACAGTAACTGCATATTAGCAAAGTAACAACTGTAATAACAGAAACACAATCTCCTAGAAACAGTTCATTCAGTGTAAACAATGTCAATACATTTTCATTGTAAATTGATTTATGCTTTATAATTCTTTGAGGATAATACAATTCTTTATAATTTCTTCCTGCAATTAGAAGGTCAGTGCTTATATAAATAATTAAGAAAACATAGGTCATATATTGTTGGCATTCATCAAAGTACCAGGAAAAAAGGTAATTTAAAAATTGCAAAATAATTAAATGTTTTGTTAATAAAAGTCCAGATTATTTTTCCAGTTGTAAATTATGATTAAAACATCATGCAGACTGGTGTCTTCTCTCCTACTGTTTACATTTAGATAAGTACATTTTAAAGTAATTTTATTTCCTTCCTGCTAGATACAGAGGCATATACAATTTACAGTGTCAAAATTAGATTATTCTAGCTGTGTAGAAACTGTATAGTCATTTCTATACATGGGATAGCTGCAACTCCTCCAAACAATAGTAGTTGTAGCAAGTTTTGTCAATTGTATTCAACCTTCTAAAAATCAATTTCGTTCACATTGTTTTTCTGATACAGTATATGCAATTAGAATGAGCACTGAAATGGATTAACCAATGATTTCTTGGGCTTATGGAAAAAGGAGTAAATTTTTCTCCTCTTACATAAATGACCTTGTGGAGACCTACTAATAAAAGAGATAACCACTACCAAGTTCATCATGATAATTGCATAGAGGAACATTTGAGCAACATTTACCAAGACATTAAATATACATGCTGATGTTATAAAAATGTAAAATAAGGGGCAGATTTACTAAATTCACATGAAGGATATGAAATTCGATCGCATTTTCAAAAAGATTCGAATTTTCAAATGTTTTTGAAGACCAGTGAATTTTGAAAATTCAATTTCAAAATTTGACTATTGGATGGAATCAAATGATTCGAATAATTCGAATAAAATCAACAGTTGAATAACTTCACCTTTAAATTTTTATTCAAACTGCCTAGTGCACCAGTTTCAACCTACCAAATTGGCTTTCATTATTTCGATATTCGAATTCGAAGGATTTTTATTTCCACACTATTCCCATAGTCGATTTTGAGGGTTTTTTAACCCTCGAATTCGACCCTTAGTAAATCTTACCCAAAATGTAGGGGATAAGAGAAATCCTTCCCCTGCCTGCCTGTGAATCAACCAGCCCAGTTACAGGCTGGAGAGCAATCTGATTGGCTGGGCACTCCAGTGTATCCTTGGGAGAGAGGGTGTGCCTGATTTTGGAGCCAAATCTACGGGGTCTCCAAGAGAGCTGAAGAGAGCCAGCATGAGTAGCTGTAAGTACAGAGAATCTGTTAAATCTGTGGAATCTGTTTGAGGTGCAGATGGAGCCCAGCCTGACCCCTGCCGAGCTGCTAGAAATTCAGAAGGAGAAAGGTGCCACTGGTGAGATTGATCCTGCTGCAGAGCTTCCTGTAATCTCCAGTGTCGCTGCCGCTGAGAGCACCCTGGTGAGTGAGCCACCCAAGGGAGGATATTGGCAAGTATTCAAGTGTGGGGCCACAAAGTAAAGACAAGTCTTTTGTATTTACCTGCTACCTGGGAGCTGCTGCTAAATTCCAAAGGGAGAGGTACTTTGGGAAATAGTAGCGCTACCTGGGGAATAAAAGCTCTGGGGAAGGGACATTTCATTTGAACTGTGTGGTTATTAACCCCTTCGGGAGGATTGGGACTTTGATATTAAATAGGACTGTGTTGGAGAATAGTGATGGGCGAATTTATTTGCCTAGGTCGAATTCGCGGTGAATTCCCGCGATTCGCCGCTGGCGAATAAATTCGCGAATCACCAGCGAAATTTCGCTTGGCGAAAATTCGCCGAAAAACAAGTCGCGCGTCAGTCGCGCGTCGTTTTTGATGCGACGCTACGAAAACGACGCGCCGCGCGCCGAAAACGACGCGACACGTCAAAGTTGACGCGACGCGCGACAAAGTTGACGCGACGTGCGACAAAATCGTCCCGCGACTCGTTTCGCTAATTTTTCGCCGATTCGCGAATTTCTCTAGAAACTCGTGAATCTCTAGGCGAAGCGAATCGTGGGAGATTCGCCCATCACTATTGGAGAAACAGTTAAGTACATAATAGTGATTTAGGTAGTGACCCCAGTGTATGGTGTATTCGTTTTGCCCATATTTTACTACAGTTTATATAAAGTTTATATTTGTTTCATGTGCAAACTGTATGTATTTTGGTGGCACTGTGCTGTAATTTCCAGTTCCCAGTACTTTTCATATGCAAAAGAGACTCAGGGCCACTGGATTGCCATGGGTAAATTGCTATTTTAAAGAGACAGTAACCAAATTAGGGTTATATAAATATAATCAACACATGGTAGATCCCCTACAACACAAGAATAGAAGGCTTCAAAGACCAAGTAAAAGCAGCACTCATAAAATGCAAATGCTTTTTATTTCACTTAATTTTGAAAAGGCAGTTATTTATAATATATTCCCGAATATATTTTTAGCTCCTAATTCTGGGATGGGGAACAAGACAACCTTCACTGGAGTATATATTATTTTGAGTATTAAAATAACCTTTTGTCCCCCATATATGAAACGGCAAAAAAGTCAATCAGTGTTATTATAAAAACAATAATACATCTAGGGGGTTATTTATAAAATCCAAAACATTCTCTTACTTTAGTAAAACCATTTAGACAAAACTCTCATCCAAATTTTTCAGATCTGATGCCTGAAAACTAAGACTTTTTCAGAGTATCACCCAAAGCCATGATTTTTTCCAGAGAAAGGATGGCACCAGCCCCCATGTCGGACACATCTACTTCAATGAAGAAGTGTTACAGAAGGTCAGGATCCCGAAGGACAGGAGCCAAATCTTTGGCAAAACGAAATCTTTGGCAAACAAATCTTTCATGGACTGAAAAGCCTCCAGAGCATTAGGAGGCCAGGCATTAGGTTTCCCCCCCTTCCAGATAAGAGCCAGGACAGGAGCAACATGGTAGGAAAACCCCTTAATAAATAAATCTTTGGATGACCTTGGTTCTTGTGGGGAGAGGCCAGTCTTGGATTGCTGTGACTTTGGAAGGATCCTTCTCAAACACCTCAAGAGAGATAATGTACTCCAGAAATGGAATTTTGAGAACCTCGAAGTCACACTTCTCCAAATTGGCATAGAGGGAGTTTTGTCTCAGCCGAGAAAGCACCTTTTTCACCCGGGTTCGGTGATATTCCAAGTCTTTGGAGAAGATCAGAATGTCATCCAAGTACACGACTACGGATTGCCCCAAACAATCTCTGAAGATGGCATTCACAAATTCTTGGAAGATGGCAGGGGTGTTGCAGAGGCTGAAGAGCATTACCAGATATTCATAGTGCCCATCTCTGGTGTTGAACGCCGTCTTCCATTCATCCCCCTCTCGGGTGTATGCCCCTCGGAGGTCCACCTTGGTGAAAATACTTGCCCCTCTTAGTTGGTCAAATAGCTCTGAGATGAGAAATAACTGATATTGGTTTTTCACGGTGATCTTATTGAGGCCCCTGTAGTCAATTTAGGGACATAAACCGCCATCCTTCTTTTCTACGAAGAAGAATCCTGCCCTGGCAGGAGAATAGGAGGGTCTAATGAATGCTCACTGAAGGTTATCTTCGATATACTACTTCATTGCGGAAATTTCAACAGGAGACAAGGGATAGGTATGCCCCCTAGGGGGCATGGTACGGGGAGAAGCTCAATGGGACAGTCATAGGAGTACCAGTGCTTTCCTCCCCACCACTACTAGAGAAACTGGTCTCCCGGCTGTTAGAGAGATCAGCCCCATCTACAATTGCCAATTCAGAGTTCACACGCCCATCATCTTGACACAATCTGGAAAAGATGTTGGGATGTATAAACCCCGGATCAGTCTCCATTTTCCTTTTTCACACCTTAGATTTTAGCTGCCGCAACATCCTGCTGTACTGCGACTTCCCTGCTGTAATTGCAGGAGCTGGGATGAGGCATTAGCAACCTGACCCGTGGTATCAAACAGTTCTGAATGCCTGGAGGAACACTTTTGATGTCTCCCAGAGAGGTGTTGCCCGTTCTAGTGGTTTACCTGCCAAACGAGACATCACCTAGCCCACCTTGGCACGTTCACTGAAGTACTGCGAGAGTTGAAACTCGAACTGGATCAGGCACTGCATAGCAAAACCTCTGCAGGCTTGAGGATCCCCATTATAGCGAGGTGATTAAGGGATGTGTGGCTCACTGGCCAGTGAGACCACTGCGAGAGGAACAACAGCCATGGGAGGGTTAGCAGCAACCAGAGACACAGGAGGCATACGGGAGTGGAGAGTATCAATTACTTGCCCATTGCAGAACTGACAAGCTTCATAATCTTCCATGTGGAATGCCAATCCCAGGAGCAATCATCTGATATCAAGGGCAGCTTCCTCAGTGGGGTCCGTGGCCCGATTTTATTGTCAGCGAGGCCTATCTGCTCCCAGCGGAAGTAGTCAGGCCAGGGAGGAAGCTTTAGGTGTTAAAGTCCAAGTTCGCAGTACAGAATGGAAATAGGCAAAAGCATGATCAAATTCCAGGTAAGAATTTCAAAATGCAGGCAGAAAACAGCAAAGTTAAAGTTCAGGCAAGGTCAAAGTCCAGGAATCAATATAATAAGAATTATAGAACACCCAGGAATGTACAAGACAAAACCTACAATCAGACATCGAACCTGTGACCTGGAAGTCTTTAGGTATGACCAACATGGGTCATGGGTGCCGCCATCTTCCCTGCAACACTGCCGGAGACGGGAGCACCATAAGGCACTCCTGACACCTAGCCTTTATAACACATAAACCTAGTATATTTTATTTTCATGTATATACAACTCAATTTTACATAGTTAGACAGTGTACAGAAATGTATTTATGATATAAAGTGTCAGAATTCTATTAAAAGAAACAACTTGTTATAGAGCAAATAGGTTCATTGCTTTATTAGAATGGTTGGATACATCTAATCACTTCTTAGTAAATTTAAATAAAGTGCCTGGAGAAGTAGTGGATAGATGGAAATAGTAGCACCCTATGTCTTTTTGTAAAATATATAAAGGTGACTGGCTAGAGCACCATGGAAATGATGCCCCTAAACTCCAATGGGGAAAAATGCATAAAAAAGTGACAAGCATAAAAAAAAATTAGATGTGTCTGAAATAAAATGTGCAGTGCATCAAAAAATTTGCTGCCCATAGACTTAAATGCATTTTGGCAAATTTTTGCTAGCAGCAGCTTCAAACAGGCTGCTGACTGGAAAAAGCAACTAAAAACAAACAAATCAACTGAAAAGGATAAGTATTTGTTATTATCTGTTATTTTATAGTAAGGTGGTTTATTTAAATTTGTGGTTTCATTTTTTATATATTTTTTTCTGTATTTGGTGCTAAATAGCAAAGTTTGGTGTGCTATTGTGCCTGCAACGAGTTTGACATAACCTGCTTTATTTTCCACTTAGTTTTTCTTCAGTATGAGGGGGTGGGGTTTAATTAGTTGCACCTGAACAGACTGTATAAATAGAATGCCTGGGACTCCAGTGGAGCTTGCTCTAGTGTTTAGCTGCTCTTAAGTGTTAGTGGGAGATCTATAAGTGGACTTACATACACCGGAGCTTCAAACCAAAGGAGCTTCAAACTACAGTAGGTCAAAAGTTTGTTCTAAACCCTAATTTTTTTTTTATTCCTGTTTTGATCTGTAACTGGGATAATGAGTTCTTGCAAGATTGAAGGTCTGACTCAGTGCACAGTCTGCCATATGTATGCAGATTTGGAACAATAGATCCAAAATGCTTACCTCTGTGGTGGATGTTAGCAAATTGCCACTTTGGAGGCTTGAGTTAGAGCACTAGAGGAACAAATTGCAACACTGCGGACGATTGAAAATCTTGAAAGGAGTCTCTTGCTCACTGAGCAGGACCTAGCCGGGTCTGATAGTTTGGGGGGGGGGGACAGAACAGCAGCAGGGTGTTGCGGCAGCTAAAATCTAAGGTGGGAAAAAGGAAAAGGGAGACTGATCCTGGATTTATACATCCCAACATCTTTTACAGATTGTGTGAAGATGATGGGCATGTGAACTCTGAATTGGCAATTGTAGATGGGGCTGATCTCTGTACCAACTGGGAGACCAGTTTCTCTAGTAGTGGTGGGGAGGAAAGCAGAGTCTGGCCTAAGCAGATTGTGGTTGTAGGGGATTCAATTATGAGGAAAGTGGATAGGGTAATCAGTCATCCGGATCACTACAACTGAACAGTTTGCTGTCTACCTGGTGCCAGGATTCAGCATGTGGTTGATCAGGTAGACAAATTATTGGGTGGGGAAGGGCATGACCCAAGGGTCTTAGTACATATTGGTATCGGTATTAATGACAGAGAGATGGTAGATGGAAGACCTTAAAGAGTGAGTTCAGGTATCTAGGTTCTAAGATTAAGGGAAGGTCTTCCAATGTAATTTTTTTGTAAAATTTTCCTGTGCCATGTGCAAGTTTAAGTAGACAGTGGGAGCTTAGGGGGCTAAATTCGGGGCTCAAGTCTTGGTGTAGGAAGGAAGGGTTTTGGTTCCTAGAGCACTGGGCTGATTTTTCCTTGGGGTACAACCTATACAGTTATGACGGATTTCACCTCAATGGAAGGGGGTCCACTGTGCTAGGGGAAAGAATGACCCAGAGGGTGGAGGAGTGTTTAAACTGGTCAAGTAGGGGGTGGGTGAGAGAAAGAATTATGGGGAAGCTAGGGTAGAAGGTGTAGTGGAATTAGTAAAGGGTCATGGAGTGAGGGGGGCACACAGTTTACCAGCTAAGGAGGTCCCTCTGCTACAAGGAAAATTGGTCCCTCTGTTACAAGGACTAATACTAATATTAGCATATAATACTAATATTAATTAGTATATAACTAATACTAATTAGCCTATAATTCTCCTCAAAGTAATGTACATTTAAAAAGTAAATGTAGTAACCTCCGCTGTATGCTGGCAAATGCACAAAGTTTGTCAGGTAAAATTGGAGACCTAGAATTGATTGCATGCTCTAAAAATGATGATATAATTGGCATCACTGAGATGTGGTGGGGTGAAACATGTGAATGGACCATGAATTTTAATGGTTACACCATTTTTAGGTGGGACAGAGGGATTAAGAAGGAGTGAGGAGTGTGTTTGTATGTAAAGCCTAACATAAAGCCATGCAATAAAGCAATAACCATTGCTGGCACTGGTGAGGTTGTGGAATCCCTCTGGGTAGAGATTTTGACTGTGCAAAAGGTTACAAAGAAAATTATCAGTGGTGTGTGCTATAAACCACATCGTATAAGTGACCAGTATGAAGCCCAGCTACTTTTACAAATAGAAGTGGCTTCACAACTAGGTCAAGTTATTATTATGGGTGACTTAAATTATCCAAACATTAACTGTTGGCGTTGTCAAGACAGATAAAGCTAGTAGGTTTGTAAATATGCTAAATGACAACTTTTTATCCCAGCTCGTTCAAGAACCTACTAGGAATAACTCTCTTTTGGATCTTGTAATAACTAATAATATTGAACTCATCTTTAGCATTTGTGTGGGTGAGCATTTAGGGAATAGTGATCATAACATGGATCTCCTTTGAGATTCTGTTGCAGAGGCAATTCTATAAGGGAGTAACTAAAACATTGAATTTCAGGCGTGCAAACGTTGACAGGGCATCTCTGCAACATACTAAGGGCATCTCTGCAACATACTAAGTGGGAAATGCTTTTCACATGGTTAAACACTGAACAAAAATGGGAAGTCTTTAAAATGCTGCTTAATAGATATACATGTCAGTATATTCCACTTGTAAGCAAAACGTTTTTGGTTCAATAGAAGTGTTGGTGTAGAGGTGGGTAAGAAAATACGTGCTTTTAATGCAGTTATCTGGGACAGTCGAATCATTTATGAGGTACAAGGAGGCCAATAAATCATGCAAAGAAGCTGAGCATTTATGGGAATAGCGATCATAACTTGGTCTCCTTTGAGATTCTGTTGCAGAGGCTATTCTATAAGGGAGTAACTAAAACACTGAATTTCAGGCATGCAAACTTTGACAGTATAAGGGCATATCTGTAACATATTAAGTGGGAAAAGGCATATCTGCAACATATTAAGTTGGAAATGCTTTTCACAGGGTTAAACAAAGAACGAAACTGGGAAGTCATCAAAATGCTGCTTAATAAATATACATGTCAGTATATTCCGCTTGTAAGCAAGGAACATTGTTCCAAAGCAAAACCTTTTTGGTTCAACAGAAGTGTTTGTGTTGAAGTGGGGAAAAAAAGATGTGCTTTTAACACTTTTAAGTTAGCTGGGACAGCCAAATCACTTATAAAGTACAAGGAGGCCAAATAAATCATGCAAAAAAGCTATCAGGCAAACTAAAATCGATATGGAAGAGGATACTGCAGCAAGCAGTAAAAAGAATCCAAAATTATTTTTAAAATATGTTAATAGAAAAGAGTGAAGCAGGAAGTGGTGGGACCTTTATTATCAGAGGGGGGTCAGCTGGTTGATGAGAACAAGCACAAGAACTTTTTGTCTGTCTACACAAATGAGGAGCCAGCTAATGAAGGTTTCCTTATTAATAGTCCCAATTCTAATAATACATCTAATGAAACATGGTTCACACATGATGAAATTCAAAAGAGACTAGAACATGTTAAGATAAACATTGGTACAGGGCCAGATTGTATTCATCCCAGGGTACTTAGCGAGCTTAGCTCTGTGATTGCCAAACCTCTCTACTTAATTTTTCAGGATTCATTGAGGTCTGGCATGGAGCAGAGAGACTGGCGAATTGCTAATGTGGTGCCACTATTCAAAAAGGGATCCCATTCTCAGCCTCAAAACTATAGGCCCGTTAGTCTGACATCGGTGGTAGGAAAGCTTTTCGAGGATTAATAAAGGATAGGATACTTCATAGCAAATAACAATATTATGAGTTTGTGCCAGCATGGTTTTATGCATAACAGATCTTGTCAGACTCACTTAATTTCTTTTTATGAGAAGGTAAGCAGGAAGCTCGATTTTGGGATGGCGGTGGATGGGATTTACGCAGACTTTGCTAAAGTATTTGATGCAGTGCCACACAGATGATTACTGGTTAAATTAAGGAATGTTGGCCTGGAACATAGTATTTGTATCTGGATAGAAAACTGGCTAAACTATAGACAACAAAGAGTGGTGGTAAATGGAACATTTTCTAATTGGACCAGTGTTCTTAGTGGGTTGTTTATTAATGACCTGGATGTGGGCATTGAAAGTATGGTTTCTATTTTTTCAGATGATACTAAATTGTAAACTATAGGTTCCATGCAGGATGCTGCCACTCTGCAGAGTAATTTGTCTAAATTGGGAAACTGGGCAGCGAACTGGAAAATTAAGTACAATGTTGATAAATGTAAGGTTATGCACTTTCGCAAAAATAATATAAATGCAAGTTATACACTAAAAGGTAGTTTGTTGGGGGTTTCCTTAAATGAGAAAGATCTTGGAGTTTATATTACAAGTTGTCTAATTCTGGGCAGTGTCATTCTATAGCTACTAAAGCAAATAATGTTCTGTCTTGCATTAAAAATGGCATAAACTCAAGGGATGAAAAAAATAATTATACCTCTTTATAGATACATAGTAAGACCTCATCTGGAGTATGCAGTGCAGTTTTGGACTCCAGTCCTTAAGAGGGATATAAATAAGCTGGAGAGAGTGCAGAGCCGTTCAACTAAACTGGTTAGAGGGATGGAAGACTTAAATTATGAGGGTAGACTCTCCAGGTTGGGTTTGTTTTCTCTGGACATTAGAGGACATTATAGACAAATATCAGGGGACCTTTTTACCCATAAAGAGGATCAATGCACCAGAGGCCACCCCTTCAGACTAGAAGAACTTTCATTTGAAGCAGCATAGGTGGTTCTTCACAGTGAGGACAGTGAGGTCATGGAATGCACTGCCTGGGGTTATGTTGTGATGGCTGATTCTGTTGATGCTTTTAAGAGGGGCTTGGATGATTTTTTGGACAGACATACTGTAATATCAAAGGCTATTTTGATATTAAACTGTACAGTTAATATACCTATGGGCATATACAGGTTGTGTGAAGGGGTGTGTGTGTATGCTGGGTTTTAATTTGGAGGGGTTGAATTTGATGGACTTTGTCTTTTTTCAACCCTATATAACTATGTAACTATGTAACTATGAAATGGGTCAAATTTGCCCATCCCTAGTGACTACTTAACATTTGAATTGATGATGTAAATGGCTATGTAGAATTCCTATGAAAGGTACAATGTAAAACTTTTCTGAATGGAATAAATAGGGAAAAAGTGCCAAAATTGACTGTCTAGAACAATTGTAATTTATTCCACTATATTTGCTGTTTCATATTAAAATATATGTATGATTCTGCAACAATTAAAACTGATCAGTCAAGCCGTGGCAATTTTTTTCTGAGTTACACAGGCTATTAGATCGGGTTAGATATTTGCCACATATTATTGCAAGATGTCCACACACATTGATGATCATATAGTTTGTGTAGGAACCATTGGGTTAGTTTGCTGAGTGAACATGCATTACTACTGTAGCCCAACCAACAAAAACATGTTCCTAACCTGGACATTGAACATCCCACTTTTTAATTTTCAGTAGGTAGCTTTTGGTGTGATTAGCAAAATCCTATGCATGCATAAATGATCATGCAGTTAGTTCAGAAATGTGGAGAGTTATTCATCAGCACTTTTTAGTGATTGTAGAGGTTTTGAAACAATGACTAAACTCACATTCTCTAAAACCATTGTCATGAAATTTATTAAAAGATTTGAATATATAAAAAGCATGAATGAAAAATGAAATTACTGAACAATCTGTGAAAAACCCTATATACATTTAGAATTTGCATTTTTTGGACAATTAATAAAATTCAGTAAAACTCATTAAATCATGAACTCTTCTGTGAAGTAACTAGTAACAATAAGTAACTATACCTGCTACTAGGAGAAAACCAGTGTAATTTGAATGGATAAAAAATGGATAAAAATCTGTTCCACTTATGTATAATGTTAAGGTATAGTTTAAGATAAAAATTTTTTACCAAGGGTGTTAGTAATGGCCACTGCATTACATGAATTTGAAAGTTAATGAGATGCTATTTTTGTATTGGATCTCCAACTATTATTAAAATTCATCAGTAAGGAGAAGTAAGTTAACAAAAGAGAAGCAATGACAGGTTTAAGAATATAGACGAGGGTTTATGAAGGTTTAGGCAATTCATGTTCATGTCATATCACTAAGGGTCAAACACATTACTTTACATTATACAGTCCAATACAACAAGGCAAATTTGCACCTGAGCAGTAAACTATGGCAACCAAAGGTTTGCTTTCATTGTTCAACTTGCTGGTGGCTGAAAAAAAGTCATTCACATATTACTTGCAATGGGTTACTGCCCAGAAGCAAATTAACCCAGTATTAAATAAAAAAAATTCTAGCAAATACATTGTATTACTTAATTCTGATGATCCTTTCACAGTCTTACTGGATTTTAAAATCCAAACAAAATATTCTGGGCAATGAGTACAGCTACAATTCTTTAGTGACAAAGGTTTCAGACAGTCCTTCAAATTCATATTCCCCAGCTATACCTACTGGCATATTTGAAATTTTAGGAAAAAGGAACTTCTATTAATTTAATTAGTCATCATATTTAACAACAGTTTGATGATCTGTATCAAAGTTTAAAATGAGAGCTCACCACTGAAAAACTCACCCACTTTCTATTCATTCCTATGGGACTTTAAGAAGCATATTTATCAGTGGATGAAAATTGAGTTCACCATTTTATGAATATGCTTTTAAGAACTCCCATGGGAATAAACAGAAGGTGGGTGAGTTTTTCTGTGGTGAGCTCTCAATTCACACTTTGATAAATCTGCCCAGTTGGGTATTTTTTTCATAAAACAAGTTATTTTCAGCAGAGTTTCCTGCTTCAATATTATTTAAATAACCTTAGAAACTGTAGCAAAAGCAACAGAAGCACAATAATCCCTGCAAATTAACTATGCATTACCCTCATTCAATACTTCAATTTTTTTCTTTTTACACACAGTTTTTCTGAAAATGAGATACAGGAATGTTTTCTTATAAATGATTTAAGTGCTTTAGGTTTTTCAAGAGCATTTCATTTGCAGGTAGAATGGTTTTTAACTCTCATTAAGAAGCCGTTGGAAACATCTTGCCCTCACAAAGTTGCACATCAAAATATTTCTTAATAATGTCTTTGGATAAAAACCATAATTACAGAACAAGGTCATTTCACCGTTGCCCAGAGGCAATGGGTTGCAATATCACTGTAACTGCTTAGAGACTTAATTAAACATGAAAGATGCTAAAATACCTCTAAAGGGAATGCTTCATAAAACCATTATTTACTGTTCCAGACATTTTTATACAGTATTGTTTTTTTTTTTCTATAATAGATATTTAAGTGAATAAGAAACTTCTCAACCTCAGTTATTGCCTATTAGACAACACCAGGAGATTCTGAACATTTGAGATATAAAAAAATTTAAGTGTTTGAAAGTAAAGAAAATATCATGTAGTGTTGCCCTGCACTGTCAAAACTGATCTTTTTGCTTCAGAAACACTACTATAGTTCATATAAACATGCTGCTAAGTAGCAATGGCGGATATTGAAAAACAGCTATATGGCACAGCATAAGTAATGGATAACATAACATTATGTTATACAGAGCGTATCTGCTATCTGCTGTGTAACTTGAGACTTTTCTCCTTTGACTAGTTGCCCCCATGGCTACACAACAGCTTATTTATATAAACAATAGTAGTGCTTCTGAAGCAAACACTGCATTTTTACCAGTGCAGGGCAAAACTGCATTATATTTTTATTCCTTTAAAACAATTTCATTTTTTGATGTTACTGGTCCTACATAGGATAAAGGACATGAGACTACCAAGTAGAGTCACAAAGAAAATACATATTTAGTTTGCCATATCTCAAAAAGTTACTGGTGTCTACAAGACATTTAATATTGATTAGTGATGGGCGAATCTCCCCCTTTTCGTTCGCCGGAAAAATCGTGAACTTCCAGCGAAATTCGCGAATTGGCGAAAAAATTAGCGAAATGAGTCGAGTTCAAAAATGACGCGCGACTCGTTTTTTTGGGTGAATTTTTTTGGGCGACTTTTCGCTGGCATTTCGCGAATTTATTCGCCAGCGGCGAATCGCGGGAATTCGCCTCTGGCGAATAAATTCGACCATCACTAATATTGATGGATGGTTTTATATACATATACAGGTAACTTGTAAACATTAAAGGGGTGGTTCACCTTCAAGTTAACTTTTAGTATATTGTAGAAGGGCCAATTCTAAGAAACTTTTCACTTGGTCTTCATTATATATTTTTTATAGTTTTTTAATGATTTGCAATTTTCTTCTGTTTCTTTGCAGCTTTCAAATGGGGGTCACTGACACCATCTAAAAACAAATACTCTGTAAGGCTACAAATGTATTGTTATTGTTATTTTTTATTACTTATCATTCTATTCATTCCCTCTCCTATTCATATTCCAGTCTCTTATTCAAATCATGCAGGGTTGCTTGGGTAATTTGTACCCTAGAAACAAAATTGCTGACATTGCAAATTAGAGAGCTACTGAATAAAAAGCTAAATAACTCTAAAACCACAAACAATAAAAAATGAAAACCAATTGAAAATTGTCTCAGAATATCACTCTCTACATTATACTAAAAGTTAACTCAAAGGTGAACAACCCCTTTGAATAAACCCAATTGGCTGGTTCTTCTTTCAGTAAGGATTAATTGTTTTATTATAACATAAAAAAGTAAATCCTTTTTTCAAATCAATATAATTGAGGCCATGGGAGATGGCCTTTCTCTAATTCAGAGCTTTCTGGATAAGGGGTTTCTGGATAATGAATACCATACCTGTACAAATGTTTGCATTTCATGTTACTGATTCTTTTGGAGAAAACAATAATTTGCCCCATTTGTCACATAAGATGGTAGGGCTCATTTATGAACTCAAGTGCAATATTGGAGGCTATTCCTATGTTTTGCCCATAATGCCATGTGTTAACCCAATTCCAGCATAATTGTGGCCATGAGGTTGCAATGCACCTGGACACAATTGCACTGTAAATCTACAGTATCAGCTGTTGCTTATTGCCAGTGCTTGCTGTCAAGTTCTAGTTGAAAGCAACTAGTTGGCACTATAGAAATACATGTTAATAATGTTAATAATAAAAACTTTGTGAAATGTTTTAAGAGATCAGATTTTCTTTTCTGATAATGATGTTGCATCTGTAAGAAAGCAGAAATCAAATGTAATAACTGCTAGATTAATAGCACAAAATAATAAATAACCAAAAGGCTATTATATGTTGGATAGTGATGGGCGAATTTAGCTATTATAAAAATAGCTATATTCAGGCAACAGAACAGCTTCAATAAACTTGCAAACAAGTTTCATAAAATAAGCAGTCTACTGCCAAATTACATACAGAACAAAAATATAAAATGTGTAATACACAGAACTTACTCTGTCAAGTAGGGGTAATACAACCAGTTTTAGAGACACTTTTTTATTTTTGAAATCTTCACTAGTCAGAATATAAAAGTATGTTAACTACACTAAACACAAAGCCCTGCTTAGACTAGTATTAAACAACATATTTTTGGGGACCTGAACTTTCTTCTGTGAGATTGATAGAGAACCTGAGAAACAGAGAGGATGCCAATAACATAATACAGAAGGATTAGGCAGAGGCAATGTCAAGACAGGCAATCGGTCAGGGCAACACAATTATGAAGAACAAGGAATGGCCTGTAGGCAGGTTAACTGCTCAATGTGGTTTATTGTAAGCAAACCATGTTTCAATCCTACCAGCACTTTGTCAAGTGTACAAGGTGAAAACTAGTGCTGGTGAACTTTAAGGTGAAAAACAGGAAATTACATCATGAAATCCCACACCTTCTGTGTCTCCCTCTCCCTAAATTACAAATAGATTCCAAAATGCATGGTTTAATGTCAATATGAAGTCCAATAGTGATAGTACCATCAATAAATGTGAATAGGTCCGACTAGTGTGAAATTCAGCTGCAATAAAATAGGTTAAAATAAACAACAAGGAAAACATATATATGGTTGAAAGCAAAAGATTCATGGTACTGCCTTTTAAATCTCGGCCTGCCTCTCTCAAGGCAGGCAACGAGAAGCATAGTCAATAACAGGAATGGATTTTTCTTTGAAGCAAATGCTTTAACTATTTGTAAAATGTGTAATAACAGTTTGTTATTCATTATAAAGGTCTAGGTTATATCATAATGAAGTATTACCAAAAAAGGTAAGGAATTTGGTTATGCCAGCATGTTATTTTTCTACTCTACAAAGCTCCATTAACTTTCTGCATTCTTCAGCATAAGCTGGAGGATTGCAGAAATATTTTGTTTCTTTTATAGGGATATACAATCATCTTTCTTGTTTTTGACATCATAAAAGTTTTGCCTATAGGCAGATTTTTATATGGGTCTCCAGGGAGGTTTGGATGCCTATTTCATCTTCCATTTCTGATGTAGACACAGTTTTTAATATTTATCTTTAATAAGAAATTTTATAAAGGTCTTTTAAGTTCCATATACCTTTCTAAATGCTTTTGGATGGAAACATGGGGTATTTTCACATTTAGATTATACAGTTGTAAAATAACCACCTTATGTACCCACCCATTTCTTTACTTTTACATTTTCAGTTTTTTTCCTCATTTAAAATGTTTGAGTATAATAATTTGTACTGCATTTAGAGGCCAAGCTTTACAAAAACAACAAGAACAAAGTTTTGCTTCCTCTAATTTTATCCTTGAAAGTTAAATAATCAATTAATCACATTAGGTTGGTGCTTGGCTCATACATTATTATTCGGCACATTATAATTAGATTGCATTTACTTCTCTCAGCAACTCAGATAAATGTATGAAATGTTTCTAAACAGTTCTCAAAATTAGTTTAGAGTGGCCTCATTTGCATTCATACATTCAGTCCTATGGCACACATTGAGATTTCAGGCACTTTACCTGATGTGTATCTTATCATACAAAGCATTGCATCAAAACACCTAAATTGCTGCACTGTAACAGTGTCCCAAATCTCTGTGTCTGCTTAATTAGCAAACAAAAGGGGATGAAAAGGGAGCAAAAAGCTATTTTACACACTATATAATGTTTGTGGTAATCAACCAGCAGTGATAGGTAATGTCTTTTATGTGGATACTTTAATATGCAACAATCCTAGTTCCCAATATGCTATCACTGCAAAAATATTATGTCAGTGTGGGGCACATGGCTTGCAATAATGTGAATGCATTCACTGGGCTCCAACTAAACAGGTCATTGGCACCATCACATTAACAAGAGGTCTCACAAACAATACAAGAAAATGTCAGCATCCTTTTTAATGGGGCAATATTTGCCCTGTTCCATGAATAGGACTTGTGGCGAACATACTTTTTGCATATTATTTTGATCTTTATTTTTTGTTATTTCTGGAGCTAAGCAGGGCAAATTGAAACTATTCCATGTTTAGTCCTTGAGAGTTAATAATTAGATTACCTAATTAACTGCTAGTAAAGACTGCTCTCTAACCTGTGTTTCTCCTGCAAGCTAGGAGGTGGGAGAGGGAACATCTAGGAGCATTCCATTTCCCCCCCTCACCACAAGAGTGCTGACTAACACAGTCAGCATTGTATTTGTGTGCAGTAGAGTCCTCTGCGGGTCCATTTTTTGGGACCCGTACCCGACCCACATTCTTACCCGCTTGGACCAGCGACCCGAACCGTACCCGCAACCCGTGATCTGCAACCCAGACCCATGACCCGCTGACCATCAAGAACCAGGAAGTGCTGTCATTGTTAAACGGAAGTGACATCATCGGAAGTAGCCGCGATCAGAAAAAAAGGAGTAAAACAGGAAGTGCTGTCATTGTAAACCGGATGTGACATCATCAGTAGTAGAAATGCTCAGAAAAAGGAGTAAAAATCACTATAGCGAGGATCCGCGACCAGACCCTCAACCCGCCAACCTACAGATCCACTGGCCCGCTTCTATATCTGCACCCAGAAATTCTACGAGCAACCCGCAGGGTACCGCGGGATTTTGTGGGTAACTGCGGGTACCCGACCCTCTGCAGGACTCTAGTGTGCAGGTCTAGTGTGCAGGTCTAGTGTGCAGGTCTCAGTGATGCAACTGAAACACAGATACCTGCAGCCATTCTTCAAAAGTACCATGCATTGTGAAAAGTGAAAAAAGCTACCTTCCCCATAATTCCTCAGTAGCCTGTAAGCAGATCTTGTTATTTCCACATGAGTTAAGAAGAACATTTTGTTTGTCAGGTTTCCATACATTTTGCATTTTATAGTTTTCTAATTCATAATTTTGTTTAAAATATATACTGAACTCATTTGATTTTATCAGATTTATTGATTTTACAGACCCCCTGGATAGCGGAATTGGGCTGCTGTGAAACACATAGAGATATTTAGGCTGATACACCATTTTAATTAAATTTACTGTCCCCCACAAGGTCAATGGCAGGGATTTAAAATGGCCACTTCTGATCGAATTAAAATCATCAAATTGAACGATCGTATTTTTCAAATCGAACAATTAAAAAAAAAAAAAAAAAGGGCCTAGAAAATTCTCAGGGAAGCTTTCAGGAGGTCCCCCATAGGCTACAATGGCAATTCTGCAGCTTTAAGGTGGCGAATTTGGGCCAGTACTTTGAAATTCAAATTTTCAATTTTTTTTCAATTGGTATCAAATTTTGGGCTATTTGATAGATGAAGTAGCCCAAAATTTCATTGACATTCGAATTTTAAAATTTTTAATTTTATTCGAAAATTTACTTTGACCCTTAGTAAATGTACCCCTAAGTCTTGAATTCTTCTAGTTGCATTTTTAATGGGAACATTTTCATGACCTTAAAGGGCTTTGGGTGACAAAGTCAAATGATTGAATTGTTGCACAATTTTGACAAGACTTTTCCCCTACACACAATTTTAGTTTTGAGTTTTTTGTAAATTAAGCCAAATTGAGCTTGGGAGTTTTTATTTTTAAAATAATGGAAAAAATTGTTTTAATGAATACCCTCCTAAATGTTAGTTTATGAAACTATATTTTTGTAACTATTACATCAAGCATTTACTCAAATAAACAGATTTTAAATGGAGACTATTATCAAAATAAATGTTGTTTACCTTTTTAAAACAATGTGTATGGCTTAATGAAAAAAAGTAAGGGATGCTTGAAAATGAATATTCTTTCACTGTTGAATGTGCAAAAACATACAGCAAATACCCTTTACATTTTTGGAATCTTTAGCTTTAAATAAATAAATAAATAAATTGTAATTAATGAAGGGACCTTTATATTGAATAATTATTAGATTTATTGACAAATATTATGGATCATATGGCAGATATTCATGCCTTTACGATTTGCTTGAATGAGATCTTAACAATATTGAAGGCTATTATGATTTACAAATTTACAAAATTCGAATCCGATCGAATACCGATCGTGCGATTTTTTCGGATATTCGGATATTCTAATTTGGCCTCTTCAATCATTGAATACCGAATTATCGGATAGATCGAATAGATCGAATGATCGGATATTCGATAATTCGATCAATCGATGATCGAAGGAAAAAAAAATTAATTTTTTTTCGAATGCCTACTTCGCTAGATTGAACCTACCGAATTGCAATTGAAGCCTATGGGAAACCCCCCATAGGCTTCTGAGGTTAAGTCCTGCTCGAATACCATTCATATGATCGAAACATTCAATCGTTCGAATCATACAATTTTTTCGTTGGCTCAAAGGGAATTTCATGATTTTTTCGTGAAATCGAACGATCGGTATACGATTGTACGAATTCATCGAGAAATCGAATAGCGAGCAAAATGATAGCCTAAAACAATTCGATAAGCATTCGATGGTCAAATGCTTATCGAATTTCGAGGAAAATCGAGGGAATTTTGGGGAATAATACTAAATTTTCCCCTTACAGTTAGTATAGATATTGGTGTGCATATAAAGATGAAGCCACTTTGGATTGTGTGTTTGACACAGAATAACTTAACTCACTTCACACTTGTCTCATTTAACACAGAAAATGGCATCACAGCATCCCATCTAATTAAAGTGTTCATCATTGTGAACCATGGTGCTTTGGTATGCTAATGAAAAGGTTAAATGTTTTAAATTAGTTAAGATAACTTTAGATAACAGTTTCTTCAATTAGCCCTGAGTCATGATGCATGACTCAGGCTGCATCGGCTGAGTCACCGAAACGTCAGAAGTCCTGTGAGTGCCGCCTTTCTATTGTGTCACAGCATCCCATCCAATTAAAGAGTTCACCATTGAAAACAATTGTGCTTTG
>CM044434.1:112248947-112286674 GCA_024363595.1 Xenopus borealis | reverse complement strand
CCCACAGATGACAATTGGAGTCTGAGTGCAGGTACCATCCTCAACTTATATATATATATATACATATATATATATATAGTTTATATATGTGTGTGTGTATATATCTTTTTAATTATGTATGTGCACTGGAGGTCATTTGAGGGCTTGCACTTTGTGACTTTTTCAACCCACACTAACTATGTATGTAACTATACAGCATTACATCTGTTATATCAACTGTTGATCTATTTAAGCATAACATAAATGTCCTTAATAATCTAACTAAACACTTGGTTTTGATTATTTACATTGCTACTCATATGATAATAGTGAACTCTGATACATTCACCATAAATCATTTGCAGGGCTACACAAAAAAATCAGAAATAATTTTGTTATGGTCACATTAACATATGTATATATTTGGGGGGGGGTAATCATTTGAAGAAATAACTTTCTCCAACTCCCTAACAGCACCAAATAGCAGGGAGAGCTTTATTAATTACTGTTTGATGGCTTAAAAAAAGGATTTTAAAATACGTAGCGTTTAACTGTGCATATAAACATGAACTTTTTCAAGTTGACATATTGTGGGTTAAATGTTCACAATTTTAATAGGACACTTATTTGTTTTGTTTTTCTAGATTTGTTGCTTGATGTATTGTAAACAACCCCATGCTGTGATCCATCTGGAGGCACAATTACAAGTATCCAGCTCCATTATTAAGAGTGGAGTTCTGTCTCAGTTGGTTCAGTGGTCATACCATAGGTCATCAAACACTGTGAGGGAGTTGACAATATATGGTATTGTGTTTCCTCTATTATACTCTATCCAATATTCCTACATTCATAACATATTTCATATGATTTATGATATGTCATATATATATATACTCTGTGCATGTGTGTATATGTATATCTGTGTATATATATATATATATATATATATATATACCTCCATCGAAGAGTCAGCACTCACGACACTTAGTGTAAATATGCCTGGGTGCAGCGTCCATAAATTTGCATTTCCATCCAAGTAGTAAGGTCAGCACTCTCAGGTCTTAAAATAAATCAAAATGTATTTATTGTTTGAAAGACCAATGTTTCGGCCTCCTCCGAGGCCTTTCTCAAAGTATAAAATGACACAATTAGTGATGGGCGAATTTATTCGCCAGGGCCGAATTCGCGGTGAATTCCCGCGATTCGCCGCTGGAGAATAAATTCACGAATCACCAGCGAAATTTCGCCAAGCGAAATTTCGGCTAAATAACGAGTCGCGCGATGCGACGAAAACGACGCGACGTGCGCCACAAACGACGCGCAGTGCCAAAAATGAAGCGACGCGCGTCAAAGTTGACACGACGCGCGTCAAAAGCGTCCCGCGACTCGTTTTGCGAATTTTTCGCCGATTCGCAAATTTCTCTAGACATTCGCGAATCTTTAGGCGAAGCGAATCGTGGGAGATTCGCCCATCACTAGACACAATGCATTAAATACTTTAGATATATATATGGAAATATATAAGGAAAAATAGCTGCACTCACTTACTGTGGAAAAACACTGGGTGCACGCTGAAGGAAAGTCATATAGAATATCATGTAAAGTGAGGCACAGTCACAGGACTTAAAATATGGTGAAAAAGAGAAAAAGTTTATTTGTTATTTAAACTTTTTGGTCTGCTTTGAGACCTTTGTCACCTTGTGACCAGCTTTAGAAGTGAGGAAATCATGATCAGATAGCAGGCAGAGTGATTATTATTTTCAGAAACTTAAAATTTTCAATGTATAATATCTATTATCAAATCAGTGCATAAAAAATAGATGTATTGAATGCTACAATATATGTTAGATATTTCTGAGGAGCAAGACAAGTAAATTAAAGAAATAAATAATCTGAAAATAATTTATTAAAACTAACCATATTTGTTTATGGTAAATGGTAGAACAATTTTAGCTATAATTTGTTTCACTTTACATATGGCCACTACACACTTTACATAGTTCATTAAATTTGAAGCATCACTTTTTCTGTCAGATATATCTTACTGTTATGAATTGCTATCATCGGCTGCTCTAGCAAATATTTAGAAGCTTACAGATGTTTTTTTTGAGCAAAACGAAAACAACTTTTCAAATGCAGCAAACAGATGGTAAGTAATTTGGCTTGCAACTTAGCTTAGATAACAATTTTCATGAATAATAATGTTACTGAATTTATCCCCAAGCCTTTGTGATTCTTTTTGCATTTACTGAAACATGCTCTGATGCTCTGCGTTTAGTACAATGAGTGAATATCAGTAACAATCAAAGTCTTTAGAATATACCTCACATTATATAATTGACTTATGGATTTTGGGTCTTTCAAAAACTGCAGGTAAGATATAGTATAAGATAAGTATACGGTTTATTTCAAATTCCATAAAATTGAGGATACATCTTATTATTCTTATACATTTTCCACTTTTAAGCTTTATTCTTGTATATAAGGCATCTCATACAGTATATAAAGGACTATGCCAAATAAGTTGTATGTCCTCTTTCAGACTTGCTGTTAATGGAAGGAAAACATTCAAGCAGTCAAACCTGCATTCCTTACTGGGGATACAACAACATGTTTCCTCTTGTCTTTCAACACAATTAATACCAGTCAATCTCATCATTATGATTGTATATTAAATTTATTTTTTAACTTTATTCACAGTTTTAATTTAATATTTCTGCTACACAGCAGGTACAAAAAACATAAATCCATTTTATTTTAAAATACATTTGGTTAGTAAAGTATATATTTAAATATCTTCAGTGTATATCTTTAAATATCTTTAGTGAATTACAAGAATGTATTAGGGACTTGCTCAACATAGAACTGAAATGAAAATCTCTGGCATCCCAGAAACAAAATGATGTTGTACTTGGCAAAGCTACGAGTTACATAATATTGACATATTGATATGCTTTGATAAATCAGTCAATATGAGCCAGCAAGCATCAAAAGTGCTCCTGTGTACCTCTCTTTGGCCACAATACAAAATCACAGTGCCCATAGCCACAATGGCACCTCCATTTGCAGTATACTGTAGCAATGTGCTACCACTCAACATCATCACCTAACAGTTTTGCCTCAAAATTTTTAAATAAAAGCATGCCATAGACAGTTCTTTGTGCACCTAAATTCTTTTTATGATTCCTGGTTCCTGACTCTTTAATCCTGACTACACTGATTGCTTGCCTTCCTGGATTTCGACTTGAACCACTTTGAGTGCGCATTGGATTATTCTGCAAAAAAAATAAAAATAATCTGTACTAATTAAATTCAATAGGGGACCAACTGCAAAAACATTGAGTATCACACTGATTAAAGTTACAAAGTGCAGAATGTGTTTATTCGGCTCACAGACACATGTACAGCCACATGTACAAAAGACTAGTGAGTGGCTGCGAATAGTTTGGAGACCCTGCCGTTAATACTTTGAGATTAACAGCAGGCTCAATTTCTCCATTGAAAGAAAATTAAAATCGGATTGTCTTCTGGTTTCGCCACCCACTTTTTCTAATGTTGAACCTCAGTTACCTGGTGACTAACTCTGCAGAGTTTGGGGATGCTGGTATTACTACTTCAAGGATTGCAGCAGTTTACAAATAAACCAATGAAAGTCTATAGGTGAAATCTGATATACTTTTGGATCCACCCTCTTTCCTAAACTTAAAACCTGGTCAACCAGTGACAAACTGTGCAAGGTTTTAGGACTCTGATGTGTGGATGGAGTGTTTTTTAATGTAAAACAATAACATTAAATGGGGGAAATGTGATTGGCTATTGGTGGCTCTGTCGCTTCGCCGAAAAATTAGCGAATTTCCAGAGAAATTCGCGATTGCTGAAAAAATTCGCGAAACGCGGTGCGTCGCGTCAATAACGACGCGCGACTCGTTTTTTTTGGCGCTGAAGTAGAAGAACAGAATGTTGGTTTTTCAAACCAACATAATTATATGCATAAACAATATAAATCCTCCCTTTCAGTTCCTGGCTACATAGGAATCAAACTTCCAGTATTATCTGACTGTAACAGTGATATAACAAGAAAGGGTTTAATTACCATGTTTCATTGTTTTTTGCATAGACAATGTATACTATATTATGGTTAATATATGCACCAAAAACAAACAAGTACAGTTTATATAAAAAATCCTAGCTAAATTTAAAAGCAAACTTAACAGTATCTTACTTGTAAGTGGTAACTTTAATAAAGAACCCTTTAGTGATAAGCGAAAATTTTTGTGGCCAATAGACCCCAATAGACCCCAATGGGTGAAAAAATTGTTGTGCATCAAAAAGATTATCGCCCATAGACTTCAACACATTTGGAAATATAATGCCATTTCACAAATTTTTGGTGAAGCAAAATGGGATGTGCCCATCCTTCCCTGGAATAGATTGCTCTACCTTAAACAAAAATCAATCTAACCCTAACTTTGCTTCTCTCCAACTTGGAAGTGAAGTACTAAGGACTTACATAATGCATGGAGATAATTATAACCTGGTAAATTAGATTTTACTACTTGAAATTAATGAAAAATGTAATTATAAAGATCCCCAATGTAGAGTATTAACCACGGTTTACTTAACAGTCCAGAGACCAAAATCTTTATGTGGCATGAATAACTTTTTTCAGTGGAATGATAATAGTGCAGATTTTTATATATTGGCCCACATACAAGCTTAAAGGGCAAGGAAAGGCAAATAAATAAAATCAATTTTTTACTTTCTTTAATGAAAAATAGTGATGGGCGAATGTATTCGCCAGGGGCGAATTCGCGGCGAATTCGCGCGATTCGCCGCTGGCGAATAAATTCGCAAAAACGAGTCGCGCGTCAAAAACGCGACGCGTCGGAATCGATGCGCGTCAAAAACGACACGACGCGTGTCAAAAACGACGCGCGACTCGTTTCGCGAATCGGCGAAAAATTTGCGAATTTCTCTGGAAATTCGCGAATTTTTCGGCGAAGCGAAACGTGGCCATTTCGCCCATCACTAATGAAAAAGAAATCTATGTCCAACTTTATTTAAAAAATGTGTAACGTTTTTATAAGAAACCTGACTGTATGCAGTGAAATTCTCCCTTCGTTTAGTGTTGTGGATAGGAATTGTCAGACGGTCCCTTACTTCTGGCAGGGAAACAATCATACTTATGAACAGCAGGGGGAGGCCCTGCCTTACTTACCAGCCATGCAGAACTCAAACAGCTTTGTTTTTTGATCATTTATGACGATCCCTAAGCAGCACAGACCATACTGAGCATGTGCAGTGCCAGTGTCAGGCAAAGATGTATAACAAAGTTACAAGATGACAGCCCCCTGTGGCCAACTTTGAAAGTATAAATCATTTGTTTGATTAGGCTTGTGGTGCAGTAAGTTCATGTTTATGTTTAGTATACAAAATACAGCATTTCTAGCCTTAATCTATTTTACACTTTCCTCCTCATTTTAAAGGGATACTGTCATGGGAAAATATTTTTTTTCAAAACACATCAGTCAATAATTCTGCTGCAGTGGAATTCTGCACTGAAATCTGTTTCTCAAAAGAGCAAACAGTTTATTTTATATTTAATTTTGAAATCTGACATGGGCTAGACATACTGTATTGTCAGTTTTCCAGCTGTCCCCAGTTATATGACTTGTGATAAACTTCAGTCATTCTTTACTAATATCCTGCAAGTTGGAGTGATATCACCCCCCCAGCAGCCTAACAACAGTACAATGGGATGGTGAAACTATAGCAGCTCCCTAACATAAGATAATGGCTGCCTGGTAGATCTAACAACAGCACTCAATAGTAAAATCTAGATCCCACTGGGACACATTCAGTTCCAATGAGGAGGAGAAACAACAGCCTGCCAGAAAGTTCCTGACTCTTTCTGAAAGCACATGACCAGGCAAAAGAATCTGAGATGGCTGCCTACACACCAATTTTACAAAAAATACACTTGCTGGTTCAGCAATAAAATATTATATTGTAGAGTGAATTATTTGCAATGTAATTTAGAAATAAAAAATACATCATAAAAATCATGACAAAATCCCTTTAAAAGAACTATATCAAATAGAATGACAAAATAAGAAAATCACATTGAAAAGTATCAGTGTATTGATTAGAGAACTAAAACAGACATTGCATAATTTTGAAGCCTACAATTTTAAATGGGCTATCAAAAGACTAAAATTAAATTTTATTAAGGAGATCGGGTGAGTAAAATACTAGTGGTTGAAACCTAGAATGGAATCTCAAAGAATCCATTTGTTTATAAACCTGTCAATATGCTGCTCATAGTTTTTTTTATTTCCTGTGTGCCAATCCACATTGCTCTGGTTCTGATGATGAAAATTTGCCATAAACAAGTACCACTTTCCAGTTGAAATGTTACAAGCTACAATAGTTACAGTGCTAAAACCTGGAAAAAAACTCAAATGTTCACCCAATATTCTTAATTAACACAGATACTAATTGTATGCAAAAATAGTGGAAACTAGATTAGTAAACATACTACTAGAGTTAATTAAAAGTGGCCAAGTAGGATATCTTCAGACTAAACAATCAGATTGATAAAGATAATTTGTCAATGAATTAACTGGGTTAAAATGAATTAAGTGCCTTCTCTGCTTCTTTCATTAGATGCAGAGAAAACATTTGACGGAGTTCACTGGAATATTTCAATTGGTAGTACTTTTACAAGTGATTGGTGTTTAAGGAGATATTTTACAAGCTAGTCTAGCATTATATACATATACATCAGCAAAAGTGTTAGCTTCAAACTTTCTTTCCAAAAGCTTTACTATTTAGAATGGCACAAGTCAAGGATGCCCTATAATCTTTGTAGTGGTAATGGAACCATTTGCTACTGTAATAAGGAAAGATAAGTTCATCTAAGGTTGCCATACTGCCAAAAGGTGCCAAAAAATTGGGCTGTTTGCTGGTTATGTACTTTTCTCATTGCGTCCCCTAGTACTTCATTAACACAGGTCCAATATTTATTAAAACATATTCTCTATTTTCTAATTTTCCAAGACAAATGAAACCAAATGTGTGATATGAAATATGGGGTTTTACAGGATGATAAAGAATCATCTATACTCATGGGCCAAATTTTAGAAGTAAAAAAAATTTGACCTGTTTTTTAAAGGGCTCTTTCAATCGAAAATTGACCTATTTCGATCGAATAGGTCCATTTTCTATCAAATAAAAAATCGCTCGAACGATTCTCCACAAATTCCTTTGAATTCTTGGAACTTAGAAAATTTTTCAGGACAGTTATACTGTATGAGGTCCCCCATAGGCTAAATGGCAATAGTCGAAGTCAAAGGATTTTTAACGGGTAAGTACTTCAAAATTTGAAAATTAAAATTTTTTCAATTTGAAACAAATTTTGGGCTATTCGATAGTCGAAGTAGCCCAAAATTACTTTGAAATTTGAATTTTAAAAATTCTAATCTTATTTGAGTTTTCTCTTCGAACCTTTAGTAAATGTGCCCCTCAGGGAAAAAAATCCATTAGTAGAATAAAAAATCTATTAAATATCTAATACATATTTATCCTTTCCAATATGGAACCTGCCAGATAAAATCCTCTCTAACTCTCTAATGTGTATACTGCAGGAGGAAGTATAGCAATACAAAAAGAAAGGACTCTAGTGAATAGCATGGCCAAACTTTGTTAAAATTGTGGTTTCCCCTAAAAATAGTCTAATATTTTTCTCAATACCAAAACTTATTTTATTTAAGTAACAGATTTTTCATCTTAATGGGTGGGGGATTAAAGGGAAGTGAAGCAAGATTATCAAAATAAGTTATGTACTGTATATATCCCACTGCTAGAATAGTATGCATTAAAGTGTATAGATCAATCAAAAGCACTGTGGATTAATCTCCAAAAATTATGGGTCTAACTAGAAAATGCTTTAGTACCCAGAGCTACTATGAAGAATGTATAGTAAAATATATAAAAACCCAATGTTATCCATGGAGAGCCTTTTTTCTCAAATGACCATTAGCAAATTGTCTTTAAAATTAATAATTTCTATTGAAGATATGTGTACCATGGAGTTGACTGTCCCATTTTGCTTCTCTGAGAAATTTGTGAAACTCCAATAAACTATTGCTTAACAAAATTTTTTTACATGTGTGACTCTTTTGTCCAAATTATCACCTGTGGAATGATTCCATAGACATTTCCAGGGTCTCTGCATGTACTCCAGTGCTAAAGGTAATTTTGTTTGTATCTGCCCAGTAAAGGTGACAAAACTCCTGAGCTTGAGTGAGGTTGGGGAGATTCATTCAGGCTTTATTTCTGATCCCTGTAAATCTAGTTCTAAAATTTGTATTCCTGTCACTCTGTCCTGAAATAATCAGCTTCTGTTAAAGGCTTTCATTGATTCAGAGCTGGGTATTTTCTTGAAGTCTCTTTTGCAGCTAAAATGTCTGTCCCTTCTTTCCATTCCTCTCTCCTGTCAGATTCCTGTTCATAGGTGAAAACCCCCTTGGAAATGGGTTAGTAACCCCTAAACTTGACATTTATATGGGAAGCACGCATTCTGAAGAGATTTATTTCCATCTTATCCAGTGTGTATCCACTCCTGTGGTTTTAGGTTTACCCTGGTTAAGGTAACATAACCAACACATTGATTGGAGTACTTGGGAAATTTTGCAATGGGGTCCTGGCTGTAAGTCAGTTTGCATTAAACTCCCTCTACACCTTGCTGCCGCAGTTTTTTAGACTCTTCCTATTTGTAGTGGGGATTTCATGGATATCAATAAAAATGCTACTAATGTTCACATTAGATATGGGGTTGCTTTATGTATGTTTGTTATGTACTACATGCTTTACAAAATGTATAGTGTTCTAAAGGTGCAGGACGTGGTTTACACTGACCAGTATCCTTTAAATGCCATTTACCTATTACAATCCAAATGGCCACCCTTACTGTAATATCTTGGAACATAAGGGGGCTTAATTCTAAATTCAAAAGAAGTTTACTTTTTCAATATTTAAAGTCCCACCCACCTTCAATTCTTCTTCTTCAAGAGACACATTTGGTTGGGCAAAAAACATTAGCCTTACACAAACCATGGGTAGGATGGGCCTTCCATGCCTCCTACTCCACTTTCTGCAGGGGAGTATCTATCCTCATCAGGAAAAACCTCCCCTTTGAACTAACCAACCTGATAACCAACCATTACAGCAGATATTTAATCCTTCTTGCCAACCAGCCAGTGATCATTGTCAATGTCTATGTACCACCTACCTTTAATATGGCCACGCTGGAAACAATAAGCAAGAAACTGGCTGACCTACCTTCTGCACCAACATATATTCTGGGGGACATGAATCAGGTAATGGATCTGTCATGGGATAAGATGCACTGGGCTGAATGTTTAGGACTCATAGACCTATGGCGATGGAAACATCCCCATGTAAAACAATTCTCTTGCCACTCACAGACCCACAAGTCCTTTTCAAGGATAGACCTAGCCCTAGTCACATCTGATACCCTCCCCTCTGTAGAACAGGTATCATTTCTTCCTTAATCCCTATCAGACCATGCACCACTGCAGCTTACACTGTGGTACGTCCAATTACCCCCAGACAGACTTTGGCGACTAAGCCCACTCTGGTTTAAACACCCGGATGTAGCTGAAGCAAACAGTAAAGCCTATCGGGAATTCTGGGACCTAAACCTGGGGTCTGCACCAAATTTAGTGGTGTGGAAAGCTTCCAAAGCAACCATGAGGGGGGGGGGTTCTATCTTTCACCATAGCCAAATCTAGACAGGTTGCCAAGGAATCAGTCCAATCATCAACATTATAAAAATGGTGTAGTTACCTAAACTGTTATATGTCCTCCACATTGCACCAACCTATATCCCCTGCTCCTTTTTTAAAAAACGAAATAATATCATAATGCCTTTCATTAACCATGTTTCCATATAGGCACCCCACAGATATGGATACTCTACCTGAAACTATGTTAACCTTATACAAAGCCTGGGCTACAGCACTGAAGCTCCTCAAAACTCCCCTTCCCCTCCAGTCACCACTCCTCTCACTGTGGGGTAACTCGCTCCTCACCTTCGGAACATGCCCAATTTCATTTACTGGGTTCAGATAGGCATCAAAACACTGAGTGACCTGGTCCCCTCAGGGCAATTCTCTACCTTCCAGGAGCTGCAAGACAGATCCCCAAACTGAAGAATTCAATTCTTTAGATATCTACAGCTCAGGCATGTAGCACAATTTGGGTCACTCTCTCTCTCACAGCTAAGGTAGTGGGAAAAGAAAATGTTCTTACCTCTCCTAGCCATGTCAAACTGCTATCTAAACTTTACAAGCTCCAGGGTACAGTTAAACCCCCTTTTGACTTACAATCTCTGGTTGGACGCTATCCCTGATCTCAGCTAGAAGCAGTGGGACAAAGCCACTGCCAAGGCGTATGACTTTCTAATCTCAATCAGAGATAGGTTCCTAAACTATAAGTTTCTCAATCAAATATATGTAACCCCAGTCAAATTGAAAAGAATGGCCAAGAGACAAGACAACCATTGCCCCGGCTGCAAAGCACCCGGGAGCTAACTTTATACATATGGTGTGGTGCTGTCCTCCAATACTAAAATTCTGGAGAGACATGATAGGCACCATAGCAACTGATTTGGGGATACCACAGGTGGTAAACCCAGAGGTCTGCCTGTTGGGGGTTATAGGAGATTTAATGCCTATCAATGCAACCAGAATCTGTTTTCGCACCCTCATGTTCTACGCAAAAAAAAACATCATCATGCACAGGATGTGTCAAACCCTTCAGAATGCATCATTCTGGAAAAGACTAGCAGATGGGGCACTTCCACTAATGAAATTAACTTATGAAACCAGAGGAGCAGTGGATACATTTGTAAGGGTTTAACATGGGTAACATGTTTCATGCTTCATTGTTAAGCTTCTCCAAACCAACATTTAACCTGTTGGCCATCGGTCCATAGGTGATCAGTGTAAGCCATTAGTCTGGCTATAAAACCCCCTGCTCATTTCCCAACATACGATTTTCCCTGGGTGTGATTTGTATCTGATTTTCTGTTCCTGACTTTTGCCTGTTTTGACCTTTGCTGGATCACTGCCTGGATAGACCCTTGCCTGTCATTGACCACTTTTCTGGATTCTGATTTTGCACTATGTTATGGACTGGTATTGACCCTGCCTGTTTCATGGCTAATCTCGCTCTCTCTCTGTTCCCCATTAGCGATGGGCGAATTTATTCGCCAGGGGTGAATTTGCGGCGAATTCCCATGATTCGCCGCTGGCGAATAAATTCGCGAAACGCCAGCAAAAATGTGGCAGCTATATTTCGGCAAAAAAAAACGAGTCGCGCGTTGTTTTTGAAGCGACACGTCGTAAACGACGCGACGAGCGTCAAAAACGACGGGCGACTCGTTTTGTGAATTTTTTCGCAAATTCTCGAATTTCGCTGGAAATTCGCAAATTTTTCGGCGAAGCAAAACGGGTGAGATTCGCCCATCACTATTCCCCATGCTTCCTGTATATGTTACAGTTTAATTGCCTACCCAGAGCATCCCCTTGGGTCCACTCACTTTAAGACCTGGCAGCATCTGTGAAGTGGAGAGCTCCTCACAGAAAAAAAAGTGGTTGTTAAAGGTAGAAGCGTGAGACCAGGACCTTGAAGTTTGCTATGGGTTTTGGGATACCATACGTTACAATATGTCTGAAAAGGGTAATTGGCTGCCCTTAAATTCTATCCAAATAAGGTAAAAAAAAATACATCAGACATCTAATTAACAAATTGACTCATTTTGAAGCCTTTACCCCTAAAAGGAGATTAACTATGTGATATTTCAAAGTTTTATGAATTGTAGAATGTAGTAAGAGGGTGTATCTATTTATTAAGACAGAGGAATTGTTCAGTATAAAAATTAAAACTTGGTTAATAGATAGGCAGTGTAAAATAAAAAATGTTTCTAATATAGTTAGTTAGGCAAAAATGTAATGTATAAAGTGAGTGGATGTCTAACATAATAGCCAGATTCCAACTTCCTGCTTTTCAGCTCTCTTGTTTTCCACTGACTGGTTACCCTGGTTACCAGGCAGTATCCAATCAGTGACTTGAGGGAGGGCCACAGGGGCCATAGCTGTTGCTTTTGAATCTGAGCTGAATGCTGAGGATCAATTGCAAACTCACTGAACTGTTATGTGCCATGTGGCCCCCCTATTTATCCAGTTTTTATTTTTACACTGAACTGTTCCTTTAATAGACATAATAAATATGACCAAAAACACCCTTATATAATTAAATAGGAAAAAGATCTGCAGCAGGAATTTAATTTAGTCCAATGGAAGCAGACCCTTGAGTGGCCAATCAAAGCTAGTAAGTATATAAACTAGTAAGGACATTATTGTTGACATGGTATTTAACTCCTGTTAGGCTATCCAAAATATATACAAAATTCTAATTGTTGGAATTGTGGTCGATGTCCAATGAAGATCTGTTTAATCTGTGGCTGTCATGTAAAAATATAACTCCTTTTTTATTCCAAATTTACAGTATCAAATGGGGGTACCTAACAGTTCATGTTAACCAGATCAGGGCATACATTTTTCTATGTCTCTTTCTACAGAATATTGTTTGTTCTGTAACTCATTCATTTGCTTACAGTAACCTATTGCTAAACTTAAGCTACATTTCCATGTACATTTGCTTTCTAGTGACTTTTGATGTTCTCTTTTTTGCTGTTATAATATATAACCATAAAAGAAAACATGGTTAAAATAATAATAGGGTCAGAAGTCTCTCCTCACAATATAAAGGGGTGAAAATGGTCCATGGGGTTACTGAAAAGAATTAATGATATTTCTTTATGGTATGTAGGTTCTAATCATTCTTTAGGATTCCCTATTTTGAATTTTCATAAATTAACTTTCAAATCAACCTTGATATAAAGCAGCTTTTTCATCTTAATGCATGTTTCTGTGATGTCTACGATGTGTGATTTTGTTACACAAAGAGGATTATGAATTTTCTCCCTTTGTACAATCTTACTTTCTTTTTTTCTCTGTCTTTCATTTAATCGATATAAGCACTGTATGATAATATTGTTTAGCATTTTTGGGGGGAATACAAAAGAGTGTGAGACCACACCAGTTACAGTCAATGAATGGTTCTTTCTTGGATATCCCAATAATTACCTTTGTTAATTTCTTAGATGCTTCTTATCTGGACCATGTATTTTATAAGTGGAAGACATTTAATGAGCCCAATGTCCCAAAACAGTAGATTTTATGTGACCCATATGTAAGTGTATAGTCATTGAAGTGTAGTGGATGACAAAACAAACTAAGAAAGCTTCATTAATTAGTTTTAGTTTTCTTTAAAATGGCTTTTAAAACCAGTGGTAGCAGCATTTAAATGTGCATATATACATTAAAGTTTTTGAGTTGACTTATATTTTGTGGGTTACAGGTGCACAATTAGGACACTCTTAATTGT
Source organism: Xenopus borealis (assembly GCA_024363595.1). Classification (NCBI taxonomy): domain Eukaryota; kingdom Metazoa; phylum Chordata; class Amphibia; order Anura; family Pipidae; genus Xenopus; species Xenopus borealis. Next base: position 112,273,159 of record CM044434.1, on the reverse strand, counting down.
TTTGTTAATATAGTGCCAATAAGTTAAGCAGTGTTTTGCAATAATTTATAGAAAAAACAGGGGTCTAGCAATGATTTAACAAACAAAAGTTGCAGAGCAAAAATATGGGGTGAGAGTCCTTCTCACAATTTAAAAGGGTGGATGAAAAAGGTTCCTTGGGGCAATTGACAAAAATGAGTGATAGTATATGGTATCTTAGCCATAGACATTTCTTTTTACCAATTTATACATACATTTATCCTAGCTATTTGGAGACACTGCTTATGACCAATGTTCATACTGTATAACTGTCTCCACATAACACTACACTGCATTTAGCAGCTTAAATTTCTCAGGACCATAAAACAGTACCTAAATTACATTAATATGGGGCATATTTACTTAGGGGCAGATTTACTAGGGGGCACATTTACTAAAGGTCGAAGTGAAAATTAATATATATTTTTTTAATTTGAATTTCAAAGTAATTTTGGGCTAATTTGATCAAATAGCCCAAATTTTTTTTGAATTGAAAAAATTTGAATTTCAAAGTACTTGCCCTTTAAAAATCCTTCAACTTTGACTATTGGCCGGCTTAAAGCTGCCAAATTGCCATTTTAGCCTATGTTGAGCCTCAGATAATGTGTCCTGAAAATTTTTCTAAGTTCCAAGAATTCGAAGGATTTTGTGGAGAATCGGTCAATTGAATCGAACGATTCAAATGATTTTTTATTTGATCAAAAATTTACCTATTCGATTGAAATTGCTCCATTTTCGATTGAAAAAGCCCTTTAAAAAACTTTGAGGGTCAAATTTCAAAGTTTTTTTTACTTCTAAAATTCAGCCCTGCCCCTAAGGGTCGAATTTTAGGTGTGAAATCTAATAGGTCCATTTTCCCATGGGCTAAAATGACAATTCGGCAGCTTTAAGCTGGCGAAAAGTCAAAGTTAAATGATTTTTAAAGTTCAAGTACTTCAAAATTCGAATTTTCAAATTTTTTCACTTCAAATTGAATATTGGGCTATTCAATAGTTAAAGTAACCCAAAATTACTTCGAAATTCAAATTTTATTAGAATTTTCACTTACAACCTTAGAAAACCTGCCCCTAAGAGTCAAAGTAAATATTCAATTTAAATAAAAAAAATTTAATTTGAATCTCAAAGTAATTTTGGGCTACTTCGACTATCGAATTGCCCAAAATTCGATTTGAATTGAAAAAATTAGAAAATTAAAAGTACTGTCTCTTTAAAATCCAATTCGATACTTCACCACCTTAAAGCTGCCAAATTGACATTTTAGCCTATGGGGGACCTCCTGAAACCTGTACTGAAATTTTTTAGAAGTCCTAGGTAATTAAAGGATTTTTTTTAAAATCGTTCAAATCGAATGATGCATTGAAACGATTTGAACTATTTTTTATTGGATCAAAAATTGATCTCTTCGATCCATTTTTGATCGAAAATGCCTTTAAAAAAATTAGATGGTCGAATTTTTAAGTTTTTTCCCATTCGAGTGAAAGGAAGTGTATTCTTATTTAACAGCAGAGGGTATCATATGTCATTTGTAGATCAATGATCTAAGAGATTATTGAGAACTGAAAAGAAAAGTGATAAACTTTTCTCTCTATGATCTATAAAACCCCATGGAACTGTAAGGCTCATTAAAAATCCTTACTAATATAATTCAGTTCTGTCAAAAGAATATAATGATATGCATAAACAAAGGTAAGAAAAAGGAATTGTAGCATAGGATGATGACAAAAATATCAGCTAAGAGACTAAATTAAGTTTTCTTATTAAGTCATGTTCCCATTATTGAGGGGGTATTTAAGATAAGATATAAAAAAAATATTCAGGTCAGAAATGAAAAATATTGAGCAACAGCTTTGGGGCAGATTTCTCAAAAACTCACCCACTCTATCTATTCATTCCTATGGGATTGATGAGCTTTACTTGCATTCAAATGAATTTTTATCATGAATTTTTTAAAACTCTAAAAATGAGGTATGTTAGGTGTAAAAAACACAAAAAAAAAACTCAATAGGATTTGTGCTGATCATTTTGGACCCTACCAAGTTTCTTCTAGGAATTATCAAAAAAAATTAAATTTGAAGAGGTCTTACAGGTATTCATTTTTTTATTGTTCAGTTCCTTTTTCTCTTTTTTCTCTTTTTCTCTTTTAATACATTCCATAGTATTTGTGACTTTAGAGAAAGTCAGTTTATTTGTGGTTTCAAAAACCTCTAAAACAACTAAAATGAGACTGCTGATAAATTAGCCTCCCTTTTTCACCCACTGATAAATACAACTTGCTAATCAATCCTGTAGGATTGATTAGCAGGTTGGTGAGTTTTTCTGTAGTGAGCTCTTATCTCACATTTTCATAAATCTACCCCATTAAGTCTAAGGGGATGATGAGCAACATATTGCTACAACCTATTGCTACAAAGCACTGATCATGATCACTGTATTAATGCACAATGGACTGGTGCTGTAATTTGTTACACTTATTCATAATTGTATTGCAATTCTTGGTATGAGCAACCTGCAGTTACCTATATAACTTGAACTCGACAGCTAAAACAAGTCTTTTGGAGGTTAGAGTACCACAAAACCATATTCCAATCTAAATACTGGTTTAAAGTTAAGCAACAAACCCTTCTCCTGAAAAGTGTCATCCAATCCAATTAGTGCATGATTTCTACAAAAATGACTATTTACTGTTGCCCCAAATGCAAGAAAATTAAGAAGTGCACTTTATTCATGTATAATACACAAAAATCATGAATATTTTGTAAATTACATCCTTATAAACGGTGAGTAGTGATGTCCTCAGTTATAAATGGTGTGTAGTGATGTCATTTGTCACATAACTTGTGTATTATAATTAGTGATGGGCGAATCTCCCGAGATTCGCTTCGCCAAAAATTTGCGAATTTGTAGACAAATTTTGCTGGAGATTCGTGAATTTATTCGCCAGCGAATCGCGGGAATTAGCCGCGAATTCGCCCCTGGCGAATAAATTCGCCCATCACTAATTATAATAAATTAAGTACCCCAAAATATGAGGATATTAGACATTACCTTGGGGTTCCATGACCTGTATAAAAACACTCAGCCTTTGACCTAGTTTTTATATATGTTAATGAAACTCATCTGTAACTTATAATACCCTTATAATTTACAAAAGTGGGTACTTTATTCACTATATATCATGTGTTTATTGCATGGGACAATGGACTGTACAGGCTGCACTCTGCTCCAGATTAAGAGGGGAAACCTTAATTATCACCTGCCATAGATGGTTATTATAGAACTCTATAGAACTTCAAAGCCTGCAGTAGTGGTGAGCCAATGTTTTTTGCCAGTTATGGATTTGCAGCAGAATTTTGCCTTTTCATTCGCAAATATTTTGCACATATTTTGTAAAATTTTTCCCCTCAAAACATTGCATCAGAAAGGTCACCAAGACAAAAAAGGTGCCACAAGAAAAAACAATTTAATGCATTTGGACAATAAGTCACAAAGACAAAGACAATAAAAGAAGATCATTGATTTTAATGCATTTGGATTGAGAAAAAAAGTTGTTGCACCTAAATAGGTAGCAAAAATGTTGTTACCTATTGACTTCACTGAGTTTTGTGAATCTTTCGCCTTTTGCAGTTTTTCAAATTTTTTGGCGAACCAAAGTGGGACAGATTCGCTCTTCACCATCCTTCACTCAAGAAAGAATTGTATGCAGTCACCACTCATGCTTTCTGAATGCAGTGTTGGCAACTGCACCCTCTTTGCATCATGTAAATATCTAAATGGCTATTTGCATGTAGACCCTACATGTATTTTATGGCTGGACACCAACCTAAAAAGTTGTACAAGTTTAAGATCCAATGTGCTCACCTTCTATGGCAACACTATATTCCCAAAATAAGTGGTTAAACATAAAAAAAACTGGCTTAATGCCTAAATATAAAAATACATAACTAACACAAGCACTGGCATTAATGCATTTTCAGTCACAAAAAACTGAAACAGATTAACAAGAAGATGTCTGCACAGAAGAGGATTTAAAGACCCCAACGGCAAGAGGAAACAGATTAAAAAGTCTGATTAAATAGTCCCAGCCCACTCAGAAACAAGAAATACTTGACAAGCGTTCACAATGTAATTTAGAGAGAAGAAGTGGGAAATCTATGACAGTTTAATCTAATCTGTGTGAACACTGATAATAATAAAGACATGAAAGCAAAATGTGCAAAACCACACTGGAAATACTTACAACAAACCCTGCAAATTGATGAACTTGAAAAGCAAGTAATGAACTTTAAAAAAATAAAAGCCAAAGTAGCAATTTTAGAGTGAGAGGCATCCATACACTCATCTGTAAAGTGACACTGTGACAGATATAAAGATGTCTAAATGTCAGGTGTGTTTTTCTCTTATAAAGAAAACATGTTATGTTCTAAAAAGCCCATCCAGTGTATGCACTCTTACCAGATATTCCAAACAATTGCAACTAAGAATAAATTAACACATTTATTCACGAAAAAGGAATTGGAGTGCGAGTCCTTTGATTATCTTATCTATATATATATTTTTTTTTATTCAGTGTTTTAAATGCCCTTGAAAAGTTGGAGGGGGTTATCTATATATATACATATATACACACATCTTCTATATATATATATATATATATATATATATATATGTATATATATATATATATATATATATATATATATATATATATATATACACATCGTCTATAGATAGCCCCCTCCAACTTTTCAAGGGCATTTAAAACACTGAATAAAATGTAAGTTCTCAAACCTTCAACTGACAGGCTAAAAAACAAAGCATACAACACAAATGGAGATTCCTTTTAACTTAATTGTTTGGTGCCATGGGCAACAAATGGAACTCAAAGCTCAAGCACAAACAGATAATGTCTCTTATTATAATTCTTTATTTATATAGTACTGACATATTTTTCTGTGCTTTACAGAGTTTATATATCATTAGTCTCTATCACATTTACACACTAAAAAGGCTATTTTTTGCAGTTACTGTATGTTTAATCCATTCCATATGGCTGTAGGTTTTGGGCTTGGCACCCAAACCTAAATATACTGTGCTATAAATTTTTGATAACAACTCTCCTATTATAAAAATACAGTAGTACTCAAAGGAAACCCACACAAGCAGATAATGGCCTAGTACAAGGCGCCTGTACAAACCACTATATCAAATTGATAAATCGCATGCATATGAAGCATAATTTATTAATCAAAGTTGTGCCAGATTCAATTCAGTGAGGAAAAAGGTATATGATGTGAAAACTCATGGGCGAGATTCAATTTAATATGTAGTTCAATCAGAAAACTTATCTCACTGTTGAACACATGATGGGCCAGATTCAATTTAGTGTGAAAAAGTTATACTACAATTTATCACGTGAAAACTCATGGATGAGAGTCAATTCAAGGAGAAATTTATTTCTCCTAATTCAGTTCCAGTTTTTTCACATTGACTTAACTTTTTCATGTAATAAACAATTAGATAACTTTTTCTTACTCAGTTGAATCAGGTCTGAAAAAATCTATTGAAGTTCAAAGGAAAAAAAATCCTAATTCAGTTCCGGTTCTTTAGAGAAAAATAAGTCACATCCATACATATTAAATGGAAAACCCATAAATGTACATTAAGAGGATAATTCATATTACTAGAAACTAAATACAAGCCAAACATACACCTGTAAGCACTTTATTGAAAGAAACACTAGCCAAAATAACATCTGCATTGTAAAAGAAAAGTTAAAAGTCCTAGATTAATTCTCTTACAAAGCTCTTTTCACATATTTGAAAAAATAAAAATAAAAAATAGGAATATTTTGGCAAATATTATAAAACAAAGTCATAACATGTATGTTTTGAAATTGAACTACAGTTATCACAGAAAAACAGAATAAAACCACTCCAGACAAAGAAAATTTGATACAATTTGTATTCTATACAGTATTATTTATGGAATTAGGAAAAAATATATAGAAACTCTGATTATGCTAATTGATTTTAAGAAAAAATATCAGAGTGTCATGGTATCACATGAAAGTTACATAAGAAATATGTGGATTTGGGAATATTTTGATATACATACTGTAATAATTTTGATATAAATAATATAAATGTTACTATAACCAATAGAAGGAATAAAACGTAACAACACTCCAAGACTTAAATATATAATAAACAATGCAAGACAAGCCTGCCCTTTGCCACCTATACTATTTATATTGTTAATATAAACATAAGTAACATTCATAAGAGCAAACCTTAATATCAAAGGTATGGTACCTGTTATCCAGAATGCTTGGGCCTTGGGATATTTTGGTAATTTGGATCTTCATAACATAAGACTACTAGAAAATCAGGTAAATATTAAATAAATGAAATAGGCTGGTTTTTTGCCCAATAAGGATTCAATATATCTTAGTTTGGATCTGCTACAATACACTGTTTTGTTTTTACACTGCAAAAGGAAATAATTAAAAAAAATAATTATTTGATTATAATGAAGAATATGAGAGATAGTCTTTCTTAATTTGGATCTTTCTGAATAACAGATTTCTGGATAATGAATACCATACCTGTATATGAATTAAAAGGTTTTGTCACGTAGCAGTTGCATATCTTAATGATCTAATTATTATAATAAAACAGCCAGAGTCGGTTTTCCCTGTTTATTCAAAACAAGTGATATATTCAGTATACTTTCACATTTAAATTAAACTTCAGTAAATCTGAAGCTCTAAACATAAACTAACATAAATGCTACATAAACTAACATAAATGTTACTAAATTTAAAAAAAAATCTCAACATTTTTTATTGGGGCACAGACTCCATAACATACAATATCTGGAAATACAGATTGTGGTTTATTGCAAACTTTTTTTACAGACAACATTCTGTTACTAGTTACTTCATTGTATACCATCACATTTAAAATATCAGTCAAGTATAATACAAGGTAATAGAAGTTTCTACATATAAATCTTTTTTTTACATTCCAATAAAGATATTCAATTCACCACAAACACCAGTGAAAATCTACATAAACACCATAAACCCAAGAAACCCAATAAATCTAAAATGGAAGCCTGGGGAAATTAAATCATACAATTCAAATGTTCAGCAATATGTAAAAGAATCCATTGGCTTTAATCGAAGTAGCCCAAAATTACTTCAAAATTCTAATTTTTTTAATTTGAATTTTATTTGAATATTCACTTCGACCCTTAGTAAATCTGCCCTCATAACTATTAACTAGGGATGCTCCGAATCAACTATTTTGGATTCTCCTGAACCCCTGAATCCTTTACGAAAAAATAAATAAGACCTTGCCAGCCTAACCCAAGGCAATATTCAAAGCCAGAATAGGTTGCTACTATGCTCTGCCATTCCTCACTTGAGATCAGCACTATGGCATTATATCCACCACTGAGTATTAAGCTGGCCCACAGATCTGCCAAACAGGAGCTGCATCTGCCACCATGAGTGAAGTTCAGTGATAGGAAATCCAAGCAGGCTGTCAACTAGCACAAGCAGTAGTAGCTTCTGTATAAACTCACCGTGCGTTCACAGGAGAGAATCACATCTCTCTCTCTCTCTCTCTCTCTCTCTCTCTATATATATATATATATATATAATTCAAGTACGATTAGTACATTCACTTTAAATATTGAAATAATCTAAAATCCTCATAGAAACCAAAACTAGACAATGTATATCTCCTAGTTCTTTGCAATTACAGTTAAAAGCAAGACATTTGTAACCACTGAAGTTTATCTATTTATATATATATATATATATATATATATATATATATATATATATATATATATATATATATATATATATACACACGTTTTGAATTATCACACTATCACATAGTTCAAGAATTGATGAGTATTGATGACTATTTGGTCATATGGACATTTCGATTCAACACTGAGGGACAGAATTCGATTGGTCGAATTTTAAAATATGCAAATTAGGTAAATTTGATCATCAAATTTGTAAATTAGATTGAATAAAAATCTATTCGATTATTCGACTAGTTGAATTTCAAATTACTTCCCCTTTAAATTTTCCTTTGACTGGCTACTTCACCAGGTTTAACCTGGCGAAGTGGTTTTGGTGAATTTAGATGGAATAGTAAAAATTTGATCGAAGAATCCTATAGGCTTCTATTACAATTCGGTAGGTTCAATCTGGTGAAGTAGGCAGTCGAATAACTTTAAAAATTTGATTCCTTTGATCATCGAATGATTGGATTATCAAATATCCGATCATTCAATCTATTCGATCTATTTGATATTCGATGATCAAAGAGGCCAAATTTGCATATCCGATTAATTTCGTAAATCGGCCCCTAAAAATTGATCGATTCGAACGATTTAATCGATAGATCGAATTTTTGCTATTCGATCGTTGCGGTAAAATCCTTCGAATTCAAATATCTTCCCTTCCATTCACATGGTCGAATAACGCATAATAGGTGAGCCATAAAGTACCATCAACCCCGTTACTTATACAGATCGCTTTAGAATTCCAGTCCATGCGATTTAAATTATATTTCCCTTTAGAGTGAGCACAACACCAGACCTTCCATCTATTCTCAGATTTGAGACTTTGTAGCATTATTAACATATCTCTGCATAGCATTATGAAAGAGCTAAATTGTGATAATTATGGTTAACAACCACTACTTAGTTTGGTTTTAAATTTCTCCTTATTTTGCCAAATAGGGGTATTTTAACATTGATGTGGGTATTTTTGTTTTTTTGTAATGTGTATTTCTTTGCATTTGTACTTTTTGCGTGCTTTGAGCCATACTATTGGACGTAGTGTAATGATGACATTGTTGATATGTCAGCCAATTAAGTTTTCCTGCCATCATAGGCATTTAATGCATTTTTTATTGTTTGTTGTTACTTTGAGAAAGGCCTCGAGAGTGCGGACCTTCTGTTGTATGAGATGTATGTTTCAAAAATTGTGGACACTGCACCCAGGCATGTTGAACCGAGTGACATGAGTGCCGACTCTTCCAAAGTCTACATATATATATATATATACTGGTTGGATACACAAGTGATATTTAAGTGATATTTAAATAAATCATTTGATTGGAAGAATTTTTGAAACGCTGGTCCTCTTTGAAGGATGTATATATAATATATATTAAATATCATATGTATGCAAAAAGTAATTAAATACATTCCTTCATTGAAATACTTAAAATTTATGACCATGACCAATAACCATGCTACCACCCTGTGGATATATAATTCGTCGACAGGTTATTGCAAGGCGAACTTCCCACAAGGTTGCTGTCATATCAGCCCAAATAATTTACTGCTAAAGAACTGGATGAGCACAAAAACCAAAAGCACCAAAATATTCTATTGGACAGAACAAGACCCACAAAATCATGGCATTATTTTGCTGCAAATTACCATATACTCTGCCTATGTGGTGGACTATGATGCTAACAGGATTCCATCCCAGATACAAAAGTCACCCTTCTTTAAATATCAATGGAGTGCAGGTCAGTCCTTTTATGACCATGTGCAATTGTCGGCATAACCAGCTACCACCCTGTGGATATACAATTGTCTGACAGGTTATTACAAGACGAACTTCCCACTAGGTTGCTGTCATATCAGCCCAAATAGTTTACTGCCAAAGAACTGGATGAGCACAAAAACCAAAAGCACCAAAACATTCTATTGGACAGAACACTTGACCCACAAAATCATGGCATTATTTTGCTACAAATTACCATTTACTCTGCCTATGTGGTGGACTATGATGCTAACAGGATTCCATCCCAGATACAAAAGTCACCCTTCTTTAAATATCAATGGAGTGCAGGTCAGTCCTTTTATGACCATGTGCAATTGTCGGCATAACCAGCTACCACCCTGTGGATAAACAATTGTCTGACAGGTTATTACAAGGCAAACTTCCCACTAGGTTGCTGTCATATCAGCCCAAATAGTTTACTGCCAAAGAACTGGATGAGCACAAAAACCAAAAGCACCAAAACATTATATTTGACAGAAGACTTGACCCACAAAATCATGGCATTATTTTGCTACCAATTACCATTTACTCTGCCTATGTTGTGGACTATGATGCTAACATGATTCCATCCCAGATACAAAAGTCACCCTTCTTTTAATAACAATGGAGTGCAGGTCAGTCTGCCTAGTTGCTCTAGGGGCCCAGAGGGTAAGATTACCATGCTTCTTCTGTAGTGGCCCATCCACTCTGTAGAGATCCCCATCCAGCTGTACATGCCTGGCTCAATTAGTGGATCAATTAGCCACTTACCATGCTAGTCCCATAGTAGTCCTTCCTTGCTGTGGAGACCTGCTCCAGCAACCCTTTCACGCTGTGGAGACTCTGCTCTGATCCCTTCCAAACCGTGGAGACTTTGCTCCAACAGCCATTCCACTATGTGGAGACTCTGCTCCAGCAGCCCTTCCATGCTGTGGAGACCTGCTCTGACAGCCCAGCTGCAAGGGAAAGGCCAACCCTTCTATGCTGCTTCTATAGTTCATAATCATACCATTGAAATAAAAGCAGCGTCAAGGTATCTTTTTTTTGTTTTGTTTTGTTGGAATGATCAAAATTTTCCCAACAGTTAACGTATTAACAAATTAACACAATTATCAAAGCTAATAAAGGTTTCAGTTCATCTAAATGAGTTTGACTGCTTTGAGCAGTTTAACACAGTTGTTTCCTATGTGGTATTAATGCACTGATATCCAAACAAATTATTCAATTGATTTAAACACATAGTTGCAATCTTTTCTTTATTTGGGACATAAACATGAAAACAGTTTATAATAAAACTGATAAGAAAAACAATAATGATTAAAAAAAGTTATTAAAATGATCACTTTAAGACATACAACAAAATATATTAAGATGCATGCCACTTCATGCCAGATAAAAATCAGATGTATTTATCAAGCTGTGCAAAGAATTTGAATGTTTAAAAACATTTTTAAATAATTTGCCTTCCTCTTCTGCATATATGTATTTTATAGTTTATTTTCTTACATGCCAGGAATTGTTCATAGCAGTGGGTAGGGCTCAGGTTCTTACAGAGGAGACAGAGGTTCTTAACAGAGGCTTAGGTTTGCAACAAAAATGGACAGGTTCCTGTCTGGGGTTTATTGTTCAAACCAAACAAACTTAAATAGGCACAAGTACTGAGTTATAACCATAAACAATACGTGAAAACCTCACCGTTTTGCAGTTTTACAGAATACAGAAAAAACTCTGTACTGCTGTCACAAGGCAGTCCCTCTTTTGGAGCTGGAGTAGCATTCACTAAAGTGCGAAGCATCTAATGATATCGCTAATTCGCCAGCGTGATGTCATTTCGCAACTTCGCCGATTTACTAACAGCGTCCCTGGTGAGAATTCGCTAGCAAAGTAGATAGACGTTGCACCCTTACACCAGATGAAGTTGCGCACTGACGAAGGGACATAACTAAGCTAATTTACTAAGATGACCATTTTACCTCTTGTGCTTGACTTCACTTCAATACAAGTTCAATACAATATATAGGAGTCCCAAAAAAACACTGGCGTTTTTTACTTTTTTAGGGTGATAGTCTGAAAAATAGCATAATTTTTTTGGGGGTTACCCTCCTTCCCCTCCTACATTTCCCAACATATGGCAACTCAACTTTACAGGGGAAGAATGTTTAGAGCAATAGGACAACTTTATTTTATTTATTAAAGGTTTCCTGGGTTTTTGTAGTGTAATATAGTGGCTGTAACATATACTTCAATTATACTTTCAACTTCGCGCCGTATGCAAATTAGGCATCGCTAGCGTAAATGAGCTTTGCCTGGCGAAGTAACGGTGGCGCAACTTTGGCAAAGTGTGGCAAACGCAAGCGAAGCCCTCTCTAGCGCAACTTCACAGGTTGTGAATTTGCCCCAGTTAGTTCAAAGAAATCACAACATGTGCTCAAAGTTTCTCTTTGCCTCCCAGTTCACCCCACACTGCACAGCCACACTCCCTTAAACAACCCCACCTGCAGACTAATTGGGCAGCATACTGGTTTAGCCCTGCTCCAGGGTTCTAGCCTATCTTACCATGCAGATTTAAAGGATTCAATACCTCAGGCTAGGTGCTACATACCTATCATCATATACAGCCACTCTACTGGGATAGAGCACTTTGTCACACTGTATGCAGAATATATGGAGAATTGCATCACGTTTGGTTCTGAGCACAATTCCCCCTATTCCCCTCATATTCTTCTGCCTTTGGAATACCTTGTTTCCCAGTTTTGGTTCATATGAATCTATATGAATTTACTTGTTAATTTAACTTGTTGGGGACTTTGTATTATTGCAGGTAGTAGTATGATCAATATATAAATTAGTTGCATATTTTATATCTAGAGATTTCTTAATATGAATAGCTAACATGTCTTAATATTGAAATGGTACATCACAACATTACAGCCTTTTAACATAACCTTTTTAGTCAGAAAAATAAAATTAATATTCTATAATTGGTTCAATTATGTAAAAGCATGGGTGCATTATCATTTCTTTGTTAGATTTCTAGGATTTCTAAAGCAAATTAAATTTGTATAGAAGTATAAATCCATTCTTATTATTAAAGGCTTCAGAAATTTAAGACATCCTCTTTCTACTTCAAGAAATGCAAAAGGGATCTTATAATATGTGGATCTAACCTTGAATTACCATATCTCACTGACATTGAACAAAGAGCATGTCACTGCAAACTATATCACTGCAAACCATAAAAATGTATAGCTAGCAAGGCTTGTGGTCCCACCTCAGTCTTCCTGTTGTTAAACCTGAGTTCACTGTCCTCTCACAAGTAAATTGGAAGAATGAGATAAGATTGCTATATGCAGTACTACTCATTTCCTCCAGAACAAGCAATACCATCTCCATATGATTCTGGTGATAAAAAGAAGGGTCACCATGACATGCTAACCATGACATGCTAATGATAACAATAAGAATTGTTCATAATGTATGCCCTAAATGTGTAAACCTGCACCTTTGCTAAATCACTAGCCTAGCATAAACTACCATTAAAATGAATTTTACATATCAACCAAGACATCACCCTGGAGAAATAATGTTTCTTTTCAAATGCATCACTGAATATAGAATATTGTGAACAAATATTTAAGGGGTAGTATATATGGGGAGGCCTATTTACTAAAACTCACTAGTAACGCCCAGAAAACTAGACTTTTTAAAACTATTCGTTCTACAACTTTAAATTATTGGATTATCAATCAAAAACCAGGACAAATAGCCCACAATTATCAAGAATCATGAAGACAAAAATGATGTTCCAATTATTAAAGGTACCACCTGCCATTGACTTCTATATGATTTTGACAGGTTTTAGCTGGAGTAATTTTGGTTTCAGATTTTAAGCAGCTTCAGAGTATAATAAATCCTGAACAATTTTAGGTATTTTTGGTCCTCAGAATTTTCCCCTTTAAAGGACATGTTAACCCAAAAAAATTACTTTTTTGCCTAATAAAAGAAAAAACAATATAGGCAACTTTCTAAAATTAATGTATTAAAAATGATTGGTGCTTTAAAAGTTATTTGTAAATGTAATTTGAAAGCAGCACTTGCATAATTCCTGGTTGTTACATTTTAAACAATGTTGCAAAAGTAAGTCTCCTCCAGCAAGAGTCTGTTAAAGGGCACCAATAATAACTAAAATAATTTACTAAGTAAATACTCTATGTGAAAGTTCAAGAAATCCGATTTCTAAAACAGTTAGAATTGTTTGTATAATGTAAATCATCAGCTCACTATACCTTCTGCAAAATCTTCCTCTCTCCACTGCAGTTCTAGCTGAGGCAGGCATCTTGGATTTCACTGACTCCTCCTACCTATATCTTCAAAGCCAACTGTAGCTTTTATATCTTGCACATGCTCAGTTGAAATTTCTTGCTTGCCTAATAAACCTTCTAAGCTATTGTGAAATCTGCCAAACTTCTGTGTTAGTGCTGCCACCTTCTGGAAGTTGGTGTGTGCCCTACATTTGCATAATGACATCACAAGCAGGGGATAAGACATGGAAATCTCACGATACTTCTATAGTTTATTAAAGCTAGGCATTCTGGGTAGAATACTCAGGGCAGTGCTACAATCTGAGCATGCTTGTGAACTCATTTGCATGTTGTAGTCACAGTATGGACTCATTTGACAAAGCATGGGATTTTTTAAAAACTGTTTTTTTCCCCAAAAAACTGTATATGTAGTTTGAATAAATATGTTTAGGTTGTACTGCTCAGGTTGTGAGCTGTACAACTTGGTGCCCTTTAATCAGCTGGCTTATGTTACATTGTTTCAAAAGCCAGAGCCACCAGTACAGAGAATGGAAAGCGACAGACAAACGCGCGACAGACAAACGCTGCTTTCAATAGCAATTCATGTACAAATAACTTAAAAACTATGTGTAATGAATGTATATTGCAAAGCTGCTTAGAATCATGTTTTCTTTTATTAGGCAAACATTATTTTTGTGGTTGACGTCCTTTAAATCTTGACCAAAAAATATGAGGATTCATAAATTGGCACGTGCATATCAGTTTGCAAATTCCTTTCATGATGTTTGGTCATGTAACTTGAATTTTCAGAAATTATCTGGTTGCAAGGGCCAATTTAACCCAACAACCAGAAGTGGGTTATTTAACAGAATAGAAAATAAATAGAACAGTTCTTGAATAGAAATCAATTGTAGTCTCAAATGACAACATAGTTTTGTTTGTAGGGTTCGTTGAGCACCCTAAGCCTGATACAATGTAAGTAGTGATGGGCGAATTTATTCGCCAGGGGCGAATTCGCGGCGAATTCCCGCGATTCGCCGCTGGCGAATAAATTCGCGAAACTGGCAAAAAAATTCGCCCAAAAATTCGCCCAAAAAAATTCGGAAACGATGCGACGCGCGTCAAAAACGACCTGTCGCGTTTGACGCGACAAGCGTCAAAAACGACGCGCGACTCGTTTCGCGAATTGGTGAAAAATTCGTGAATTTCTCTGGAAATTCGCGAAATTTTCGGCGAAGCGAAACGCGCCCGTTTCGTCCATCACTAAATGTAAGCTGGAAAGAGGTAGAATTAAAAGGCAAATCATTCAGGAACTATAAAAATGAAAGACCAAACAAGAAAAGTATTAGATTATTCTATAGCATCCACTTTTTTATTTCTACTTATTTATTATGAATGTGTAGTTTGGGTCTTCAATTCAAATATTTATGGCAAGATACCTTGGCAGTTTGTAACTAGTTCACTTTCAAGGTAGCTATCTCTGGAATATTGTTACAATTGTTATTCTACATTATCAATAATGCTAACATAGTGGATGTTATACAGTATATTTCTGAAAGAGTTTCACCACATAGATGTGGCTTTCTTAAAGTTAATCAGTTATTCTCTTGGTCCCAAGCCTCACCTCATAACATTTTCTAGGGCTAATACTATTGCACTGAAAAAGGCAGCAAAAACCTTCCCTTCCATAAGTTTAGAAAGGATCATGTCATGAACCACCAAGACTCCTCATTTTTAGAATAACCACATGCATTCTGCATTACAATACACTGTACATGAGCATAATGTGTTATGTACACATACGTAGGGGCATATTTAAAAAGCTCAGGGATAATAAACAACACATTTCAAGGCTTCCCCAAGTAAAAAAACTGCATAAAAATTGTGTAAATGTTTTTACTTAGGAATGTAAAATAACGACATGAAATCTGGTGTTCGCATGGAGTTAAATTACACACCTTGTTAAGTTCACCTTTTATTTTACACAGCTTTTTAAACGAGTTTTTGCCAAATTTTGTCTTACACAGCATTTTAAATATGCCCCATATACTGAAAGTGGTTGGTTAGAAGCAGCAATTATGCAGGTATAAATGATTTTCAAATTAGCAGATTTAGGCATTGTGTTCATATTCTATGTGATCCATCAATTGCTTTGATTTATGGATTTAAAACCATTACACTACACCCCTTGCAATAATGCTGATTTTTTTTCTTTAAGGGAAGTTACAGGGAATTTCACAGTAATGAATGTATCTTGAATTTATATGTCTAATCCAACATTTTTTTATCATATCACCATTAACTCCAGTGAATTTAACAAGCAACCTCTATTTGAGCTGGCATAGCAGCACACAAAATGCCTTGAAGGACTAAGAGAGACTGCAAATTATAATGACACAACAGAGGTGATTAAAATATAAAATGTGTTTTTTTTAAAGATGTCTGCAGTGCAAATCACCAGGAAATCATTTGTCTTGGTCCTTTTTAAAGGACACAGAAAGGCAAAAAAATAAAATCCCATTTTTACTTTCTTTAATTTCCAATATACTTTAATTAAAACATGTTTACTGTTTTTATAAGAAACCTGACTGTATGCAGTGACATTCTCCTTTCATTTATTGCTTTGGATACTAATTGTCAGACAATCCCTAAATGCTGGGCAGGGAAACACTCATAATTATGAAAAGCTGGGGGAGCCCCCCTCACTTCCCAGCCATGCAGAACTCCAGCAGCTTTGTTTCCCTGTAGAGCAGTAGGCGACTATGTAGAGATTTGTTTTGGATTTCCTTTTTGCCTTAACATCCCCTTTACTGTTTCCAACTCCAGCTGCAGGGACAGCTTCATGGAGCCAAATTAAATAGATAAACTGGGATTCTATTTGGAGGATATTTTGCTGTATCCACTGGTTCTGGAGAGTTGGAGACAGTTTGTATTAAAGGATATGTAAACCCTATAAACCCTTACCATGTCTTTAGGTTAGGCACATATTCCCCACACAAAATGCACCATTGTCTCTGTATTTTCCCCTCTCTTAGCTTGCACCACAGTGTTTTCATATATGCAAGATGTGCTTCAACCAAGCGGCTATTGTCTGTCGGCTACATCATCATTTATAGTTGCATATCCAGCCATGCCTGATGACTTTGCTCAGATGTTTTTTTTATGTAACTTTATTAGCAAATATGGGTAATCCTAATCACTCCTACATGTAATCCCACTCACTCCTACATAATCCCACTCATATGCATAATCATGCTCACTTATGCATAATCCTGCACTCATATGCATAATCTCACTCATACTCATAATCCCACTCACTCACATACATGATCCCACTCATCCAAACATATATGAGTGGGATTATGCATATGAATGGGATTCTTATTATGCATATGCGTATGTGGGATTGCATGTGTAAATGGTATTATGTATATGAGTGAGTGGGATTATGCATATGAATGAGTGGGATTACATGTATGAGTGGTATTATGCATATGCGTAAAAGGGATTATGCATGAGTGAGCGGGATTATGCATGAATGAGTGGGATTATATATGAATGAATGAGATTATGCATATGAGTGAGTGGGATTAGATGTATGAGTGGTCTAATATAAGTAATTCTAAAACAACTGGACTTGCTGAGTAATCATCGAAAACTTTTCACTCCTCATCCAAGCAGCTTCTTCAGTTCAACTGACTGGTGTGGGAAGTTCTCGGCATATAAACTCTTCCACTAATCCATTCAGAATTACATATTGTAAATCTTCAAAGAGATGACATCTGAATTTACAGAGGTGTTGATTCTGTGTAGTTGCTGTGATAGGATTACCAATGTGTCATGCAACTCCTAGACACAGGTGTTACTTGTGAGAGTTGTATGAATGGATGTGTGAAGGGTTCTGAAACCACTGGGGTACAGATGTGAGAACAGCATTGTATTTAGTGGATAGGTGGTGTCGAATGCCCCCACCTCTATTCAGGGATGGGTTCTCCACCTTGACATGAATCGCCTCTTTCATGCCTTATTCAAACCAGCGGTCTTCTTTATCCAAGATTTGGACATTGCTATCTTCAAAGGACTGTTCCTTGTCTTTTAGGTGAAGAAAGATAGTGGAGTCTTGCCCTGTAGATTTCCCTCTCCTATGCTGGGCCATTTGCTTGGTGAGCAGTTGTTTATACTCCCCAATGTATAGCTCTGTGCACTCCTCGCTACAATGGACTCCATATACAACATTGCTTTGTTTTTCTTTTGGTTGTTAGATCCTTTGGGTATACCAGTTTTTGTCTCAGTGTTTTGCTAGGTTTGAAAAACACAGGGAAGTTGCGTTTGTTCAAAATCCTCCTGAGTTTCTCTGACACTCCAGCTAAATATGGGATGACAATGTTTCGCCTACTATGTGTCTCTGGGCGGTTAGTTCTTTTGGTGTTCCTGTTGGGCTTGTATGCTGCTGTTTTGACAAAGGCCAAGTCTGGGTAGCAGAAACCTTATGAGAATCGCACACACCAATTGTATTGCAGGTGGGGAGCAACCCCTATTTATTGTGACCACCTGTGCACAGGTGGTCACAATAAATAGGGGTTGAATTGAGAGCTCTCCTCTCTTGTGTAGTAAGATTTGATGGAAGGTGTTCTGGCACTTGAAAAGGCAGCTGACACTTTTAGTCAGAGTTGGTCCACTTCTTCCTTTTTTATGTGATTATTATTGATAGCAGATTCTGCAGATTCTACTACTGGGATGTATTGTGGTGTCACTGCATAGTTTAACCCCTTGGCTAGCACGTCCTTTTCCGGCTGAGTTACTACCATTTCTTAACCCACATGTCTGATGTTCTTTGGTGTCTCATCTTACTGCCTCCAGGTTCGTTCTTGTGTCTGTTTCCAACTGCTGCTTCATGACAGTAAGGTGGTGAATATGCTTATTTGTCTCTCCTTACTCTTAATGTGTTGGGCCATCTGTGCATGGATAACAAAAACAACCACCCTTTTGCAGAGTTTCATCAGGCAGTTGTTTTAAAAGAAGTGTGAAAGAGGTTATTCATGTAAAGGTAGAGAAACCATCTCTGAATAGAGGCAGGGGCCTTCGACACCACCCGTCTGCTACATACAATGCTGTTCTCACATCTGTACCCCAGAAAACTTCCCACATTCATTCATGCAACTATCACAAGTAACACCTATGTCTAGGAGTTGAAAGACATATTGGTAATCCTATCACAGTAACTACACAGAATCAACACCTCTGTAAACTTCAGATGTCCTCTCTTTGAAGAGTTACAATGTGCCATTGTGATTGGATTAGTGGAAGAGTTTATATGCCAAGAACTTCCCATGCCAGTCAGTTGAATTGAAGAAGCTGCTCGGATGAGTAGTGAAATGTCTTCCATGATTACTCAGCAAGTCCAGTTGTTTTAGAATTACTTATATTAGATATACCATTACCTGGATGAATGAAAATCTTCATAGTCATGTATGGAGCCCAATTATAGGACATCAATGCTATGATCCTGGGTATTGTTCTGATCCTGTTCCTGTATTTTGCTGACCTTGTTTCCTGTATTTTTGACCATTGCTTGGACTTTGTTTATATTTTGTTCCTGTTAATACACCTTTTGCCTGGACCTGTTTGACTCCTGCCTGATCCTTGCCTTGCTGCGTTATTGGACCTGTTAACCCCTAAGTTTCCTCCTTGGTCCACTACTTCCCCTGGGCGCCTAACGAAGGCCTACCCCTGACAGTATAATTGGGCCATGGACCCCACTGAGGAAGCTGCACAAGACTTCGGACGAGCGCTACGCGGTTTGATGAATTGCATGGACAGCTACGAAGCACAGCAGTCTAATTATGGCTTAGCCCTAACGGCCTTAATAGACAAGATGGCTGTTTCGCTGCCAGCCTCTTCATCCGCTTCGACTCGATCTCCGGAGCCTTTTTTCCATTCCTCTGAGCCACGTATTCTTGCGCCTCCTCTCTACGGTGGTGATCCTCAAGCCTGTAGAGGATTCCTGAACCAGTGTGAGATCCAGTTCACGTTAATCCCCAGTCAGTTTTCTTCTGATCGTGCCAAGGTGGGTTACATTATTACCCGTTTGACCGGAAAAGCTCTTGAGTGGGCATCACCCCTGTGGGAGAAGAAGGATCCCTTAATTGATAATGCTATTGCCTTTGTTTCTGAATTACGGACTATTTTTGACGCTCCTGGTTGTGTCACGTCTGCTTCCTCGCGGCTAATGCAGATTCGCCAAGGGACTCGGACGGTGGCCGATTATGCCGTGGAATTCCGTACCTTGATTGCCGAGACAGGTTGGAACAACGAAGCCTATCATGCTGCTTTCTATAATGGCCTCTCTATCTGCCTGAAGGAAGATCTTGTCTCCCGTGAGCTACCTACTCGTTGGGAAGATCTTGTGGCTTTGGCCATTAAGGTGGACACTCGCCTGAGAGAGCACCAAGCAGATAAGGACCGTGCTAAGAATTTCCAACCTTCTCCAGTTCCTCGTTTTCAAAGATCATCGTTTCCTAGTGTACCTCCTGTTACAGTATCTATGCCTCCCAATCCTCCTGTGACCCAGGCTGATGAACCGATGCAGTTGGGCCATATCCAGCTCTCTGCGCAAGAGAAGTTCAGAAGACGCTCAGGAGGTCTTTGCCTGTATTGTGGGGAGAGTAATCATTTTGTCAAAGATTGCCCTGTGAAGCCTAAAGTACCGTACCCTCAGAGTAAGCTTGGGACATCGCAAGTGGCTAGCGTCACCCCTGGTTGCCAAGCAAAAACTCACCAAGTGCTTCTCCCTTTACAGATCCAGTTACCCCATAAGACTGTTCAAGTATCAGCCTTTCTGTATTCCGGCTCCGCCGGTAATTTCATGGACCTTGCTTTCGCTAAAGTAAATGGGATTCCTCTATTTCCTATGCCCTCACCCCTACGGGCATTGGCCATAGATGACAAGCCTCTTGCTACTGCCTTGATTTTCCAAACCACGGATTGGTCCTCTGGTCAAGTCTCCAGTTGGAGTTCGTATTGTCAACGTCATTGTCTTCATGCTACTCCTAAGTACCAGAACTCTGCTTCCCTGATGGAAGAATATCCTTGTTCACAGTCCACCGTGGTGGAGCATCTCCCTTCCAGAGTCATTGCCTTGTTGTCGCTCCACTCCTCTGTGTTGCCTGATCCCCAGCTGGTTTCTACCCCCGAACCAGCCAACCCTCTGCATCTAGGTCTCCAGCGGACTTCACTGCCTATTGCTCCTGAAGGGCTTCCCCAGCAGCCGTCGCTGCCTACCGCTCCTGAAGGACTTCCCCTGCAGTCTCCGCTACCTACAGCTCCAGTGGACTTTCCCCGACAGCATCCGCTGTTTATAGTCTCTAAGGAGTCTCCTTTCCTGCATGTGCTGCCTATACCCGTACCTGTTTATGTTCCTGTCTATGCTACTTTGTTTGTGTCTCGTTTTATTGCTATGCATTGTTGTGTTTGGTCCACAGTTCCTGTTCCGGTGGTCCTGGGGCCCCCGTGAGGAGGGGGGTACTGTCAGGATCGCGCTGCCCGGAGGCTTACCTTAGCTCCGAGCGGCACGTCCTTCCTGCTCTGCGTCGCATCCACAATGGTGGCACCCATAGCCACCACGTGGATAGCGGTGCCGGGTAGTGACGTCATCGCTTCGCGCCTGACGCGATGACGTCGCGTGCCCGTTTTTGGCGCCAAATTCAAATATTTAAGGGCGCATTGGACGCCATTATGGCGCCCAATTTAGGACATCAATGCTATGATCCTGGGTATTGTTCTGATCCTGTTCCTGTATTTTGCTGACCTTGTTTCCTGTATTTTTGACCATTGCTTGGACTTTGTTTATATTTTGTTCCTGTTAATACACCTTTTGCCTGGACCTGTTTGACTCCTGCCTGATCCTTACCTTGCTGCGTTATTGGACCTGTTAACCCCTAAGCTTCCTCCTTGGTCCACTACTTCCCCTGGGCGCCTAACGAAGGCCTACCCGTGACAACCCTACCCTGTGGGGCTTACAGTCAAAATGGGAGGGTAATTTACGGACACAATTTGGAGGGGTTTTAAAGTGCTGTAATTTACAGTGGGTGACACTGTTCAAGTGCCAGTTCCCAGTTCAAGTGTTATCCAGGTGCTCCCAGAGGTAGCCTTTGAGTTTCCTTTAAAAAAAATTGATTCTCTGTGGAGAAATATTCAGGAATGGCATTCCAAATATTAGGATCCACAAGAGAGAAGGGTTTGACATGGGAAAGAGCAGTAGTGGGGGGTGCAACCAAGCTGTTGCTCTGAGAGGAGTGGAGATTATGGCCAGGAACATATAGAGAAACAAGAGATGAGATGTAGTTAGGTGCAAAGTAATGAAGGGCTTTAACGGTTCAAAGGAGGAGTTTAATAGTTATTCTTTGCTTTATAGCAAGCCATGATAATGGCTTCAACAGGGGCCTGTACTCTTTTGGATGAGAGGAGGATAATTCTGGTAGCAGAGTTAAATACAGACTGTAGAGGGGAGAGATGGGAGTTAGGGAGGCCAGTTAGTAGAAGGATGCAGTAATCTAGTTGGGATAGGATGAGAGCATGCATGAGAGTCTTGTCTGTAGCAGGTGAAAGGAAGGCATTTATTTTGGCAATATTAAGAGACAGGTTTTAACTGTGGCATTAATAGGATCAGAGAAGGAGAGAGAGGAGTCAAAGATTACCCCCAGACAGCATGCTGAATTGACCAGGTTAATGTGCATGCCATCAATAGAGATAGTAAAAAGGGGAGTAGGACCAGGATTAGGTGAAAGGATGATTAGTTTAGACTATGCATGAGTGAGTGGGAGTGAGTAGGATTATGCATGAGTGAGATGAATTACATGTATGAGTGGTATTATTCATATGAGTGAGTGGGATTATGCATGAGTGAGTGGGATTATGCAAGAGTGAGTGGGATTATGCATGTATGCATGAGTGGGTGGGATTATGCATGTATGCATGAGTGAGTGGGATTATGCATGAATAAGTGAGTGGGATTACATGTATCAGTGGGATCATACATACTTATTGTATGGGGGGGTTAACATGTCCTTTAAACAATACAACAACTATAAAATCCACATTAGATTACATGACAACACAGGACACAGGGCAGTCTGTATATTCTGATTAGTAATCAGTCTTGCTGTATCGGCTTCTGGCAGATATTATTTGACTTGTGCTGTTTTGATCACTTATGATGATCCCTCACCACACTGAGCATGTGCACAGTCTTGGTCTTGCAAAAATGTTCAACAAAGTTACAAGATGACAGACCCCTGTGGCCAACTTTGAAAGCATAAATGGCTTGCAATGCAGTAAATTCATGTTTATGTTTAGTTTACAATATACAGCATTTCTAGTCTTATTCTATTTTAGACTTTTAAAGGGGATATAAAGGCAAACAAATCCCAATATTTACTTTATTTAATGAAAAAGAAATCTATCTCCATTATACTTTAATTAAAAAGGTCTACCCTTTTTATAAAAAAACTGATTTATGCAGTGAAAGCCCCCCTTCGTTTTACTTGCTGTGACCACTGCAAATAGTAAACATCAGATGGTCCCTGACTGCTCTGCAGGGAAACAATCATACTTTAAAACGGCCCCCACCTTACTTCCCAGAACTCAAGCATATTTGTTTATCACCCTATAAAGCAGCCAGCAACTGTGTAGATTTTTATCCACAGATCCAGTGCAGTCTTTTATTCTGATTATTAATCAGTCTTGCTTTATTGGCTTGTATGACAGATATTATTTGACTTGTTCTGTTTTGATCATTTCTGATGATCCCTAAGCTTAACCTCCCAACTGAAGCCCAGACCACACTGAGCATGTGCGTTGTCTCGGTATTTCAAAGATGTTTCCCAATGTTACAAGAAGACAGCACCCTGTGCCAACTTTGAAAGCATAAATCATTTGTCATATTATGCTTCTGGTGCAGTAAGTTCATGTTTATATTTAGTATACAAAATACAGCATTTCTAACATTCTATTTTAGACTTTAGTCACCCTTTGATATTTAGATCTATTTCACAATAATATTTACTGTTTCCCTTACTTTCTTTGTTGCGTATTTCCCCTTTGATTTACTGTACAACAGCAGCTTCTCTAATCTTCCTTCACTACAGCACTGCCTCCTTTCATTACTCCAGTCTTGTTAGACCTCATCTCTACAGTGCATTTCATGGGATCACTTCTGTATGCTGCTTTCTTTTCACATTGTTCTTCTTTACCTAAATAATGTATGTCAATTTGCCATATGTGTGCCACACAATAAGAAATGTTTCTCTTTC
>CM044434.1:112236413-112247067 GCA_024363595.1 Xenopus borealis | reverse complement strand
TATATATATATATATATATATTCTGTTATTCTGTTTATAAAGACTAAGAGAACATTGAAATTGTCAACTGATTTGTAATTTGCACAAATTGTAAACATATCTTTGTAATTGAAATCCAACATCTTCCAATATTCCCCCTTCATATTTGGTATATACTAAGCATACATAACAAAGAATATACAATAAAAATATCTTTGTTCCTGTGGGTATTTGTTATGATAAGTTCAGTGTTATGATTCATAACACTGAACTTATCATAACAAATGCATTTATTTTCTGTGGGGATGGCACTTGAAATGCCACAGAACATAGATTCAACGTTCTGCAGCATTTCAGGTTTAAGGAACCGAGGAGCGGCTTTACAAGCCACCTGCTCCATTCATTTTCATTCCACAGTCCCCAGGCAAGGAGCAGGGGCCAGGAAAGAGTTGCCCCTGAGGCGCGATCGCCCAGGGGTCCCTAAGGCAGCAGCAGGCGTGCTCAATGAGCATGCTCTGCTGCCGCCAGCACTACCTCCTTTTTAGGTCTGTCCCCTCCAAA
The DNA here is from genome assembly GCA_024363595.1 of Xenopus borealis. Classification (NCBI taxonomy): domain Eukaryota; kingdom Metazoa; phylum Chordata; class Amphibia; order Anura; family Pipidae; genus Xenopus; species Xenopus borealis. The sequence continues at coordinate 112,246,527 of CM044434.1, read as the reverse complement.
CGGATCTTGGTGGAAGATGGTGCCTTCTCTGCCTGCAGCCCTCCTGGACTATCTGGACCTGCTACCCCCAGATTAATGTCCATCTAGACACAAACACACAAACACACACATGTTAGCAATACACACATTCACACTTACATACATTTTTGGGGGATCAGGGGGATCAAACACACTCACACATGCTTGCACATGCACACAACTTGCAATTGGTCAAATACACTATGTTGTCTTTTTTTATTGCATCATCAGTTTGTTTGCCTGAAAAAACTGTTTTATTGTCGTTGGAAAAAGTGTATTCACTAATTGCACTGCGCAATACCTTTTGTATGTTATGTCGGTGATTATACTGCAATTTTCAAAGTGTTTGTTTATTTCTAGTGATGGGCGAATTTATTCGCCAGGGGCGAATTCGCGGCGAATTCCCGTGATTCGCCGCTGACGAATAAATTTTCGAAACGGCAGCAAAAATTTGCCAAAAAAACGAGTTGAGCGTTGTTTTTGACGCGACGCAACGAAAACAATGCGACACACAGAAAATGACATGACGCACGTAGAAAACGACGCGACGAAAATGATGCGACGCGCGTCGAAAGCGTGCCGCGACTAGTTTCGCGAATTTTTAGGCAAAGCAAAACTGGGGAAATTCGCCCATCACTACTTATTTCTGTCCGTAAAAACTTTTTGGCCGTGCTAAAATATACAAACGATTGCCGATGACTGCCGATAACACTAGGCGAAAAAAAAAGCATTGATTTATGTGGTTTTGTTGGATTTTAGTGATTTTATACCATTTCACTCTGTTCTTTGTTACTTAATTTTGCCCATGGAAATTTTGTCTGCTATATATTCATTTGGGGGTCTCTGTGTGCAAACTAGTTTGGTAAAACTATGCATATTGGGCATCAACCTGTTTAGTAGACCCCTGGCATTCATATTTAGGATGACTTTTGCTGGTATGTTATGAAATGTGGGTTATATAATGGGGTAAAATGCAAACTTTGTGACTATTTTCAGAAATTTCATAAAAAGCATTATGTTTGTCATCATGCGGTTTGGTAGTTCGCAATAGCAAGATGTAATTAGCTGCTTCGGAAAATATATGGTTTTCAAGAGTCTCCATACTGTTAGGGGGTCTTATGTTGCATAATGCACATACCAGGTGCTTCTATTGTAGCAGTCACTCTGTCATGGGTGAAAATTCATTTGTACTATTTTTATTTGGGGGTCTCTGTATGCCACCTAGTTTCGTAAATATTTTGGTTCAGTACACCCCTGGCTTTCATATTTAGGGTGACTTTTGCTAGTACATTACAAAATGTGGACTATATAATGGGGTAAAATGCAAGTTTTGTGACGATTTTCAGAAATTTGATAAAAACCATGATGTTCAGTATCACTTTACAGTTTGGCAGTTTGCAGTAGAAACACATATTTACCCATATTGGATTTGTCAGTATGTGTACTTTCTGGAAATATATGGTTTTCAAGGGTCTCTGTACTGTTAGGGGGTCTTATGTCACATAATACACATACCAGGGTGCTTATATTGCAGCAGCCATTGCGTCAGCTGTGAAAATTCATATACACTATTGTCATTTGGTATATCTATGCATATTGCCCATAAAACTGTTTAGTAGACCCCTGTGCACCTGTTTAGGATGCTTTATGATGGCAATGATACATGGACATTACGATGCTGGAAAGTTGAAGCTTTCAGCCAATTTTCAGATATTTCACCAAAACGGATAATTTTAGAAAAGCCTTGTGACTCAGTAGTTTGTAGTAGAAAGGCATGGGTACTAGTGATGGGTGAATTTATTCGCCAGGGGCGAATTCGCAGCAAATTCCCACGATTCGCCGCTGGCGAATAAATTTGCGAATCGCCAATAAAATCGCGAATGACGCGACGCGCGCCGAAAACGACGCGACGCACGTCAAAAGCGTGCCGCGACTCGTTTCGTTAATTTTTCGTAAATTTTTCGCCAATTTTTCGGCGAAGCGACTCTCGGGAGATTCGCCCATCACTAATGGGTACCTGTTTTTAATTCGGTAGAATGTTTACTTTCTTAAAATATATGGTTTTGGGGGGTAAACCTATATTTCTGTGTTTTTACCCCACAAAAAAATCAGTCATGTGTTGATTTTTCATTAGCTAAATTTACCCACAGGACTATTTGTATGTGCTAACTTCATTTTGGGGCCTCTAAATGCCAGATACTTTGGTAAACCTATTCACAATGGACACCAAACTGTTTGGAGGGCCCCTGGCAACCATATTTAGGGTGCTTTTTCTTGGTATATAGTGATACACAGGCGATATAATTCTGGAAATTTGAAGCTTTTAAATTTTGGGAAAACCTTGCAGAAAGGCATGGGTACCCATTTTAGATTTGGTAGAATATATGGTTTTGGGGGTTAGACCTATATTTCTGTGTTTTTACCCCACAAAAAAAGCAGTCAATGTGTTGATTTTTCAGTAGCTGAAGTAAAGTCTTGGACAATTTGGATGCGTTAATTTCATATTGGGTTATCTAAAGTCCAGATACTTTGGTAAACCTATGCAAAATGGGCATCAAACTGTTCAGTGGACCCCTGGCAATCATATTCAGGGTGCTTTTTCATGGTACCTAATACAGTGTGGTATATGCGGAGCAGCAAAATAAATCCTTTGAAGTCATTTTTCAAAATGTTGTAAATTTATTTAAAAAATGCGTTCAGACAAGCTTTGATGTTTGGTAGTTAGTACTTTCAGAGCTTTGAGAGACATAAGGGCCTCCTTAAAGTCCGGCAAAGCCTCTGATGAAGTTGGATTGCGATGAAACACGGTCCTGATAGACACCGCTGGTCGGAGTCTGATAATTCAACAATCTTTGGGGCAAGTCTATGTCAGACTTTAAGGAGGACTTGACGTGCTTTTATGAAAAACCACAATTGTGAGTGTGATTTTAAATATTTTTTACGAATAAAAAAAGGGGAATACATTATCTCTGTGCTCCACATTTTTATCTAGTGGAAGAACAACAACAATTCTTACACGTCCGGACACCTTAAAGAGAAATTTGAGGGACTTCTACAAATACTGTATGTTGTTTTAACTCACCTAAGGCTTAGTCCAGACGGGGAGATTCGGGGGCGATCCGTCGCCTGGCGACTTCTCACCGCGACGGATCGCCCCCGAATCTCCCCGAATAGCTAGGCACCGGCATAGCCTGGCGAGGCAATTTGGAGCGATTTTAAAAATCGCGCTGCTCCGTGTGAATAAGCGCAGGCGTTTCTAAGCTATGCCGGTGCCTAGCTATTCGGGGAGATTCGGGGGCGATCCGTCGCGGCGAGAAGTCGCCAGGCGACGGATCGCCCCCGAATCTCCCCGTCTGGACTAAGCCTAAAAAGCAGTGTGAGTATTAATTTACTGAAACAAGCGGTGACACCTTTTGGTTGAAAAAGTATTTGCACAAAAAAAAGGGAAATTAAGTTAAATTTGGTTTGTAGAACTATAACTCTACACTTTACAAGTAATAATTTTCCCTGTTGGTTTTTTCCAGTTTTTTTTTCATTTGTTCCATCTTACATGCTGCATACCTAACCTCTGGAGCTTTTTTAGCGCTGACTCTTATACATAAAGTTGGACTTTTTTTACTCGAGGGAGAACAAGTTTTTTACAGGAGTCGGATTGAAAGAGGACTGCAAAAATCTTTTGGGACTTTCTTGTATTGAATAAATGTGCTAAAGTATGTATGTATGTATGTATATTTTTATTTGTATAGCGCTCCTTGAGGGCAAAGCAACAATAAATTAGTTACAAATGAGTCACAATAAGTGCATTATTAAAGGTACAATTCACATAAAAATAAAATATAATTACACAGTGTCAAGGAGACAAGGAGGACCCTACCCCGTGGGGCTTAAGCTGGCCATAGATGTAACAATAACGATCTTTCTCGGAAAAGATCTTTCCAAGAAAGATCGTTCGTTTCAACACACACGTGTAGAGCTGAATAGTCAATAGAATTCTACTTGTATCTGACGATTCAGCACTAACAATGCCTGATCAACCAGCCGACCGATATCTTAATCTTCTGACGATATCGGTCGGCTCATTTCCCACCATATACGCACCAAATATTGTATGAAAATTCGTTTCGTACGATATTATCTGTGCGTCTATGGCCACCATTACAGTCTAAATGGGGGGGTAACATATGGACACAATTCAGACAGGTATTAAAGTGATGTGATTTACAGTTTGTGAAACTGTCGTATAAGTGCCAGTTCCCAGTTCAGGTGTTATCCAGATGCTCCCAGAGGTAGTCTCTGAGTTTTGTTTTAAAAACATTGAAGGAGGATTCTCTCCTGAGAGATGCAGGAACGGCATTCCAAATATAAGAGCTGCAAGCGAGAAGGGTTTGACACGGGAAACAGCAGTAGAAGTGGGGGGTACAACCAAGCGGTTAGTCTGAGTTCCGGCCAGGAATATATAGAGAAACAAAAGAAAAATAAATAACTAAACAGGAATAATCACTCAGTTATGGTCATAATAAAGTATCAATATAGCAAAAAGAAGTCAGTTCCACACAAGATTAGAGTGCTCTGCCTGTTACTGATTGCCTCTCGGGTGTCAGGTGCTGTGCAGTCAATTAGACCCCCTGCTCAGAGTCATAATACTTCCATATACGAATCCAAGACACCGCAGCACACCGATCCAATGTTCAGTTTGTGAAAAGTGATTTATTGGCTCTTGGTAGACAATAACTGGCAACGTTTCGGACCCCACTGGGCCCTTTATCAAGCAGAGGCTTGATAAAGGACCCAGTGGGGTCCGAAACGTTGCCAGTTATTGAGCATATTGGGAGCATATAGAATCTTAGAAATTATTTTATTATTACAATTTTTGTTTGTATGTACATGTATGTATGGATGTATGCATGAATGTGTAACTTTATTTATAAAGTGCAACCAGGATAAGCAGGGCTGTACAACATTACATTACAATACAGAAAAGTATGAACAATAGATAAACAAAGAAATAAGTAAGTATACAGTACATTTACCGAGCTCGAGTACCATGTGGCTAGAGACAACACTAACTGCTTCCCAATGGAGCTTACAAAGTACAAAGAGACCAAAATACAAGTACTTTTAGTTTACATTTATGTCATTTTGGGTGGGGAGCTGAGAAAGTATTGAAGGTATAGTACATTTATTTTTTTACATTAGAAGAACTCATGGGGCTGAACAAAAGGTTAAGTAGCTCTCCTATTGGATTAATGGTCTTACTGACAAGGCTGATGAGATTCCCATAGAGACACTTTCAGACTAAAAATAACCTTGCCTTTTTTCATTCTGGTCAGTGTTTTACATTTCGCCCACCTGTTATTTGTGAGAATTGCTCCCACACATATGAATTAATATAGCTACTTAATTAGGCTTAGTGGACAGCATGTTATTTTTTGATTTGAAACTAATTCATGTAAACACTGCTTGTATATATACAGTATATATATATATATATACATATATATATATATATATATATATATATATATAAAATATATGTAGTTAATGTAGTTATAGGACAACTATACACAAATGTATTCTGGAACTGTGTTAATATAAGGGAATGCTTCTGTTACTATGTCTATTTTAGATGTTATATTTCTGAACACACTTTGGGGATACTGCTCAAATATAAAGTTCCATTTCTGATTAATCATGCCTCCAGTGAAGTCAGATGATGCCCAATGACCATCAGTGCATGAACTCCTTCTGGCTATTTAGAAGTGTTACTCTACAGTTATAAAGTAGATTTGGGGTCAGTGTGAAATTAGAGGAACACAGTAAACTTTCACCACAGGGGGTCCACTGTGGGTCTGCTTTCTTGGTACTGACCCATGAATATATATACAGTGTCCAGGGCCCATTGTGGGTCACCTGTGATTACATGCAAACAGGGCAAGATTTAGCACTTAGTTTGTTTACACAAATAGTATTATTATTAATTTTGTAAATCAACTAAAAATAAAATGAATGCAAAATAATGATGGGGTAAGTCAATGAGCGTCAAAATATTTTTGTTGTGAGCGACAGTTTTTAAAGGCACGGCTATTTGGTCCAAATGCATAAAAGTCAAATAATTGTGATGCACAATTTTCCTCCAGCAAATTGTCACTTTAGTTTCGTGAATTAATTTGCTTGCAGCTAAACATGGAAATTCGCTGCAAATTCATGTCCAGAAAATGTATTCACCCATCACTAATGCTAAACAATGCATTGATCATATAAAGGGAATGAAAAAAACCTTACAAAAATGTTTGAAATATGCATTAGGTACCCCATGAGCATTTGTAATTTACTATCATTGAAAATCCTCTTTTTTTCTACCAGCTCCCACAATGCTCAAAGTACATTGCATCTTTTATCTTAACTGTGCATTATCAGTAATGGGCAAATCTGACATGTTTCACTTTGTCAAGAATTTGTGGCAAAAAAAACAAAACAAATGCTTTGAAGGCAATGGGTGTTTATTTTTCACAGAACACTTTTTCACACTGCACACCATTTTAAAAAAAAATTAAACATTTTTTATTATCTATTACATATTATTATCTATTATAGTCTATGGGCATTTTTACTCATGGAAATGTGGCAAAATATTTCACTCGTCTCGATGGGGCAGATTTATCAAGGGTCGAAGTGAATTTTTTTATTCAAAAACTTCAAATTTCAAAGTATTTTTGGATAATTCAACCACTGAATAGGCCAAAATTCGATTCCAATTGAAAAAATGTAGAAATTCGAATTTCTAATTTTCTAAGTACTGTCTCTTTAAGAAAACCTTGACTTCGATACTTCGACATATTAAAGCTGCCGAATAGCTATGATAGCCTATGGGGACCTCATAGAACCTATAGCCAAAATTTGACTATGTTTTGGCAAGTCAAAGTTTTTAAAGGGGAAGTAGTACAATTGTACATTATTTGGCCAATTCGATGGTCGATAAATCTGCACCTATGTGTTACATTATATTGTACATGTCAAAAACAGATAAGAATGGAGGCATATTCACAAAAGGACAAAAGTTAAAATTAGTGATGTGTAAATCTGACCAATTTGCTTTGCGACATTCGCAAAACTGGGAAAAATTCCCAAAATGCATTTAAAGGATCAGTAACATCAAAAGATGATATTGTTTTAAAGTAATAAAAATATAATGCAGTGTTGCCCTGCACTGGGAAAATGACTGTGTTTGGGTCAGAAGCACTACTATTGTTTATATAAATAAACTGCTGTGTAGCAATGGGGGCAACTAGTCAAAGGAGAAAAGGCTCAAGTTACACAGCAGATAGCAGATAAGCTCTGTATAACATAATGTTATCTGTTATCCATTACTTATCCTGTGCCATATAGCCGTTTTTCAATTTACACCATTGCTACTTAGCAGCTTGTTTATATGAACTGTAGTAGTGTTTCTGAAGAAAATCAGTTTTAACAGTGCAGGGCAACACTACATGATATTTTCTTTTCTTTAAAACACTTACATTTTTTGGTGTTACTGTCCTTTAAATCAACAGGGAACTAATTTGACAAGTCTATGGATAACTTTTACGTGGTGAAACCTGGTCAAAAATGTTTGTCACTCATTAAAATTTGATGTATCTTAAAAGTCACCACAATATGAGTAATTTACTAAAAGGTGAATGTAAACTGTTTAAGAAAATTAACATTACATGGGCATTCATAACTATTCTCCAGGCAAAATGTCAGGAAATCAATTTTATCAAACAAAATAATGCTAGTTTTTACCAACAGTTATTTCACCAGGTCCAGTAGGGCAAACTACTTTTAAATACTTTTGCATCTCATCATCTACAACATACTTTGTTGTCAATATTATTATTCTGTTGGACATTCACAAATACAACTGTATATTTGAATATTTGCTGGTGAAATTTTTCAGATAATTTACACTGACAACAAAACTGACATATAGATGAGAAGAGATGTGCAATTTACTAAATATTACCCCTTTGTATAACCTGTTTATGTGGCCAGTGCAAATTTATTAATTTTATTGTTTGTTGTTTAAGGCTATATTTGTCTCTTTCTTGTTTTCTTACTATGACATACCCTGTGTATAGGAATTGAATATCTTTTATGAATATCACCATAATCATATCATCATAAGTACCTATTCCACAGTGTTCATGCAATTGTTTTTATAAAGAATGTATTTTATATATTACTTATGTCATTGATTTTATGCCAAGGGTTCACATTATTAAAAAAGTATTTTTACTGGGTTAGTTGAGCATCAACAGACAAATCAATTACTCGTGACCTTGCCATTTCATTGAATTCATGTGTATGTGGCAGCCAAAAAAAAAAAAACCACTAACAAAAAAGCGTCTATATGGGACAACTTTTTCAGAATATTTCTCCTTGACATAAGGTTCTGAGATAAGATCAACAATTTGCTTGTTCAGTTTGCTTGTTCAGGAATAATACATTATCAGCTCAGGGGTCTACACATGTCCTTGCCTTGAAGGTATTGAGCTTGATTAAAAATGAAAAAAAAACTTAATTTACTATACACTGACAATCTTTGGTTGCTCTTGAATTATCCAAAGCCTGGATAAATGTTCTTTTGAACATTATAATGGTAAATTTATACCGTAGAACATGAAATTAAAAATGGAAATCTTTTATCCAATGTATAAAAGATAATTTTCTTAAAGGTTAAGCCAAACGTATTTTACTGTGTAAGATACTGAATTAATGGTTAGCAAGCTAGTTATTCTGCACCTGCCCAGCTAATTCCATAACATTGCACTAGCTAGAGAAAACCATTTTATACGTGTTTATATTTAGTGACTGAGATGGACACAAACAAGATGGTTTTCAGTAGTTCGAGGCATTGTCAATGTTTAAAAGGTTACCTTCCAGCGACTACTGTCTATATTAGATCAATTCATGTTCACTTTTCATGTAATGCCAATGGACGCAATATTATTCTTGTACAAAACTGTCAAGAACAGAAAATGGATACGTAAATCACTGTCATTTCATCATACTCTGTTGGATCTGAAATGAAAGTGCTACCAAAATACATGATTTTTAATATTTGTGAAGAATTTCCAATATCTAAGCCAACATTTCTGTTTATCTAAGGTAATGGTTACAATACAATAGCTACCAGCGAAGGAACCAAGTCCCTTTTTTTGTGTGAAGAGATGAACTAAAGAGAACTTGTTTGTATTTTGTTAGCATTTTTTCTAATGTTACTGGGTTTTAAAGGGAGCATTACTGATACCATAGTATCAACATTTAGAGGCAGATTTACTATTGGTTGAATTTCAAATTGAAAAAAATTCGAAATTCGATCATGTGAATAGGTAGGGAAGTAAAATCCTTTGAATTCAACTATTGAATTCAAAGGATTTTACCGCAATTCGATTGGTCAAATGATCGAATAGGAAATATTCGATCGATCGATAAATCGTTTGAATCGAACAATTCGAACGATTTATTGATCGATCGAATATTTTTTATTCAATCAAAATTAATGAAACCCAATTCGGTAGCTTTGATCTGGCGAACTACAGATGAAGCCACTTTGGATTGTGCATTTGACACAGAATAACTCAACTCATCTATCCCATTTATCCCACTTAACACAGAATATTGTGTCACAGCATCCCATCCAATTAAAGAGTTCAGTTCACCATTGAAAACAAAGGTGCTTTGATATGCTAATGAAAAGGTTAAATGCATTAAATGAGTTAAGATAACTTTAGTGGCTGCATCTGTAGGTGGTTGAATAAAAATTTAAAGAGAAAGTACTTCGATAGTGGAATGGTCGAATATTCTAACGAAATTTTATTCAAATCATTAGAATCATTCAATTCGATCAAATTTACAAAATCCATTGGTTGGAGTGGTTTTCAAAAACATTCGAAAATTCGAATTCAAATGTTTTTGAAAATTAGATCAAACTTCGAATTTGAATGTAAATTTAGTAAATCTGCCCCTTACTCTACCGAGCACCCCAATTAATATGGAAATAAATTTTATATATATATTAGAGAGTTGTCCATATATATATATATATATATATATA
>CM044434.1:112213102-112236155 GCA_024363595.1 Xenopus borealis | reverse complement strand
ATATATATATTCGGTATGGTAAAAAATGTGATTCACATTTTGAGTTTTCTTATTATTATGCTGACATGATTAATTAATTCAGTCCTAGTCTCATTGAGTCTTATAGTCTACGGTCCTTATTTCATTTACTCAAGACACTAGGATTAATGTTTTCAGGGGATTAAGAATATTTACCATGTTATGGATAATAGAGTAAACACAAATGTCAATAAACTTGCCCTTCAACAGTATACCACACTTTCATAATAGCACTACAACACTAAGATTCTAATGAAAAAAAAACGAATAACAGTAACGCATTTCCCAACTGAACCACAATGGGAACAATAGATTCTGCCCATATGCCAGTATGGCAGTCAGATTACTCCTTAGATTCTGATCTAGAAGTTAATGTAGTATATCACAAAAGGTTACAGATTATACAAAGGGATACTGCCCTTGAAAAATACTAACTGTACCAGTAGAAAGTGGTGGAGGAAGGGTTAACCACATTGAATCACCCAGGCATACACAGAACAGATATCAATACTTAGGTGCCAATAGTTCTTACAACAAACTGCTCAGATGTTGCAATAAGCATTCACTTCACAGATACTTTCATCCTTTTGATGATGTTACACAGGCATAATTTTGGCAAAATCCCAGAGGTAGGACTTACTTATAGATGAACTAGTCCCCTGCATTAGAGGATTCTTTATATACTGCCAGATCACTTGGTACTGACCCTCCTGATCACAGGTTTCTAGACCCTAATCCTATTTCTCAATTCGAGAGTGATCTATTATGAATCTTTCCTTACAATAAATTCTCCTAATGTGGCCTGCCTCCACTTCAGACTCTCAACCATCTACCAACTCCTCCAGCAAATGGGGTCCAAAAAAACACATGGTGATTTCTGTTCTTAAAGGCTAGGGAAACAGCCCAGGCCAACTATGGAACTGCCAGGGAACACCTCAACCTGAAAGGAAAATAGTTCCCCGTTCCAACTGTGAAACAGGCCCAGCCCAGCAACAAGTATAGTAACCCCTAAAATAGAAAAAACACAGACTAGTTCAAATGTGCACTTAGGAATAACGCTTAATCACAGCAACTTTGAATATGTGGGCAGCAAGCAAACATTCCCTGTAATCCCTGTCTCAGGAAGGATAAATTTATAACTTGATTATACTATCCAACCCCAAAATATGATAAGAAGTCAAGGGGGGGGATTGTACAGTTCTTAAATATCTAGACATGCAGATGTGAAAATACCACTCATACACATTTCCCCCCAAAAATGTATGCTTAAGAAATCAGAACAAGAGGTAAGTAAAGGGCACGTCCATACTTCTCCCACTGCTAGCACTGCATATATAGTATAAACAGGTGCAACAGGGGTAAATAAACAACCATTACACTAGGCAGGAAAACAGTCTGCCAAATTGCTAAGGTGCTTGCAACAATTTAAATCCCTGTTCCAAATAATTATTTTTTGGTTTCAAAATAAATTCACATTTCTGTTTTTCCTTTCAAAGTTTAATTATGTCTACAGCTACTGACAACCTGCCAATTCAGAGTAAGTAGTTCATGTCTCTGGCAAAGGACATCTAAAAAATAAGCAATTTTGAAAAGAAATGAATGTATGTCAAGAAAGACTTGAATCAATCGAATACAAGTATCAATTTTGTTATGACACGGTAGTCAAGGACAGTATGATTTGACTACATAAAGAATGAAAAAATTGTGAGGACTCAGTGAAAAACAAAACATTTTTATTCTGAAAGTTAAGTGGTTCTTTAGAAGTCAGACACTAAAATAAATTATGAAACTTTTTTTTTTTCATAATCATAGTGAAATGTTTAAGATGACTAAATGGTTGAGTGTTGCCAAAAAGTAATCATCTTTTACATCAACTATTTTCATAGTCTAACAAAAAAAATCCAGCTCAGTTGTGCCAGGAGTGCCACTGGAGTGTTTTGTGTCACCAGAACATAGCATTACATTTGCAAAAAATCGGTTGAATAACTCCAGATAGCTTCATAAAACCTTTAATAGTCTACTCAAAGGACCTCTGAATCTCTTCTATCATAGCCCAAAACCTATTAAGAAGAATACTTTGTGTGAGTATTTCCTTTTATCTTGGCAGATACCGGAATATATGATTTGGTAGAGAATACTTTTCCATTATTACAGTGTAAAAAAAAAATTTGTATGAAATTCACATCAGCTTCCTGGTCCCAGCAGAGACAGCAATAAAATGTGTGAAAGCATCTCTAAATGAAACTGAGTTCATGCATCCATATTGTTTTATTTTCAGGGGAAATCATTTATTTTATTTTCACTTGTCAAGTTCTGGATTGTATTAGGTGTCATTTTCTGATAATTCTGTTCGTGGGTCACACTTCCCATCTATTAATAACAGATGGATGGATAGAGAACATATCAGGTTACACACCTTTTTAAGCGTGTATCCTGAAACACTGTTCTGAAACCAGCCATCTGTTAATAAAGGCATAATAAATATATTGAAAGTATTCATGGAATGTATATTAAACTTCAACATAAGGTGAGAAAGCAGCACCTAAGACATAACTGTTAAATATTGTGCAAGTAAAAAGAGGTGTGAGGAGGATGTGTGAAAGAAATCCTAATTATTATGTGGAAATGGTCTGTCATATACACAAAAGAGAAACCAGCAAATCCCTACTCCATCATAAAATGGCAAAAATCCAGTCCTAGACTAGATGAAAATAAGTTAAAGTGGCAGCATACACCCTTTTGCAAAATTAGATTGTATAACAAGACTTGTGTGAAACATAATTTATTGCCTATTGTTTAAATTGAGAGATACAGTATGTGTGTTTTTGCTATTTTTTGCACTAAACAAGTAAAATACCTTAGTCTAGTGAGAACATCTATATATAATAAGCTGCTCCTCATCTTAAAAAATTCAAGAAGCTGCATCATGTGGGAGGGAGACGTCCATTTTAAGAGGTTTGCTGGTACCGATGGCGATAGCTGCTCAGTTGCCTGAGCTATACATATATATATATTTTTTTTTTTTTCTGACATGCCACTGGCCTGCACATGCACTTTTTGGGGAATGTTTGGTAGGCGGGTAGCATAGGATTTGGAGCTTAGAGACAGGGACTACCCCCCGATCGCTCTCCATCAATGGAAACTCTCACCCTCTGGAAATTCAGAGCATTTGGGCTTTACACTCAGCTCTGCTGGCTTCCCCTCCTGGGACTCAGACTCACTAGCCTCTGCCAGTCCTTTACTCCTTCTTTCCCCACAAGGAATTTAGGCTCCAACCTCTGGAACTCTCTTGCTTGCACTATCTCTCACAGCACCACACTTGCAGGTAGCATGGTTTTATGTGTAATAGATCTTGCGTGAATTAGGTCTGTACTTGAATTATACACAGTAAATAGAGTGCTCACCTGTTACTCTGTTAACCCTTTCGGGTGTCTGGTGCTTCACAGCATATAAGTCCCCCTGCTCCAGGACAGAACAATCACTATGCAAAATCCAAAGTTGCTGAAGCACATAGATCTGTTTCAATGAATACAAAAGTGATTTTATTGACTCATGGTCGACCTAAACATGGCAACGTTTCGGGCCACTCCAGGCCCTTTATCAAGCCTCTGCATTCAGAATATTCCAATTTTTGACAATGGTCCTTTTCACAACTTGATACTGTACTCCATACTCTAAAATGCACCTTACATCTTTCTCTTGTTTACTGAAAGTCTTAAAATTTCTCTTTTTTTTGTTATTCTTAACCTTTGATTTCTCAAATTTTCCCATTGCTGTTATATCTTTTTTGTTATACCCTCTACTTCTTAATCTCTCACATTCTTCCTTGGCTTGCTGTACAAAACTTTTTCATCTGTGCAATTACGATAAATTCTAGTAAGTTGTGCATATGGAAAAGATTTTACTGTATGTAAGGGGTGAAAAGAGTCTTTTCTCAGAATTGTATTTCCAGCTATTTCTTTCCTATACAATTTAGACTTGACTCCATTATTTTCTACATAGAAAGTCAAGTCAAGAAAGTTAATATTGTTTACATGATATTGCATGGAGAATTTTATATCACAGGGATTATCATTTACATAATTTAAAAAACCCTTCAGGTCCTGTTCTGGGCCACTCCATACCATGATGACATCGTCTATGTAGTGATGAAGCCCCAAAAATGTATTCTTCTTCCCATATTGCCATAAACAGGCCGGCATATGAGGGCGCACATTTTGTTCCCATAGCTGTACCTGTTATTTGACCATTAAAGGACATAACATTATGTGACAGAATGAACTCGATAGCCTCCAGTAGAAAATCAATTTGTATTTGGGATTGCAAAGATGTTTTTAAAAACTTATTTACTGCCCTCAGTCCATCCACATGATTTATTCAAGAATATAAGGACTGCACATCTAGGGTCACCCAGATGTGTTCTTGTTTCCAAGTTATGATACTAATTTTTTGAATAGCATCTTGACTATCTCTCAGGTATGCTGGCATCATGATCACCATTTCCTTTAAGAAATAATTACCATACTCACTAAGGCATTCACTTAAACTACCAAGAGAATTAGAAATCAGCATGTTTTCATCTAAAACAGCATCCAAAATATTTCTATTATTTTTATCTGCAAAAATTTGTTTTAGAAATCTATCAGAAAAAGTATTTTTTTTTTTTTTAGAAATGTTTGGAATTGACAACATAAATAAAAATGGTGGGGGTAATTTCACACAGCAAGATCAGGGCACTATGTCACTATTGGTTTGGATAAGAGCAATTTTTGTTGTTCCTGGTTAAATAGTTTCTTAGACAAATCCCTGTATAGAGTGAAAGCATCCTGCATGGAACCTATAGTTCTGCACAATTTAAGGATTAATTAAGGATAGGATACTGGACTTCATAGCAAATAACAATACTATGAGTTTGTGCCAGCATGGTTTTAAGCGTAATAGATCTTGCCAGACTAACTTAATTTCTTTTTATGAGAAGGTAAGCAGGGACCTTGATTCAGGGATGGCAGTGGATGTGATTTACTTAGACTTTGTTAAAGCATTCGATACAGTGCCACACAGAAGGTTACTGGTTAAATTAAGGAATGTTGGCCTGGAACATAGTATTTGTACCTGGACAGAGAACTGGCTAAAAGATAGATTACAAAGAGTGGTGGTAAATGGAACATTTTCTAATTGGACCAGTGCTGTTAGTGGGGTACCGTAGGGTTCTGTACTGGGTACCTTGCTTTTCAACTTGTTTATTAATGACCTGGATGTGGGCATTGAAAGTACTGTTTCTATTTTTGCAGATGATACTAAATTGTGCAGAACTATACTGTAGGTTCCATGCAGGAAGCTGCCACTCTACAGAGTGATTTGTCGATTTGGGAAACAGGGCAGCAAACTGGAAAATGAGGTTCAATGTTGATAAATGCAAGGTTATGCACGTTGGCAAAATAATATAAATGCAAGTTATATACTAAATGACAGTGTGTTGGGAGATTCCTTAAATCAGAAGAATCTTGGGTTTTTTATAGATAACATGTCTAATTCTGGGCAGTGTCGTTCTGTAGCTACTAAATCAAATAAAGTTCTGTCTTGCAAAAAAAAAAGGGCATAAACTCAAGGAATGAAAACATACGTATACCTCTTTATAGATCCCTAGTAAGGCCTTATCTGGAGCATGCAGTACGGTTTTGGACTTCAGTCCTTAAGAGGGATATAAATGAGCTGGAGAGAGTGCAGAGCCATGCAACTAAATTGGTTAGAGGGATGGAAGATTATGAGGGGAGACTGTCCAGGTTGGGGGTGTTTTTTAAAGTACATAAGAGGACACTATAGACAAATATCATGGGGCATTTTTACCCATAAAGAGGATAAATGCACCAAAGGCCACCCCTTCAGACTAGAAGAAAAGGACTTTCATTTGAAGCAACATAGGTGGTTCTTCACAGTTAGGACAGTGAGGTTGTGGTGGCTGATTCTGTTTATTCTTTTAAGAGGTGCTTGGATTTGTTTTTGGACAGACACAATATCAAATGCTACTGTGATACTAAACTCTACAGTTGGGGGCAGATTTACTAAAGTTCGAAGTGAAAATTTGAATAACATTAGAATTATTAAAATTTGAATTTCAAAATTAATTCTGGGCTACTTCAACAATCGAATAGCCCAAAATTCGATTCAAATGGAAAAAAATAGAAAATTTGAATTTTCGAATTTCGAAGTACTTGCCCTTTAAGAATTCTTCGACTTCGACTATTCGCCAGCTTAAAGCTGCCGAATTGCAATTTTAGCCTATGGGAACCTCATAGAACCTGTCATGAAAAATTTCCAAGAATTCAAAGGATTTTGCAGAGAATCATATGAATCTGGACCTATTCGATCAAAATAGGTCAATTTTTGATCAAAAAGCCCTTTAAAAATACTTTGACGGTCGAATTTCAAAGTTTTTTTACTTCTAAATTTCGGCACTTAGTAAATCTGCCCCTTAGTATAGCTATGGGCCTATATGGTTTATGTGAAAGTGTGGAGAGGTGTGTGTGTTTGCTGGGTTTTGGAGGGGTTGAACTTGATGGACTTTGTCTTTTTTCATCGCAATTTAACTATGTAACTATGTACATATGGGGAGCCCTGAGCTATGGGAACACAGCCCTTTTACATTTTCAGCTGCCACTTAATTACATTGCTGATGCTGAGAGGGAACATTAACCCTACCTGAGCTATGTATTCCTTTGTAACACATACAATGCAGTTTAAATGCACTCTTTTATGCGCATTTTCTTCTAAGACAGTGGTGCTTCCCAGATACCCTGTCACGATATATATACTGTATATATATATATATATATATAAAAAGTTGCAAAGGATCAGCACTCTTTTTTTATAAACTAAAAGAAGTGTCTTTTTATTCAATAACACAGCATTATCCAACGTTTCGGCCCCACCTGGGGTCCTTTATCATGCATGAGATGCTTAGAGTTACCCACGAAACCTGAGTTTTCATCCCACCTGTAAGGGGACATATTTATATGTGGAGTCCACCAATCTACATAGATTAACTCCCTAAGTGAAGTTGACATTAGGATTGAGAGGTCCTATGGATGTTCCAGTAAGTGTCAGAAGGGTTTCTAATCCATTAGAAGCATGCTGTGTCATATGTTTCAGAGTGTAACAGCAATGTGAATCAGTGAATAAGCAAGGCTAATACAAGTGTCACATTTGAAAGTTACCTGGACAGAGAGTCCTGTGAGAATGTATAATAGACCCAATTCTCAGACAGTGTAAATGTAAATCCCCATAGTCTAGGCAACAATGTGCTAGAAATGGACAAAACAGACATAAACATATCCAAAACATCCTGCTTGAAGCTATACAGACTTGCAGGACAGATACTTAAATATCCTCAATTCATTCAGAAGAAATGAATAAGGCTGGCCGATGTAGGAGAAAGCACGTTGCAGCAATAACTGCAAACATCTCTCATAAGGGAAGACTTTGGTCTTGCTCAGGAAGTCAAGTCTGTATGTAACTGAGAAGGCAGGATCCATTACTACTGGTGGTTCAAGAGGGCTCTGACTTAAAGAGAAAAAATTAGCGCTCATTAGATATTTCCATCTGCTGTCTAATAAGTTACCTATCTGGTATGGAAGAACAGCCAGCCCTATATTCTAAGTAGGGGATTGGAAAATTGAAGTAACAACAGACACAAAAGTCTGCCTTCTAGACAGAACAGAAACCTGGTCTTTAAGCCACAATTATACTTTATTTTGCTGGCAGTATGAGCAAATACTCCAATACTGGGCAGTCCTATTTGTAAAAGGTCATCTCTATTGTCTAGCAGAAACTTTTAGGATTCATATATCCTGAAAACCTTTGGTCTGAAGTACCCTAGAGAGAGAGAGAGAGAGAGAGAGAGAGAGAGAGAGAGAGAGAGACTGCAGGGGTGTGACAGCACTTCAAGGACAATTCAAAAACGTTCAGCTGGTCAAAAAGCTGGAAGTTTATTGTAATCCAACGTTTCGGCTCCACACAGGAGTCTTCGTGTGGAGCCGAAACGTTGGATCCCAATAAACTTCCACCATATGTTTACTCCCATAAGGGAATCACACTTTGAAAACATTGAAACATATCCGGCCCACATCCCAATTAAACATTATATTTATATAACAACACAAATATACGTTAAAAGCAAGATATAAAGTAGCATTATTTCAAAATATGTTTCAATATAACCCCTATTTACAATATTACCAATTACTACCATATCACTGTATGTTAAAATTGCCCGGGTAGTCACACCTTCACAGTCATTCTCTTAACCCAGTCATTAGATAATACAGGCCATGTTGGGCATATTTACCATACTGTTATGATAAGTGAAACTGGTTTAAAAAGATGTGTAAAATAAATGGTGAATTTATCAAGGTGTTTTTTTACATTGTTCGAATGCAAGAGTTTACATTATTTTACGTCACTTCAGACCCTGCATAATCCTTTAAAGTCAATAAGAAAAATTCAAGAACCAAGTAAGTTCAGCTAAAGAAAAATTCTGGTGAAAAATGCAATGGACGAGCGCCATATTTATTTTCCTAAGCATTTTTTTTTAAACGATGTTTCCATTTACATGAGATTTTTACATAGAAGTCAATATACATCTCATTAAGTCAACCTTTTTTTACAATGTGATGCCCAGTGATATTTAGTGTATTTTGTCACAACAAGTAAATAGGCCCCATAGTATTAAAAGGATGCAGTGATGAGCACTTATTAATTAGGGGAAAAGGAATGAGACAATTATCTCTAAAAGATTTCATTGCTGAAAGTACATTTATAGATCTAAAATTAATGTTTTACATTGTATTTCATTGTTTCAGCTTGGTAAAAATTAGCAAGTGATAATAATTTGGCTCCCACATCTACACAGTATACATGTATAGCCTTTCATGGGTTTGTGCAACATCCACAAATAAGATATTTCTTGTCATACAAAAGGATTTACAATGTTGAGAGCAATAAATGTTTATCACAGTCAAGAATTAAATCATCAAGCGAATCATTAGACACACATGACTAGTTATGTCCCGTTTGGCTTAGCAAAAAAATTGTGAAACTGCAGGAAAATTTGAAAAATGGCAAAAAATTGGCAAAATTTTGTCAGAAGAAAAAAATTTGCTTCTGCTTTAAAGGGATACTGTCATGAGAAAACATGATTTTTCAGACATCATTTTTAAATCTGACTTGTGACTTGTGCTCTGATAAACTTCAGTCGGTGACATCACCCCTCCATTTTCATCCCCAACAGCCTAACAGCAGAAAAATCGGAAGGTAACCAGATAGCAGCTCCCTGACACAAGATAACTCCTGGTAGATATAAGAACAGCACTCAATAGTAAAAATGCAGCTCCCACTGTGACTCCTTCAGTTACACTGACTAGGAGAAACAATAGCCTGTCAAAAAGCAGTTCCATAGTGCAGCACTGGCTGTTTCTGAAAGCACATGACCAGGCATAGTGACCTGTGATTGCTGCCTACAGTACACACCAATATTACAACAATAAAATACACTGGTTCAGGAATTACATTTTGTATGGTACAGTGAATTATATGCAGTATGAACAGTGTAATTTACCAATAAAAATTAGGAGAGCACAATCACAATAATTTTTCACTGCTACACACCCCATGTGTCTTATCCACTAGGCACCAATGTTGTCAATTTATTAAAAACATGTCTGTGATTTATATATATATATATATATATATATATATATATATACTTGCTATACTGTATATTTAAAATGTGAATTAATTTATTTCAGAGCTAATCTGGTTGTTAATGACCTCTTGTGAAATTCTTCCTGTCTAGTTCTTGTAATATTTCTTATTTGCTCTTGCATTAAAAATATATTAGCACGTATGCTAATCTCTTATACTGTTTACTATACGAGCACATTTCATTTCAGTGGTAATATGCTTTGGAAATGACAGTGGTATAGCTGATTCCAACTGCTTGGAATCTGCTCTTAAGAGTATTTTCTGGGTCTAACATTTAATATTTGATTAAAGGAAAATAATCTCTTCTGCTGAAACTTTAGAATAAAATTAGAAATATGAATTTCCCAAAGCAATATGCATATTTGTAGATTTGTGTAAAAGATTAACAAATCTTACTAGTTCTTAATATGACATTTCCCAGGTTAATCAAGCAATTAACATGCAGTATTCACCAAGATCCATGTTTGGCTATTGCTACAGCTAAGATCTCTCTCTTTTCTAGCTATAGAGATGAGGCCCTAATGAATTATTTCATTAGAACCAACCATCTGGAATATGCTTCAGTCCAGGATGCATTTGTATTCCAGCTTTTAAAAAGTGCAAAGTCTAGAGCAAATGTCCTTTATATAACTGTTATACCTGGTATTTTAGTATAAAATACATACAATATTTTGTTTTCTAAAAAAAGATGAATAAAATATCCTGCATGTTAGGGGCATCTTTACTAAGGTTTGAATGGTAAATTTGAATTTTTTAATAATTGATTTGGTATGGCAGCAGCATTCATATAACATAGCAAATGTAAAGTACACGACTTGTCCCCACAGAGTGGCAACACTCCATTATGCTTTCACTGGTATTCTACTCTCTGGTATGCCGTCAAAGACAAGCTCATTAGAGACTGTGAAGTCTGTCACTCTCAGCAGCATCATGGGTCCCTTCTTTGGCTTCTTTAAGCTTGGCAGGCCACAAGTGAAACTAAATAGATAGTGATGTATCTTCAGGCCACTCTTGGCCGCTTAGCATGGATGGCTTTTTGATTTTGAAATGACTTTTGCTATTTGACAATTCAATTTCTCCAAACACAGTATCCTTTTTCATAAGACCCCAGGGAAGGGGTCAAAAGACCCCCTAACAGTACTAAGCCCCTAGTACAAAGACCACCAAAATGGATAAAGACGTTCTTTTACTCTAAACCGCAAAGCTATGCTAAAGGCAGCAGTTTTTTACAACTTTTTTGAAAATTTCCTAAAAGTATTTACCTCACATAATTTATTACAAACAAAATTAAAACTCTCTAAATATGAACTCCTTGGTTCTTCTGAACAGATGTATGAACAGTATGCATAGATTTACCTAAATATGTTTCCAATAGAAACTCAAAAATTTAAAAAAAAAAAGTGCATATACATTTTTTCAGCTGAAATTAATCATCTGCTAACAAAGCCCCTTGCCTGCAAATTATGTGTTATAACACAGCACAACCCCAGCATATTCTATATTGCCACACATTATTTACTATGTGCATATTTTATCCACTCTTTCTGAGGAGGCATAACTCCATTTTTACAAAAAAAAAGTTGTGGGATGATTACAAAGAAATAGAAAGTGGAGGTATTCCATTTCCCCACATCCCTCAACAGTTCAGCACCACATTTAGGGGATTCTGTGAAGATAATTTTGCAGCTGCCAGAAATTTATGCAATTCTGTTATGACATCATGTAGGAATGGTGATCAAGGTGATTAAGCAGACAAGGCATGGAGGCAGCATGGGTCAATGGTTCCTACACAGGGAGATTTTTAATGTACAGGCACAGATTCCCAAAGGGCTTAACCACAAGTTACACTTTTGCAGTAGGTTGTAAGCTGGTATATAAACTGGTGCTTTTTATTCTTTTTTTTTTTCAAAACAGTATTCTTGTTATTATGATTTGTTTTTCATTAAATAGTGCTGTCATATGGAACTGTGCTCTGTTAACAAGGGTTTAACTGAATTTATCATTTTGTATTATCTGCAGGGCGTATAGTAACAGCACCGGAAAATTACTATTAATATTTTTCAGTTGTAAGCTTGGTATGTACTCGGTCTTTTCTAGTTTTAATTAGACTCTAGTGGAAACACTGTGGGACTTGTTTACCAACATTGGGCAAATTGGAATGAGAATAATGATCTCATCATTGCTTTGCACTCTAAATCCCAATGAGTAACCATTGCAGAAAAACATACATTTGTGATTCTTACTGCAATTGTCCTACAATAGGTAAACCCAAACCATTGTTCCATCTGCTCATCTGTAATAAATGTACCATTAAGAACTGCTACAGGCTGACAGACAGAGAGGACACAGGCAGATTATGGTGATTGACAGTGTATAAAAAACACAGTTAAATGTGAATCAAAGTTGCTTTACTTATCTATAAAGATGTATTTACCGTAAATGTACAACTCCCATTATTTTGATCACAAGTAGCATTGTTAAGTGACGAGTTGTGTATCCACAACGCCTCACTCTTCTAATAAAAGACTGTTTGATTATAAAGATTTTCATGTATTTGTATCTCAGATAAGCCTGAGTTGCTGTAAAGTAATGCTTCATACTCATTATTTAAAGTACAAAGCTTTACATTATAATGGTTCCCTGTCAAGAGTGCTTGTAATTTTTACAGAAATGGCAGCAACCCAAATTCTAAAGACCAGAACAAGGAACACATAACGCTCTCTCCAGTCTCTCTCTCTCTCCACCCAATCCCTTTTTATTGAATGAAATATACAGAAACTGTTTTGTATGCTATTCAATATTTTTATAATGACTTATGTTCCATTCTATAAAGGTTCTGCTTTACCCACTACATATTTAGAAATGCATAAAATATGGAAAATAAATGTTAATGAAACTTTAACAAAATGAGTATTAACTTAAATAAAATGTTTAGGAATGTGTCATCTCACTTGTCTTTAAAGTTGTGGTATAGGTGACACTACTGCACCCTAGGCATGTTCAACTGTTGGATATACTCATATGGAGTATCTGTCTACATGGATTGAGGCTTAACAATCAACACTTCTTATTTCTCCATTACACACATGATATCACTTCAATGTTCTGGATACAGCAATGTAAAAACATAGGGTTACCTGGTTCACAGATTCAGCGACATGTCTAATTAATACATGTGTACACTGTGGGCATCTATTCAACTCTTATACTTAGGGGCATCTATTCGATAAGTCAAATTTTTAATTACTTCCCCTTTAAAAAATTATTCGATTGCCTACTTCGCCAGGTTCAACAATTGAATAGTGGTAAAATCCTTCAAATTCGATATTTGAATTCAAAGGATTTTACTTCCCTTCTATTCATATGGTCGAATTTCAAATTTTTTTTAATTCGAAAATTCGACCAATGATAAATCTGCCCCCTACTGTATATTTTTTAGACCTGTCCCTGGATTTTCAAGACATCTGGTAATCTTGTTTTAAAGAATTACCTTAAAGTTCAGATGAGTACACCTGTTGCTTACATACTATATTTTATAGAGCTATTTAAGGACTTGAATGATAGCATAATAAGAAAAAAACATGTTTTCTAAGTCTAGTAACTAGTAGCATCAATCCAGACCAGTACCTGCTGGTTTACTTGAACTGCACAAGTTGCACAAACTTTAAGACTGTATAACCCAGATATAAGGGGTTTATTTATTATGCTGTGTAAAAAAGTCACCAAGAAAATGGTGTGTTTCATTTTATGCCAAACGAATACCAGCGTTCCGCCGTTATTTTACACTGCTTTTGACCTTTGTAAGTAAGTTCCTGGGGAACTTGCTCACAGGAAAGTGCATAAAATGCTGACATGGCTACTGTGCACTAACCCATAGAAGCAATAAGATGTTTGCTAATAAAGAGGTAACCAGAAAATGCTTCCTTGTGAATAGTTACTATGTGATTAAACTAGCAGCAGACTTTGCAGACATCTCCCCTACGGCTTGGTGAGGGTGTTGTAATTAATGTATCAGGGTTTGCAGATAACACAAAACAATCCAGCCCAATAAATTCTATCCAGGATGTGGCATCCTTGTAACAGGATCTTGACAAACTAGCAATCTGGGCAGCTAGGGGGCAAATGAGATGCAATGTTGATAAATAGTGATGGGTGAATTTATTCGCCAGGGCCGAATTCGCGGCGAATTCCCGCGATTCGCCGCTGGTGAATAAATTCGCGAATCACCAGCGAAATTTTGCTTGGCGAAATTTCGCCGAAAAAACGAGTCGCGCGACGTTTTTTGACGCGACGCGTCGTTTTTGACGCGACGCGTCGTTTTTGACGCAACGCGATTTGACGCGACGCGCGTCAAAATCGTCCCGCGACTCGTTTCGCGAATTTTTTTTATAAAGTGCATTCTTGCACTTTATAAAGCACTTGTAAGACCACATCTAGAATATGCCATACAGTTTTGGGCTCCATCACTCAAACAGGACATTATTGTATTAGAAAGGGTACAGATAAGGGCAACTAAGCTGGTAAAAGGTATGGAAAATCTTAGCTATGAGGAAAGAATGGCCAAATTAGGGATGTTCATGCTGGAGAAGAGGCGCTCAAGGGGTGATATGATAACTATGTATAAATATATAAGGGGATCATCTAATAATCTCTCTAATGCTTTATTCACCAGTAGGTCTTTCCAGCTGACACAAAGTCAACCATTCCAATTAGATGAAAAGAGGTTCCGCCTAAATATTCGGAAGGGTTTTTTTTACAGTGAGAGCTGTGAAGATGTGGCTTTCTCTCCCTGAATCGGTTGTACAGGCTGATACATTAGATAGCTTTAAGAAAGGGTTGAATGCTTTTTAGCAAGTGAGGGAATACAGGGTTATGGAAGATAGCTCATAGTACAAGTTGAATCAGGGACTAGTCCAATTGCCATTTTGGAGTCAGGAAGGAATTTTTTCCCCCTCTGAGGCAACTTGGAGAGGCTTCAGATGGGTTTTTTTTTTGCCTTCCTCTGGATCAACCAGCAGTTAGGCAGGTTATAAAAAAAACGTTAAAAGGTTGAACTTGAAGGAAGTGTGTCTTTTTCAGCCTAACTTACTATGTTATTATGTAACTAATGAAAATTCACCAGAAATACCATCTGCAGAGACATTGGCAATTTACCAACAGACCTAGAGGACAAGTGAATTTTCGATCAGGCAACCAATCGTTACTCCACATATTCACTTAAGTGCAAATTTTACTGAACTTTCACCAGAGTTTCCTTTGCCACCTTGGACCGGGCAAACTGATAATATGAAGCTTCATCCTTTTAAAGTGGAATTGCCTTCAAAGGTCCTAACTATTAAAGATCTTTGTGTTAACATTTTTTTTCAACCATTTGAGGGGCATGCCACATTTGTTTTTGGGTGGGATCTTGTCTAGGGCATTAGCTCTAGGATCTATTTTGTCTTTATTTTGCTTCCTTGGACATTTGTGATAAGTGGCCTCTTCAAGCATTTACGCAAACATCTCTAATAAAGACATTCATACGACCTATATGTATATGCCCTATTAAAATTGACCTAAGCATAAGAGTACTAAAGAAGTTTAGTTAGAAATGGACTATAACGAATGGTTGATATGAAATAGTCATGCTGATTCTCACTTTTCATCTGGTGAAATGACACAAAGTGTGGCAGATTGCTCACTGGCAAAAATATGAACTTTAGTGAATTTGCCCAAATGCCTGTCAATGGAGCAACAGGAAGAGCCTCATGAAAGTGTATTCGCTTTCCTTCGACTGTGCCCGTAGGCATATGGAGAATTACATTGTTATCTCCTGTAGTGATATAGTGATAACAGGTTTTAGTGCTTCAATAAAATCACTAGAGCTTTACAATGTGTTTGTTTTGTCTGTAAAAAATTAAGGCGTTTGTGCCAGAAAAAAAACACAAACATTATTATGCACCTCTTGCCTTCCACATCAAAAAGAGACCCCTCAGCACTCCCCTGTCTGCCTAAGAAGCTGTCTGGGTTACATGTTCAGAAGAAATTTGCAACAAAGGAGCCTCTTTTCCAATGAAAAACAGTTGCAGCATAGTGATTAATGTAGTGTTTTTTCCCCCACAAAGTACCATTTTTCCAGAATTCTGGCATCATTGTCGGTGTTATTACTGCACTGTCTACTGCAGTTTGCATCTGATTTGTGAAAATGAAAGCTACTGTGCATATGTTTTGGGAGCAGTCACTGCAAATAGTTTTGAAGTCTGGTGCCATTTCCATTGTTCAATAGCATAATTTTCAGTGTTTGGTACATCTAAACTGTGGTAATTGAGTGTGGGAACTACAACTGCACTTGCAGAAGGGAATAAACCCTTTTAACTGCAATATAATTTTACCTTTCTATTGACACTAATACATTTGGGAAACTTTCTGAAAAATGCAGCTTCAAAATTCAGAGTTTTCATGCTATTTAACATTTTTTTGGCAAAGCAATATAGAGCAGTTTAGTTAATCACGTATTATAACACACCATACCTCATTTAGTGGGGAGTATAGGCACACTACTGTTAAAAACTTATTGGGCAGATTTGCTAAGGGTCGAAGTGAATATTTGAATTAAATTAGAATTTTTAAAATTAGAATTTCAGAGTAATTTTGGGCTACTTCAACTATTGAATAGTCCAAAATTCGATTTGAATTGAAAAAATTTGAAAATTTTAATTTCGAAGTACTGTCTTTTTAAAAAAACTTAGAATTCAACACTTCGCTACCTTAAAGCTGCCGAATTGCCATTTTAGCCCATGGGGGACTTCCCAGAACCTCTACCAGAAGTCAGGGAAAATCTAAGGTTTTTTTGAAAATTGTTCGAATCGTTCAAATCAAACGATACATTTGAACGATTCAAATTATTTTAAACTGCCTTTAAAAAAAATTGATAGTCGAATTTAGGAGTTTTAGAAACATTAACCTTATGACTGATGTTTGCAGAGTCATTACACATCAATGATCACACAGATAATGCTTGTGAGAATAGCATGCCCAATAGTATCGTACTGTATGTGACTCTGAAGCAGTGGCTCAGGAGAAACTTGTTACTCATCAGTGACCTTGGTTGTTGCTCCCAGTGGCCTCAAACCTGGTGCTTAGTTTTGAATTAAAAGCCTGGAGGCAAGTTTTGGTTGCATAAAACCAGGGGGCAGATTTATCACGGGTCGAATTTTGAGTTCATGGGATTTATTTAAAACTTAATCAAATGAACTCCCATTAACTCAACATTTGACCAATTGCAATTGATTAAAAAAATAGAATGTGTAAAACTCGGGTGAATGGAATTGACCTGCAAACTTGAATCAAATCAAATTGGATTCTAGTTTTTACTCTCATAGAAACTCGAATGTCAGAAAGGCAGCAAACAATGCAATAATAATTGCAATAATAATTGAATAAGTTAATTATTGTTAAATATAGAGCTGGTAATTACCTGGTTAACGCCAGTGTTAACAACACAATTGATTAGTCAAATAAATACTTATAAACCAAATAACCTACAACGAACTTCTTTCATTCTATAAGACACAATCTTGAATTAAATTTAAAGGTAAAACACTGATTAACCACCTTTGAATGAATACTCTAATTGGCACATTTACTAAAGGTCGAAGTGAATATTCAAATAAAATTTAAATTAAAAAAAATCTGAATTTTGAATTAATTTTGGGCTACTTTGAATAGCACAAAATTTGAATATTCGACAAGTCAAATTTTCTAAGTACTGGCCCTTTAAAATCCTTTGACGTTGACACTTCAGCACCTTAAAGCTGCCGAATTGCCATTTTAGCCTATGGGGGACCTCATAGAACCTCTCCTTAAAAAAATTTTTAAGTTCCAAGTATTCTAAGGATTTTGCACAAAATCGTTTGAATCCTTTAATTCAAACGATTCAATCAAATTCTTTTTATTCGATCAATAATGGACCTGTTTGATCAAAATAGGTAAATTTTCGATCGAAAAAGCCCATTTAAAAAACTTTGAGGGTTGAATTTTGAAGTTTTTTAACTTTCAATATCTGGCCCTTAGTAAATCTGCCCCTTAAAGTGCTAGTGCTAAACCTACTTGCAATCACTAATAACTAATGTGCATAAATATATAAAAGTAGGTTATAACAGAGACAAGCCAACCTGTCTGGTATAGGAATTGAATTGATAAACCGAAACTAGCATTTGAGAAGTAAAAGTAGGAAAATGAAAATAGTTAGGAGGTGGAGAAGTCCCAAGAAACTACTGCCTGTTGTCTGGCCCTGGGACCCCACAAGGGGAGAAAGTAGGACACTGGGGACTGTGGTCTCAAGTCTACCTTACTATCTTATATTTATGCACATTGGTTATTAGTGATTGCAATTAGGTTTAGCACTAGCACTTTAAAGGGCATCTATCATGAAAAACAGTTACCCCCAACCAAATGTGCGGGCTGATAGAGCCCGCATTCCGGTTGGGGGTACTGGGGTTTTTTTTTTTTTTAAAAATAAATGCCCCCCGCCAGCGCCAGTGCGCTCGCACCGGGAGGACTAACATGATCCCCAGTTCTAATCTATATAGGGTACTTGGAGTACAAGTAGTCCCATCAAATAAATATACCAATAATAGGTAATGTCAAAGATCCATAACCTTACCTGCCCCACAAATAGAGAAATTCAAAACAAATGAACAAAGGTGAAGAAACAATGAACAATAAAGGTCATCCCTATTCTACATTGACTAAAGGGTAGTATAGCATATTGAGATAATACTCTGCCCAAATGTATTCTATAAAACATTAAGGTATGTTGAATAATAACATGGAGGATGTGAGGTGCATAAAGAGAAGTAGCAGTAGCCGCTCTATCATGCAATGACAGCCTGGATCTGAATATAATGCTTTTGCCAAAAAAAAGTATAGTGATCTTGAAAAAGTTACATCATTTTGTTACATGGTTTGTGTAGTCAAGCATACAGTTAAAAGGATATAAAATTACAGAAATCACTGAGTAATAACAGTTATATGCTACTTTAAAATTATCATTCAAATGTATTTATTAATGCATATGGAAAGTTGCTGAGAATTGCATTTTGTTTTATTATTAAAAAAAAGTGAACATCCACTTTTACGAGGAAATAAAAAAGGTTCATTCAAGCATACACAGACACATGCATGGGGTCTTTAATTGTCTGAATCTGCAAATATTTCCAGTACTATTTCCAGATTTTCAGTGCTACAAGATGGAAATATGTTGATGTCAGATGGAAAAAACCCACTAATGCTACCAACAGTGAACACCAGTGTAAAATTAAAATGATACATATAAATAAAAAAGGAATGTTCTTGGCTAGCTGAATTGTCAATTCCTGAAAATCGGCAAGGATTGCATTAAAAGGAAAATAATGCAAGGTAAAGGGTTCATAATGATTTGGTACAAATTATTAGGAATAGATTGCACTTCTCGTTCTTTTAACGCATTATATATTTTATCTTTTGTAACATCACAATTTAAATTGCTTATATCCACCCTCAATAACAGACATAGAATTGTATTTCCAAAAAGGCAACAGTTAACAATATAAATAATATAGGCCGAAGGCTCAGTAATCACAATTTTATCTCATAATGTTAACTAATAGTGATGGGTGAATTTATTCTCCAGGGGCGAATTTGCGGCGAATTCCCGCGATTCGCCACTGGCGAATAAATTTGCAATACACCAGCAAAAATTCGCTGAAAAAACGAGTCGCGCATCGTTTTGACGCGACGAAAGCGACGCGCGTCAAAAACTACGCAACATGTTTTTCCTACACAATGCCTGCTGTGGTGGGCTCAGATTCAGTCTAGCTATCAACGAAGATAAATAGCTTGATGTAGACTGACATCCCAGAAATTTTAAACTGACACCTTAATAAATTTTTTTTTTTAAAAAACTGAAATTCTCAGTGCCAGTCCCAAATATAGATCACACTGCAAAATACTGCCCTGAATCAAAGGCATTTTGTATGAAGTAGGGTATTGTATATGATATACCACTTAAGCATTATGATTTTTCCAATTAATGATATAAAAATATTTTTCTTGATAAAAATCAGAAGAGATGCAGAAACCATTACATATGGTTAACATGCGGAAAACACTAGGTTCAGATAGAATCCATCCTTTGCTTCCAACAGAACTAAGCTCACTTTTAGCCAGAATGCTTATTTATGGATTCAATATCACTTAAGAATGACTACAGAATTGAAACAAGAAGACTAAAAATATTAAACATTACTATTACTCATAGAGTCAGATTAATGACCCTTGATTTTCTAATTTATTTACTGCTTTATTGCACATGCTTACTCTATCTACTTTCACGCTGACCATATAGTATGTACTGTATAAGGGGGATTCTTATCCAGCTGGTACCCAGAATGGCAACTTATCATGTCAAAGCTCTTTACCCTAAATGCATAACAACTAAAATTTTAAATGAAATGCATTATTACTAGTAGTTATGAGTGAAAATTTTCACCAAATTTCACCACAAAAATGATGCCCATAGAAAAAAGAAGTTGTTTTCCATGGACTTCAATGCATTTCTGCAAATTTTCTCCATTTCGTGAATTTTCAGCGAAGCAACACAGGTCAGATTTGCCCATCGCTAATTGTTACATTAAAGCAGCATTTTGCCTAAAAAACAATTATGTCTTTCAGAAGCTCAAGTACATGTGCAAACTGATTTCCTCTGCCACATCAATAAAGGCAGAAATGCATTTTCCAAGGTTTCAGTGTATTAAGTTTATAATAAGTTGTAGGCTATCAAATCTTTTCATATTTTCACATAAGCTCGCATAACATTAAGATATGAACTAAGCAGTTATAAAATATTCTGTTCTGCTTTAGGATAATTTCCCAGAAGCTGGTTAATTCTCAGAACTATAATAATTAGCAATGTGCATAACTGAAAAGGTATCTCAGGTCAAGGAAAACCAATCATTATATATTGGAATATATTATGTAGGGACTAAGGCTACCTGTGTGTGTAGTTCATGTACTGATAAGATATATTGAAAACAACCCAGGAAGATAAAAATGTGACACAATGTAAACAACAAAGTACATGTAAAGAATATTAAATGCATTCAAGGCAAACAGAAGACAAAAGTGAGCTGTGCTTCATTGAGATAATAACTCAGATACAATCTGCAAATATTTATTTTATTCATCACAGCAAGACTATGTACACCAAATGCCAACAACACATACAGATATTTTGTATATACAAGTATTGGATTTGTAATCCAGAATGCTCAGTAAACATTAAATAAACCCAATAGGCTGGTCTTGCTTACCATAAGGATTAATTATATCTTAGTTTGGATCAAGTACAAGTCATTATTTTATTATATATGCCTGCGGCGTCACTAATAAAGAATTATGGGGAGCTAGGGTAGACAGGGGAATGGGGTTACTAAGGGGTCATGGGGAGGAGTGAGGGGGCATACAGTTTACCAGCTAAGGAGGTCCCTTACATAGTTACACAGTTACATAGTTAAATTGGGTTGAAAAAAGACAAAGTCCATCAAGTTCAACCCCTCCAAATTAAAACCCAGCATACATACACACACACACACACCCCATACACTCTTTTACACAAACCATATATGCCCATAGCTATACTAACTGTAGAGTTTAGTATCAAAATAGCCTTTGATATTATTTCTGTCCAAAAAATCATCCAAGCCCCTCTTAAAAGCATCAACAGAATCAGCCATCACAACATCACCTGGCAGTGCATTCCACAACCTCACCGTCCTGACTGTGAAGAACCACCTACGCTGCTTCAAATGAAAGTCCTTTTCTTCTAGTCTAAAGGGGTGGCCTCTGGTGCGGTGATCCTCTTTATGGGTAAAAAGGTCCCCTGATATGTGTGTATAATGTCCTCTAATGTATTTATAAAGTTTAATCATGTCCCCTCACAAGTGCCTTTTTTCCAGAGAAAACAACCCCAACCTCGACAGTCTACCCTCATAATTTAAGTCTTCCATTCCTCTAACCAGTTTAATTGCACATCTCTGCACTCTATCCAGCTGATTTACATCCCTCCTAAGTGCATAACCTTGCATTTATCAACATTGAACCTCATTTTCCAGTTTGCTACCCAGTTTCCCAACTTAGACAAATCACTCTGCAGAGTGGCAGCATCCTGCATGGAACCTATAGTTCTGCACAATTTAGTATCATCTGCAAAAATAGAAACCGTACTTGCAATGCCCACATCCAGGTCATTAATAAATAAGTTGAAAAGTAAGGGACCCAGTACAGAGCCCTGCTGTACCCCACTAACAACACTGGTCCAATTAGAAAATGTTCAATTTACCACCTCTCTTTTACAAGGAAAACAGGATAATACAAATTTAACATATAATTCTTCACTAAGTAATGCAAATTTAAAAAGTTAAAGTAATAACCTCCGCTGCATGAGTTTGTCAGGTAAAATGGGAGACCTAGAATTAATTTCATGCTCTAAAATCATTAGCTCACTATACCTTCTGCTAAATCTCCCCTATCTCCACTGCAGTTCTAGCTGAGGCAGGTATTTTGGATTTCACTGACTCCTCCTACCTATATCTTCACAGCGAACTCTGAAATCTTGCACATGCTCAGTTGAAATTTCTTGCTTGCCTAATAAACTTTCTAAGCTATTTTGAAATCTGCCAGACATGTGTTAGTGATGCCACCTTCTGGAAATTGGTGTGTGCCCTTCATTTGCATAATGACATCACCAGCACGTGATAAGATAGGGAAATCTCATGATAATTCTAGAGTTTTATAAAGCTAGGCATTTTGGGTAGAATACTCAGGGCAGTGCTACAATCTGAGCATGCTTGTGAACTCATTTGCATGTTGTAGTCACAGTACGGACTCCCTCAGTGAGAGAACCCATTTGATTTTTCAAAAACTGTTTTGTTTTTCAAAAACGTGTATTTGTAGTTTGAGTAAACATGTTTAGGTTGTACTGGTTGTCAGGTTGTTAATATGGGGCAGATTTACTAAGGGTCGAATTTGAGGGTTAAAAAACCCTCAAATTAGACCATAGAATTTTAAGGGAATTAAAATCCTTCAATTCGCAATTCGATTGATCGAACAATCGAAATAATTCGATTGATTGATAAAATAGTTCTAATCGAACGCTTCGTACGATTTTAACCATTAGATCAAATTTTTTTATTTAATCAAGAATAGTGATGGGCGAATTTATTCGCCAGGGGCGAATTTGCGGCGAATTCCCGCGATT
>CM044434.1:112179192-112211500 GCA_024363595.1 Xenopus borealis | reverse complement strand
GCGAAGCGAAACGCGGCCGTTTCGCCCATCACTAATCAAGAATAGCCAAACCCAATTTGGTAGGCAGATTCTGGCGAACTAGGCAGTCGAATAAAAATTTAATGAGCAAGTTATTCAACTGTCGAATATTCGAATATTCAAATAGATTTTTATTAGAATTATTCAAATTATTCGAATTCTTCAAAGTCTTCAAAAGCATTTGAAAATTCGATTAGAAATTTCTGAAAATCCCTTAGGGGCAAATTTACTAAAATTCTCTTAAAATCCTACGAATCCATTCAAAATGGATAGTTTTAGGCTATCTTTTTGCTCGATATTCTATTTCTCGATGAAATCGTACGATCAGATACCGATTGTTCGATTTCATGAAATAATTGTACTTTTGCCTTCGAGCCTCCAAACAATTCATAAGTTTCGAATGATCGAGGTGTTCGATTGTATGAATAGTATTCGAGCAAAAGAAGCCTATTTGCAAAAGAAGCCTATGCGGGGGATTCCCAAAGGCTTCTATTGGTATTCGGTTGGTTCAATCTTGCGAAGTAGGCATTCAAAGGATTTAAAATCCTTCGAATATCCGATCATTCGATCTATTCGATAATTCGATACTTCGGTATGACAACTTTTTATTCCAGCTCGTTCAAGTAACGAACTAGTAACTAAAACACTAAATTTCAAGCATGTAAACTCTGAAAGTATAATGGAATCTTTGTAATATAATAATTAATAATTATAATAATTAATAATAACTACGTGGGAAATGCTTTTTACTGGGTTTAACACAGAACAAAAATGTGAAGTCTGTAAACTGCTGCTTAATAAATATACGTCAAGATATTCCCCTTGCAAGCAAAGAACGTCATTGCAAAGCAAAACCTTTTTGGTTCAATAGAAGTGTTGGTGGGTAAGAAAGCTTTTAAGGCTTTCAAGTTAGCTGGGACGGTCAAATTTTTTTTTATATGTATTATATTCAGCAGGTAATCATTACTTTGCTGTATACTATTAAATGCACTTGGTTCTTATGTTTATGAGAAGAATCTCTGTCACTTTTGTTATTGGTAACTGCATCTTACAGATTATGTATGTCTGCCTGCATAGGGTATTATTTAAGCAGAATTAAGTGAAGCATCTGTCATAACATAGCATGAAAATGCACACTGGTATTCTTACTTTAATAGCATGAATTTCACTAAAACAACCTCTCTATATTTATCACGTTGTCAGGAACTCCCTAGTCTAGAATCAGACACTGGGGTGCTGTGCCAGTGAGACTTCTCAGGGAGCAGCACCGCACTGGTTACCAGGGGCAAAAAACACTGTTCCTGGAAACTTTCTGTTTTGTCCAGGCCATCTAAGTTCCTTTCCTGTAGGTCAGTTCCTGCCCTGCCCTTGACCTCCATGTTCAGACTCCTCTGCTTTGCCCCTTGGCATATTTGAATTCTTCTTGTCTGCTGCCTGCTAGTGATGGGCGATTCTATCCCATTTCGCTTCGTCAAAAAATTCGTGAATTTCCAGCGGCGCCAAATCACGGGAATTCGCTGCGAATTCGTCCATCACTAATGCCTGCCTGCTTTAAGGACTTTTATTATGTTTTGCTTGCCATCCTCCCAAACCCTGTGCTTGGGTGTGGACTTGATGTCACATCCTGCCTGGATTCAAATGGTCTTTTATGCCACCTACATTATTACTGCTCTATCTGAGCAGGCAGCTGCACTTAGTTTATGTTGTAATTTTCATTTTCAGGTAGGCATAGTGAATTCAGTTGTTGCTGTTTGGTCACAGGTGCTCAGAGTTTGACATCAGTGTGGCTACAAATCTGTGCTCATTTCATTGCCCACTGCAGGTCATCTTTGCTTGTTCCTCAGTTGCTGATTCCGGTTCTTTGTGTTAATTTCTGGTTCCCACTTGATAAAGGGCATCTGCTCGAAACATGTACTGTAGTGTCTAATAAAGGAACACTTGCAGCAAAGTACTGCGCTTCTCCTAGTCTGATTCCACTTATTTCTTTTTGTGAATCCTACCTATCTCCTGTTTCTGTGGTTGTTCCTTTGGTACTGACTCTGCCTGACTGACTATGGTTATTCAGTCTCTACTGGCTCCTTCCCTGCTCTATGTTTGGCTCCCTCGCTTGCCCCTGTGGGAGTTGTTGGATTCCTGTGAGACTTGGTAGCACCCAAGTAGCTGAGGGCTAGGCCCAAGACCAAAATTGGCCTAGACCAGAATCCAGTCACTCCCCCCTGGGATTTGCATTCATCATACTGTACATGACATTTATTTAATTGCAGCCTGCTCAGCAAGTTGCATGGAGTGGGACTTTGTTCTCTGTATTCTCATTACACATTTCTGCTGAGGTTTGTGTAAACTTTTCAATTATTAAATCTTTTTGTTTGAGCCTCAGTAAGTATTCAAGTGGTAACTCGGTGACTCCTGCCAAGTAATTCAGATACATATGTTATTTGCCTTTCCAACATACTGTAATTGAATGTAAATGTAATTTATAATTGAATTCTTATATTCTGCTTACATTTTTTTATACAGTACCTTGTCATGTTACAGCGTAACATGATCCAGTGATAGGTGAGTAGTGAAAACTACAATATTTAGATGGCAGGTCTTTAAAAGTACCATTATATAA
Organism: Xenopus borealis; assembly: GCA_024363595.1. NCBI lineage: Eukaryota > Metazoa > Chordata > Amphibia > Anura > Pipidae > Xenopus > Xenopus borealis. Next base: position 112,208,868 of record CM044434.1, on the reverse strand, counting down.
ACCATTATATTTGCTCACTATAGGAATGTTTGGACACTGTAGTGTGTTGGTTGGGGATATGGGTAGAATTATTCAGTGTGTCTTAAACTGTAATATAATATACTTTTGTCACTGCTAGAAGCTGACTGTAACTGATAGTACATTGGGAAAAACAATGTTCATGAGGCTTGCAAGGTTGTTGGTCTAAAGGCCTATCTATATCATGTTTTATACATAATATTTTATGAAATGGGTAAAACAAAATTTTCCAAAAACATTATGTAAAAACAATGAGGGAGGTGTGTTTAATTTTACATGATGTGAATGCCAGATTTGATGCCATTATTTTACATTGCTTCTGGCTGAAGTCACTTTACGCATACGAATTTCATTTTTTTAACAGCACAATCGATATGCCCCTTAATTTTAAGGCACATACCTTTAGTACTGGGTTCGGTTTTGTATATCAAGTATAAATATACAGTACATGAGGATAAAACAATGGAATTTTTCTTCTGTACATGCTTATTTAACACCTTCATGACATTTTATCAGACCCCGGATGCTCTATTTTGACAGCTATGCTTCTTGATGCTACTGCCTCAGCCAATGTGATGCATTTTAATACTACATCATGCCAAAAACTAATTGGATCTTTCAATGTCATTAACCCTAAAATATTCCTTTGGCATTTAGTTTAATGATGAAATAAATACAGGGTTTATCCTTTTAATTTTCTTCAGAAGATTAAAGTTGTAGCAAACTGAACATTAGCATTTCTCCTGATGCAATATGTATATGTAGAAAATCACCCAATATAAAATAATTGAAGTCAGATTTAGAGTTGACCCCATGAGTTCCATGAAAATGTTTTATAAAACAGTTTAGATAATCAAGATAAAATGGTGCTGAAACACATGTAAACACATCTAGTATCAATATTTAGCATACTTGTCACATATGGCATCTTCACTGTGTCATCTTCCCATGTCTGAGAATCCCTCTTAGCAATGCAAAAACAGGGTCAATATCTATAGCTGTAATGTGAGCTCAGTAGCATATGACAAATACAGTGGTTGTTTGCTGTATACTAAATGATCAGTAGTTGAATATAATAGCAGCACCAGTTAACACCATGGAAAATATATAGTGATGGGCGAAACGGGCGCGTTTTGCTTAGCCGAAAAATTCGCGAATTTCCAGAGAAATTCGCGAATTGACGGAAAATTCGCGAAATGCGTCGCGCGTTGCGTCGTTTCCGACGCGCCGCGCCACGTCGTTTTTGGCGCGCGTCGCATCAAAAACGACGCGCAACTCGTTTTTGGCGGCGAATTTTTGGCGGCGAATTTTTCCTGCCGTTTCGCAAATTTATTCGCCAGCGGCGAATCGCGGGAATTCGCCGCGAATTCGCCTCTGGTGAATAAATTCGCCCATCACTAAAAATATACAGTACGATCACATCATATGTCTAAAAATAATTCACTTATTAATACACATAGACACAAATATATGCAACATATTTGACACTATGAATGTACAGAACAAAACACTGGGAGACTGGGATAGTTGGAAAAAGGAACACCTGCATGCCACTATTTCAACTATGCTTTGTTTTGTATACGATATGAGGAATACTGTAATTTAGAAAGGAACCTACACATATTTATTTTGGAGGCAAGGAAGCAACAACGAATTGATTGACCCTTAATCCTTTTGAAAAGATTAACACAGCAATTTAGTGATGAGCGAATTTATTCGCCAGGCGTGAATTTGCGGCGAATTCCCACGATTCGCCGCCGGCAAATAAATTTGCGAAACGCCAGCGAAAATTCGCCTGCCGAAAATTCACTGGCGTAAAAAAAAAAGAGTTGCGCAGTGAAAATGACGCACGGTGAAAATGACGCGACGCTTTGAAAATGACGTGACACGCATCTAAAACGTGCCACGACTCATTTCGTGAATTTTTCGCCAATTTTTGGGTGAAGCGAAACGGGATAGATTCGCCCATCACTACAGCAATTGTGTAATGGTCATGTGGGAGAGCAGGTTAGAATGGACGAAGGAGATGCTTTATGTATAATATGTTACACTATAACAGTTCCAGGAGTAGTGCCCAGCTGTAATAGCACCAATAAGATAAAACAGGATACCAGCAAGTGATTCCTGATGTTTAGTTGATGTAAGTAATTAGACTTATTGCAAACTTTACACTTCATAATACATTTTGCCATTATATTATACAAAAATTCATTCAACCATTTAAACTGACAAATAAAGAAAGATAGACAGATAATGGATAAAGATTGATTTATTTCGATACATACAGTATAGCCACAAGTAGTGATGAGTGCAATCATTTGTCAAGTTTTGCTGAAAAAATTGAAAATTTTCACCAATTCACAAATTTTTGGCGAAGTGAAACAGGTCAGATTTGCCCATCACTAGCCACACGTACATGAACAATTATCTTAACACTTTGGACCAGTTATGCAGTTTTTATAAACAGATGTGTTGTTCTTTAGTAAAATTGCATGCAGTTTACAAGTCCAAAGAAATGTTTTGCAAACTTCCTTTACAAGAAAAAGCATTATTTTGCAGTTTAAAATATCTATTTTGCCAGTGACTTGAGAATTAAGAAGTCAAAATTACTGTTTCGATTTTGAAATGCTTTAAAGTTCTTGCCAGACAGTGCAAACTTTAAAAAGAATAGAGTAGACAATTTGGTCATTTTACTTTGTCCCTTCCTTACTTTGCCCTGCATTAAATCCATTCCTTATGAGAAAGTACAGCATTTTATTATTTTTTTCCCTGCTAGTCAGTGGTGTAACTAGGGTCTCACACTGGACAGCCCATACATCAGAACCTACTAGACCCCCAACCCCTTCTAGATGCATATGAGTGTGATAATCATTAAAGATCAATTGGATCCTTGAATCATCTCCAATGGACCCTAGGGGCCACATAATGTGTGTTAGGAAGCAGTGACCCTGTTAATGAGGCTTAACCAGAGACAGGTTAACTCTTTAATTGCACTTTCTAGGAGAGTGAGACAGAGGGTTTAAATATGTAGCATGAGCAGCTTGTGCTCCAACAAGGAGTGTAGTAGGGAGTTGCTCTCCACTAGGCTTTGAGTCTGCCTAAAGTGAATGGACTGCAGCTGGAAAGGGAATCAAGCTTAGATATATTCTCCCTCATTTCCACTGTATGGGATTCGGAACTACAATAGGGCATTCCATATTGGAGGTGAACCTTAAACTTCCCTAGAAGTGGTACTGGTGATACAGTTTACTGCCTCTGATTGAACTGTCCTGGCATATTTTCCATCTTGCAAATACATTACCTCTGTGTGAGTGGTAGTTAAACTTCACCTTTCCTACAAATCTTCCACATAGTGAAGACCTGCCTTGTTACTTGATATTGAGTCCAGATGAAAGACAGGACAGTTTGGTGAACAGACATGGCAAGTTCCAAAAAATCAGAGCCCGATGCAAAACTAATACAGGAGACTTCCAAACCCTGACGAAAACATTGTACTAAACAAGGGGACAAGCCAAGCTAAAGGACATAGTTGTAGTATTGGACATACTACTGAATAGATATAGTATTGGAATAGACAAGAGACATGAGAATAACAAGGTTGGTACATCAACAAGCAGTGGGGCTTATTTGATTACACATACGAGGCATGCATATGAGATGAATGAAGAGGAATACTGGAGAGCATGTTCATGCTGAAATTAGAGCAATTTTTACTTCTACTATGCAATGGTTTTCTTCACAGGGACTGAAGAATCACTTGTTCTTATTGGATTGTCCCCTGCATTTGAGTTCAAATGGTGCCATTTACAATATCTGTCCTGTCCAAATATTTCTCCATGAAGCTTGACTAGGCATTAAGAATGGAAAACAGCATATTATTTGTATAAAATATAAGATGCCCTCATCTCTTTTTTAATGTAGACAGTATCACTGTAGAAATGGCATTGCAAAAAAAGTAAGATGTACACTTCTCACTTTTTTTTACCAGGGTAACTTAAATTTACTCCAGCTGTTTTATTTGTCATGTTAAATGCTTCATTACATTCCAGTTTCTTTGTGGCAGAAGTCTTCCACTGTGTTTTACCCAATTAGAAAGACACTTATATTACAGATAATTACACATACATCTATGCTGTGCCAATAAAGAAGGAAAGGAAGGATTTACAATATTTACAAAATCAGATAAAAAAAGATGAATATGTTCTACAGCTGCATATGGAAAAAATTGAGATAAAGAAGCAAGTTAAGCACAAACAATAAAACTGATTAAAGTAAGTTCTGTCAGCTGTAAACCTTAATGGTTACTATCAATCAACCAATAGGCATCCATAGCAAGAGTGCACATTCAACTAAATAAACAATAAAAATTAGAAACAATTAGAAAATGGTCTGGAGTTAAATTACAAATATTATAATATACCTTTTTTTTATTGTTTTCAGAACTCACTGTGTGCCAAATGGTAAATATATACATGAAGTGTGGGGGGGAGTATAGTTACAATAAAGTGAATCCCTCAACCAAAAAGTGAAAAGAAAATGCAGTTCTAAGAAAAGCCCCAGGCATGAATTACACATTGTCAATGTTTTTAAATTAATTTGTAAATGCAATTGCAATTGAACATAATTCTTTGTTCTCTGTGTCAGACTTTTAAAACAATGTAAAATGAGTCAGTTCTCTTTTGAGGTGGCTTGCAACACTGTTTCCGGACTTATATCCAGGAAAGCAGAGAATGTAAACAGTCAGACAAATACTGTTTACAGTAGCAATTACATTTACAAATCGTTTAAATCTTTTGAAAATGTATAATTTATCTATTGAAGACATTTGCTTTCACTGTGCAAAGAAGTTTTTGGGTGGTGGAGAACTCTCCCATGGTATATAAGTGCATTTAAACATGGGTTACATCTTTAAAAAAAAAAGAGAATATATCATAACATGCAATGCCATAACTAAGCAATCAAAATAGCAAAAGACAAATGATCTTTAAATGAGTATATGTTATAAATAAAAACAGAAAATGACAAGACATTACATGATTGTGATAACTTACCTGGTAGTAATATTTGGACTGTCAGTTTTCAAAAGAAAAGTGATAAAAAGTTTTATCAGTAACTGTGACAGGCATTAGTGATATTGTTTTTCCAGAAATTGCAGTTATAACACGTTCTGTATTGTATATAATGCCAGATATGAATTAAGCTGCAGTGGTCTCAGTGGGACAGTTTCTATCTCTGGTATAGAAAAGGGGAAAATACACAAAAAGAGGCTCTCAAATGATGTACAATTTATAAAAAAAAATTATTTTGTAAGGCAAAACACACGCGATTAATGGATGTGCATGTGGTGATAAAGCAAATCAATTCTTGTTTGGTATTGTCCCTAGGTACAAACAGAAGAAAATCAAGCACTTGCTGACATATGCGTTTTGAAAAAATAACATCCTTATAGTATCAATAACCCCAATACCCAAGTCAGTAATGAACCTACATTTCATAATTTTTTTAAAAAGACCTTTAGGGTGATTATTATAATAAAAGTCAAAGTTTGCTGATGGGTAAGTAAACCATAACCAGATTTGTTTATAACAAATAACAGCAAGTACATGCTACCTGTTTTTTTTTCTACAGCTAAATACTGTATACCCTTCCCACAGACTTCTAATGCATCTTGGTCTGTTTTATATAGGGGCAATTTTATATTTAGGTCTCATGAATGCAATGTAATAAAGCATGACAAAATAATTGTAATGGTCAATAACATCACAGTTGTGGTCATATACATCACAATCTCAAATTTAAGGGAATTGCAGTAGAACTGCAAACGTAATTATTAATATATTAAGGAATATTTCCTGTTATTAATTTTAATGCTGCATTAGGGAGAAACACTTGTATATGCAGTCAAATACATTTTAAATAAAGGCTTTATGACAAAAAATATTAAAAAGTTACAATATCATAAATTAGATATAAACTAAAAGGGAAGCTGTCACAGGAAAACATTTCTTTTTGCAAAATGCATCAGTAAATAGAGCTCTTTCAGTAGAATTGAAATCTGTTTTTCAAAAGAGCAAACAGATTTTTTTTTTAATTAGTTTTGAAATATGACATGGGGCTAGACATGTTGCCAGTTACCAAGGTACCCCTAGTCAAGTGGCATGTGCTCTGATAAACATCAGTCACTCTTTACTGCTGCACTGCAGGTTTTAGTGATATCAGCCCTCTCCCTTTATCCCCTGCAGCCCTTCATCAGAACAATGGAAAGGTAACACAATGATGATTGTCAGCACAATGATACTTGTAGCGCTGGCTCCAAAGAATGAACACTGGTTCCAATATCAATTCAGCTTTATTATTTCACACAGTGCAGAATCACATTCACAGTGGGTGTGCTAAACCTATGTGTTTCATGACTGCATCATCAGCACTTCCTCATAACCCTGAGGAAGTGCCGATGATGTAGGCATGAAACTCATAGGTTTAGCACACCCACTGTAAATATGATGCCGCACTGTGTGAAATAATAAAGCCGAATTGATATTAGAACCAGTGTTCATTCTCTGGAGCCAGCGATACAAGCGAGTATACAGGAGGTGAACCCGAAGTCTCGCGATAGCTGCAGCCGGCTAGAGAACACTGTGTGCTGGGTTGAGCTCTGCCATAACAGCATCTTTGTTAACATTATAACCCGATGATTATTTCCTGGTACCTATATTACTTAAAAATGCTTCCATTCCCCTCCTAGTGGTAGATATGAGAATAGAACTTATTAGTATAAAAAGTCCAGCTAAGCTTATTTTGACTTTAGTTACATTGAGTAAGAGCAATAGCAGAGCAATAGCATGTCTGGAAGTAGTTCCACTATGAGGTGTTCGTTCTTTCTGAAAGCATATGACCAGGCAAAAAAAAAAAAGAATACATGTATTGCTTCATTATAACATTTTAAATGATTATGTGAAATATACACAGTGTAATTTACTAATAAGCACAATTCTATAAAAAGCATGACAGAATACCTTTAAGCTGGCTAGTTAAGAATAACTGAACTATGTGGACATTTTTTAAAAGTATTTTCAAGATTTTTTTTAGGGTTTTCTTGTGAAATATAATGCAAAGTTGCTTTGTTCATCAACAAGAACAAAGAGCAGTACAGAGAATATGAAAAAAAATATATTCAAAAAATTTTATGTAAATATACTAATTAAATGTTGCTTTCTTTTTTCTAAAATGTGGATCAAAGCAGCTGAATAACAACAGAATGATTTCTGTTGGTAACCTCAGTGGTGCAATTTAGCATGTGTTAGTAAATAAACACCCAGTGGTCTCTTTCATTTCCATTCTCGGAAATCATTAGGGTTCAATACACTTACACTTCCTACCAGGCAACATATGGGATACTATTTACACAGCCTTTTAGCACTATTAAACTAAAGTGCTGTCACATGAACATTAGTAGATAGCTGCAAATAATTCCATCAGCAGATAAAATACAATATCTAAACTCAGTTTTTCTCAATAAATTTATAATCTTACTGTGACTCTAAAAAGTGCCATTTTAATAACATTTAAGGACTCATTTACCAGTGATCATCATTTTCATTAAATGATGCTCCCTTTTGCTGTAAAACTGATACACTTTCTTATTGCATTTATTTACTTTTACTTTATTTGAAAATGTCATGTTTATGACATGTTAGAGCTTTTGGAGGGTTATTTCTTAGGGGCAGATTTATCAAAGGTTCAATTTCAAAGTGCAAAAACTGCAAAGTTAGAATTCAAAAAGACTAACCAAAATTAATTCAAATTTTTTTAATAGGTCAGTTTTCAATTGACTAGGTCAGTATTCAATAGTTTGAATTGAAGTAATAGTGCATTCGATTAAATTCATTTGTTTACCAGATTAACAGTCTAGCATAGTAATTCTGTTGTGGTGGTATAATATATGCTGTATACGGACTGTTATAGTATAAATGTAAAGAAAGAGAAGAGAAATAAAGAAGAATTAGAAATATAGAGCAAAGAGGGGTAAAGGAAGGTAGGGCTCTCTTCCTTACATACTGTAGAAGGATAATAATAAGGCAATACCTTACTGTACATAATGGTGGTATTAACATCCTAAGACTCAGTAAGAGGCAATATACATTGTGTTCACAGATTAATTGGGAGGAGCACTTGAATCGGCTTCACACCAGGTCAAACAGGGCGACCAGGTAGCATTATAGTTGTCCATTTTGTGGGGAATCATTGCTGTACGTTTGTCATGACTCACCCTGGTGGTCTAGGGGGCCGGCGGGGACGCCCGCCGCGCTCTCAGCGGGGACGCCCGCCACGCTGATCTGTTTCTTTCGCTGCCGGTTCTTCTATGTCGCGCGCGCCGCGCTACTTCCGGGTTTATGCTCCTGGTCGCGCTGCGTGGTGACGTCAATGCGCAAAGGCGCCAAATTTGAATGTATTTAAAGGGGCATTTTCTAATGTGTAGTTGCCCGTAATAGGTTTTGTTCCTGGTGCCTTTTACTTGTGCTTCTAAAGCTTCTGATCTGTCTGATACCTGTGTTTGACCCTGCCTGGCTGTTTTTGACTACTCTGATCTCTGGAATCTGACCCTTGCCTGAAACCGACCTTGATTTTGCTGAACCCTCCTGATTGACATTCTGGTTTGACCCCTGCCTGTTATTGACTCCGATTCTGCCTTCTCCCTTCTGATTGATTACCCGGATTTGACCCTTGCCTGCCTGACGAAACCTAGTTATCCGCCTGCCTCGACCCAGCCTGTCTGTCTACGCCTTTGCCTTATCCAATTGTACTGTGATCTTCGGCCTAACTGACTTTATATACAGTCATGCCCCATTGCTGGACAGAACTCCTGCCTTGCACCTCTCGTTTAAGTCCAGGTGGCATCTGAGTAGCGGAGGGCTCCTCCCGAAGCCAAAGGCGGCCACACTACTGGTGAAGCACGAGCCTAGACCAGGGTGCTTGGTACTTGTTCTGGTATTTGGGTGCCGACCGTGACAACGTTTTTCCATGGAGGACACCCACTAAATCTTTTGTTTAATTCCTGACATAGTAGGGGTGCCTATCTTCCATTTATGAGCTATAGCACATCTTGTTGCTAAGCATACATGGAGGCACCACTTATGTTCCTTATGTTAGGGACTCAGATTGAAAAGCTAGGCAGACAAACCAATGATTCGGATCATCTTGTTTGTTGAGTAGGTTGCTGATGAGAGCAAATATTTCTGTCCAAAGGTTAGAGATTAATGGGCATTCCCACCACATGTGTAGTTCATCTACCACTGTGTCACAACCTCTGAAGCAATTTAGGTTGGAGTGATATATTTGGCTGAGCTTTGCCAGGGTGAGATACCAGTAATATGAGAGCTTACAGGTATTTTGCTTAATAATTGTGTTAATAGATGTCTTGATTTTGTTGAGGGCAAACTCCCATTGGGAAGTATCTTGCACTTTGTTAAGCCTTGATTCCCATCTTTCCATGTATTTATGTTTATCTGGAATGGTATGTGAATGAAAATAAGCATAAATTGTGGATATCTGTCCCCTTTTGTGGGGGTGAGCACATAAATGTTCAAAAAAGGTCTTTGGTTGTGGTGCTTTACCTCTGAGATTTTGAATGAAATGGCTGTAGATATTGGTATTGTTCACGTGGAGGGATGAAATATTTAGATCTCAGGTCCTCCCAAGTGGTAAGTTTGCCAAACGGAATAAGACTTTTTATATCAAGGAGGTCATTGTCCAACCACCACCTAAATGAAAGTATGTCCAGCCCTGGAGGAAATAGTGGGTTAAGTAGCGCTGGTGTGAAAGGGTATGGATTTGAGCAAAGCCCGTCTTTATATTTATACTTCAATTTATTCCATAGGGTAAATGTATTTTTCAATATGGGATTATTTCTCACTCCTGACCGGGGACTGGTCTGGTTTGGAGTCACCGATCACTGACATTTATGGAGCTAAATTCATTGCTAACTTCTGGTGTACAGAAAAAGGTTGGATTTATAAATCCTTTTTGGTACAGTGACTATAGCTGAAAATAATTGCACCACAATAAATGGGGTAGATCTGAATTACAAGAAAGAATGGCAAAGTGGCTGGAGGAAGGTTTAAAGTAGGAAATATGGGGATTTGTATTTGATTTAGAACCTTACAGAAAAGTTTGTGTAAACAGGAATTTGGGATTAGACTTGGCACATAAAGTTGTAATGGGTTAGATAGCATACTTGTTAAGGAGATCTGTTATATATAAATCTCTCTACTCATTTGAGAGTTAGACTATAGGTATGATTGCTTTAACTGCTGTCTGCTTACAAATATATTGAGATTGTCAGGTCACATGTTAAAGTTAATTGCATGTACCAAAAATGATGGTATAATTGTTAATACCGAGGCTTGGTAGGATGAATTGTGTGACATTGCAGTGAATTTAGATGCCTATACCTGCTGTAGGTGGGACAGTGGGGTTACGAACATGGTGGGTGAGGATAATAATATAGTTTATATTGGTAAAAGGGAGGCAATTTTGGTATGTCCTATTTAGCATTTACTATTTTGCTGATGCTCTGTTATACTCAAATGAAATGCTGCATTGTGAGTAAAATGTAACATTTTAATGTGCATTCATAACATAGCCCTGATGTGTATTAGAGGATAATTGCATATCTAAGGATGGATGCAAGGACAGCTCCTTTGTTGACTATTTTTTTAATGCATATGAGCTATGTTTCATGATTTTTCTTTTGTAATACTGTTATAAGATAATACATGTACAATATTAGGTTAAAACATAAATTAGTATGATAATGGATATTTGGCTGTATTGCTTTTGTGACCTATCCCATAAGTCACTGATAGCTCATCATAGTTGTATAACTGGCAGTGTGGCATGGAACATATTTTTAGAGCATCATGCTCAATTAAATTACAGTTAACTGTATTTTGCTTTTGATCAACCATTTATTTCTTGTACATAGGTTATTCATTGAAAATTGAAAGTATTTCAGCAAAATTCCAGTCCAGGATAACCATTTTTAAATGATTGTCTCATCCTTCATTAACACCTCAGGGATTTATTTTAGCATCCTTAATGATTATTCTTTGAGTCCATAGGTTTATTGATCAAACATATACACACTGGAATCCACACTCCTTTTCAGTGCTCATTAGTATTTTTTTTTTCATTGTGCTCTTTTCAAGAAGGAACAATTCCTTAAACAATATTCCTTGAAAGAAATTCACTTTAGAATTACAAAAGGCATTTTCCTTCTGGACCTTATACATATTATATATTTTTACCCACAATACAGCATTTTCCTCCAGTGGTCACTTCATTAACTTGATTTTCCAATTCATACACTAATTTACATATACTTGGGTAATCTGCCTGTAAATTGCATTGTGTTGAAGACAATGGGAGTGAAAAATATGCCATTACTAGGCACATTGATGCATACAGTGCTGAAAGCCATGTTAGTCAGCGATGAGTCGAATATGTCCCATTCTGCTTCACCAAAATAATTGCAAATTTTTATGTGCAACAATTTTTTTCTCACTCCAAATGCATTAAAGTCAATGGGCGTTTTTCTTGTGATGACTTTTTTGGCTCAGTGACTTTTTTGTCTAAATTAATTAAAGTCAATGGGTGTTTTTTTCATGGTGACTTTTTTTGTTTCTGCGACAATTATGCAATTTTGTTTGTTGTCAAGAAATGTTTTGTGGAAGATTTTGGTGCAGTTTCCTGAAAAAAATCATGGATGGTTAAATACACATAATCCTTGCCTGGCAAAAAATTGCTCATCACCAGAATTCATTAGGTTCAAGTGAACTGGTTGTGTAGGTGCAACCTGCAAAAGGAATTTTTGCCGTAACACTTACTCAGGCCAGCTGTCAAATCCAGGGCTTCACTGAATCTGAACCATATATAGATGTATCTTTGTGGGTAGTATTTTAATGTGCCCTTTGCACTTGCATTTGTAAATTAACCATATAGGTGAAATCTAATACAAGTTGCAAAGAGAAATGCATTTGTACAAATCAGAATAAAAATTAGCATTTCACACTGTAATAGTCTTCCTTAGACTGCTATTGCATTGTAAATGTAATGGCGTGTTATGCACTTTTAAGGAGCGTTTGAAGGTGTTTCATTACATACACTGTGTACCGACAATGTGCAATCTTTCTTCCTCTGTCGGAAAGGTTCTCAAAACAGTTTCTGGCTTTGCAAAGGCTCAATACAGTCCTGGTGTTATTTGAAAGAGCAATGGCAGCTTATGGAGCTTTGTTCAGGTCCCTGCAAAGTCTGCAAAGCAATAGGGGGCTACTCGGGGGATTGTGGTCCTCATACATCTTGTGCTTGGGTTTGATTTTGGAATGATTGGGTTGAGAAATGATTGCACAGGTAGGTAGCTGTGAGCAGTCAAAAACCATTCAGTTCCATGAAGTGTTAGAGCTGGGCAGCAGTACTGACTAGCCCATGCTAATTGGGGGTTACAATTTGGATGATCTCTTTTCTGGTCTGTAATAACTCATTTCAGTTGGGATAAAAACTTGGGAAATCTGAATGAACAAGCAGTTATCTTAATAAATCCCAAACACTAAAGAAATCCTATCTTTTAATTAAATCCTTCCATTAATTTGTTTATTTCCATAAAAATTCAAACCACTAGAGAAGTTGGCTTTAAACATTGAAGCTGCTTTCTCTGATAAAATTGCAGGCCTTTCCTAAAACCATGGTTTCCAAATTTCTACAAAACTGCAGCTCTCTAACTCTGATTTAGTCAGCAAGGGGGGCATGACTTTTAGCATTGCTGATGCACATTCAAAACAGAATGTTTCAAATAATAAAGATTATTTAGGAGATTTTTATTCCACCAAGAGCTGTTCAGATTTGGATTATTGTCAAAAAGTGAAAAGCTAATATGCTTTTATTTTTTGTCCCCATAACAATTGGGATGCAATGTCCCTTTCTCAAGTGTGCTCTAATTAGTGCAAACCCCATTTTAAGTGGAAGACAAAAATCCCACCCCCAATTATCACAGTGTAAACCATTTACCCTTGCGTGGTAAAGTCTTTTTTGTCAGTACACATGATAGTCAAAGACCGGCATCTAGTTCCACTTCCTGCCGTATCGAAAATGTCCCATTCTGGTTCATCCAGCCTCGCTGTAACTTTTTCTTATGATGATAACTATGTGGAAAGAATTTTGAGTAAAGTTGAGGACATTAATCTCAGTAGCGACACTCCATCCTATGACCTTCCCAGACAACTGCTAACGTGCAAAAGAAAGAGATCAGCACAGCCCTGCACATGAGAGCTGCGAATTCGCGCCTGGCAAATAAATTCACCCATTGCTAGTTTTCAGTATAAAAAAAGAAGTAGATGAACGAACAAAGGAGGCTTTTGAGAATAAGGTAATTAATAGCCAGGAATGGGAGTTTTTATGTGTTGAACAATACATACATCATTACAGACACAACCTGGGCACCCGATAATCTCTGCTATTGGATCTGTACTTTCTAAATTTGTTGACAATTTTCTTCATCCCATTGTTTCAAAAATCCAAACCTGGTTTATGGATACCACAGATATATTATGAAAATTGCAAGAGGTTAGCTTACCACAAGGTGAATACCGCCTATGCAGTATAGACATACAAAGTCTATACACATCCATACCCAGGAAGAGGGTTTACGTTATATACTGTAGATGAAACATTGTTGGAGACAAACTTGCCACATCATCTAATCTATTTATTGATTAGATTGACTGCTTAGCATTGGTCCTGCAAAGGAACTATTTCAAGTTTTTGAGGGAAAATACTTTTGGCTGTGCCAGGGTACCTCAATGGGGGCAGCGGTTGCTCCGTCGTTCGCCAATAGTTTTGTGCATCATTTAGAGCAAGCAATATTCACTAAAGGCCCATATAGCAGTCAAATCATAAAATACTGGAGATATGTGGATGAAATACTGGTCATTTGGAAAGGCACTGTATCTGAATTCCATAAGATGATTGAGATGGTGAACAGTAAACACCATACAAAATTTACCAGTGAAATTTCAGTTAACATCCTTGATGTAAGGATACGTTTGTTTGGTAATGAAATAATGACAACAATGTTTTCCAAACCTACAGATTGCATTACACTGCTTAACCCGAATAGCTTTCACAACCCAAAGATCATAAAATCTATACCAAAGGGACAATATACCAGGGCATGTTGTCAGGGCCGTTCCTGCCGTGAGGCAAGGTGAGCATCTTGCCTCAGGCGGCAGTGAACGGCCAGTTACAAGGGGCGGCAAAAAGCCGCCTCCTGTAACTTTAAGAGCCAAATTTACAGTTTTAAACCGGAAATTCGGCTCTGCTAGTTACACGCTCGCTGCACTAGCGATGCAGCCCTATTTGACCCGCTCTGGCGCTAAACTTGTAAGTGCGGAGTGGGACAGGGGGGCGGCATCGGGGATGATGCCTCAGGCGGCAGCAACCCCCGGATCGCCCCTACATGTTGTATATCTTCCAACATTGAACAGTTCAATTCCGTAGCGGATATACTTACCAAGAAATTCCTAAAAAGGGGTTATAAAAGGAAGGATCTAATGCCTGTTGTCCAAGAAGTGGGTGAAACAGATAGAACTGAGTTCCTAAATAAAAGTGACCTTAATGACAGTAATAACCAAATTCCATTTGTATCAAAGTTTAGTAAACTAAGTAGATGAATAGAACGAATTATTAAACAATATTGGACGATTTTGCAGCATGACACAAAATTTGGACATCTTAACCCCCCCCCTTGTTTTGTTACACCAGGGGTCTCTCATTACGAGATATGTTATGCCCCTCCGACAGTTCGGGAGCTGAAAAGCAAAATTTCTTCTTTGGTAAACCAAAAAGTGGACCTACCCATGTTTAAATTGCATTTGTTGCTCTTCAGTTATAAAGGGGCATACAGTCTGCCACTCCACTAGAGGGACAGCAATTAAATAAAAAGACTATGCCACTTGTGAGTCAAAGCACAAATGCTCAAATGCCCTTGTGGACAGGCATATGTTGAAAAGACCACCAGAGCTATTAAGGAGCACATAAAGGAACACAGGGGAAACATAAGGAACTTAGTGATGGGCAAATCGGCGGCGTTTCGGTGGAAGAAATCGCAAAATGCCACCATGTCTCGTTTTGGATGCACTTCCAAAATGAGATGCTGGCAAATTTTCACCAGGGCGAAATTTTGCCGGCGTTTCACGAGTTTATTCGTTTGCAGCGAATCGCAGGAATTCACGGCAAATTCGCTGCAGGTGAATAAATTCACCCATCACTAGGAACTATAAGTCTGGTACTGCTACAGATACATCAGTATTGGGACATTTTCACATTACAGGTCACAATGTAAATCAGCTGAAATATTTGGTATTAGAACAGGTAAAGATGCCAAAGAGAGGTAGAGATATTAATCAATCTTAGCACAAAAAGAGGTATATTAGATCAAAAAAATGTGTACTATGTCCCCAGTAGGTATGAACGACAGTTGGAGCCTTCATTCATTTTTGTAAAATGTAATTAATGCTTGCTTCTTTGTCCTCAGATACTAAAGACTGCCCAAGTTAGAATATTTGGTACAACTTTATTCACCAAATGTTAAGATTTATACAATATTTTTGTGAATAAGTTGGCAACATTTAAGAAATAGTACACCGTATATACTCGAGTATAAGTTTTTCAGCACCCAAAACACCTCGGCTTATACTCGAGTCAGTCCTGGGTGGAGGATGCTCGCGAGCACCTAGTGCGGCAGAAATGTGGGGGCAGCATGCCGCCCAGTGGCCCCTTGAATTGAGGTCCCCCATCACCGGCATTCAAAACAGCAGCACTTGCTAGTGCCAGCCATCAGCACCAGTAGTACTCCAGGACCGGAGGTGAACTTGAGTGAGGGAAAGGAGGTAGGGTCGCAGGTGCAGTGTGCTCGCAGTGTGAGGTGGAAATGCGATTGGCCTAGGGGTGCTTCAGATTGAAATCAGGCACTGAAGATGGAGGACACCCTATGGTGAATGGCTTGCTCTTGAGGGCAGGGATTGTTTCGTGTGTGTGCTGTCGAGCTGGATGCTTTGTGCAGCTGCATGGCTGGCTCCTCCATAGTGCTGAAGAATGAGAGGGATATTTAAAAAGCGTGCTGCAGTGTTCTCCCTCTTCCTCCTCCACAATACATGTTCTAAGTGCATTGGACATTCAGCCCTGGGGAGAGTGAGCTCAGCCTGGGAAGAAAGTACTTATGTGCTCTCACCTGCACAGGTTTGCCTGATGCTGCTTGTGCTTTGGCACTAGGTGACATTTTGTGACTTGGTGAAACAGAGGCCCTAATTCTCACCCTAGGATTATACTCGAGTCAATAAGTTTTCTCAGATTCCATAGGTAAAATTAGATATCTTGGCTTATACCCGGGTCGGCTTATACTCGAGTATATAGATAATTGAGGTAGGCTCTACAGATGAGCAGTTCCTTTGCATTTTTTAACGTTTTAACTTTTGTAAAGTTTATAACTTTGTATAAATGTATTTTATCACCAGTTTTGTAATGATATGGTACACGGTTGGGAATGGGACATTTTCGATACGGCAGGAAGTGGAACCAGATGTCGTTCTTTGACTATCATGTGTACTGATGGAAAAAAAGACTTTACCATGCAAGGGTTAATAGTTTACACTGTGATAATTGGGGGTGGGATTTTAAGATTTAAAAAAAAAACCTTTAAAATGCTGGTTTTGCACTAATTAGAGCACACTTGAGAAAGGGCCATTGCAGCCCGAAACATGGTGTGTGGACAAAAAATAAATGCATATTAGCAGACAATATGTGCCTAGTGCATGATTCCCAACTTCTTTGATTTGTTGATATAATAATTGGATGCCTAGAACGGAGTATCCGGGGAACCATTATACAGACAAGATTTGGCTTAACTACAGCTGACTGTGAGTAATTACACAACGTGTTGCAACTAGCTCACCAAACTAAAACCCACTGTCACTGTGAAAAAGTACCACACAATTCCTCCATATTGCACAAGTGTGCGTTACTGTTGATTATGCACTGTCACACCCAGATTACAGACTCTCATATATCCATATTTTAGCAATCAGCATTTCTTTTCTACTGATATAATCATATCATGAGAAATTTAATTTTCTTACTTAAGATTCTGTCACTTTAAGAACCATGCAGTCATTTCTTTTGAAATATCACCTTTTTACATCCCTGAAGTCGACACCAAGATACCAGAATGTTTTTTTTCATAGATGACTGGTCATTAACCCTCTACTGCTAGTAGACAGCAACATTAGTCACCCAGATATCTCTCCATCTCTACAGCTAGAACTCTTTTATGACCCAATCACTGCATCAGTTTTGTACTGGCTTCTCTACTGCCCATATCAACTACTTGCAATCAATTCTTGACTGATAAAATAAATCACATTACTAAAAGATAAAAAAAAAATTACATGCATGTCACCTTTACACTACACATAATCATTGTGCATTTTCTAGGTTTTTAAGAATTCTTTGCACTCTTTATATAGTTTTGGTTATAGATACAAGCTTCTCGACTGGCTTTGCTGGCCTCTTGTTCTCCTTTCTTCCAAACTTGATTCAACCTTAAAGCACATGTGAAGTTTGATAAATAGAGCTAGAAAAAGCATGATTATGTCTAAGTAACTTTCTAAATTGTTTATATTTTTCCATCATCTGTAAAACATAAAAATGCTTTTTTTATGGATGAAACAAAAACAAAATTCTGAAAACAAATTCTGAAAATATAGCTGAAATGTAGCTAGGAATATACATTTATTAATACTCTGCTGACTTTTAACTGCATTACTTAACATTTGTGATACAGCCTTCCTCTTCTTCTTCTGAAGGGGTATTTAGAAAGTTTTTAGCTACAGTTTTGGAAAACAATAATCCATTATTCTGAATTTCATCAAATCGTATGCTGCATCATTTTGCTGACCTTTCAATTTAGATGATTTACAAGCAACAATCTGACAAAAATATCAATTTAATTCAACATAAACTTACCAGCAGAATGTCTACTCTTTGCAATGTGTGAATTAATCCCTTAGTTTTCATTGTATAAATGATGCCAACTTTTTCTTTTAGAGTTTGCTTCTTTGTAATCAGGCTAAAAATAATTAGTCCTCTAGAAAGTTATGGTTGCACACATTTTCCGCAGTTCATCACTGACAAGAAAAAGTACACACTGAGCTAATGTGAACAAAATTCACAAAAAACTATTTCTGGTTCCTGCAATAACATTTATGACTCAATCATTTTCAAATATTTATTAGAGAACAAATAACTTTTTTATTGGCTGGTACTGTCATATAATAAATACTTGGATGGTTTAATAGCTATAACTTTTCTTTTAAATTATATGAGGAAATGGACACAGCTTTTTCAATAATTTAATAGTAGCCAGTATGCACTTACTTTGTCCTCTTTGGTATAAATTGTCGCTTGGCCAATTGGATACAATACTTCTTTTCCAGTTGGAAACCATTCAGGGGGACACAAGAACATTTCAGTCTGTATATAAAAATCAAACATGTGCCTAGCTGAGTATTCTTCTTTTGTTTACTTTCACAACAGGGGTCTATTATCTTGCCATGAAAAGGAGGGCATGCAGGTTTCACCTGGGTCCTATTCCTGACAGTGGAAGTCATAGCAGACTGTCGTACAATCCCTTGCAATTCCAGTTGTTGCAAAAATGTTGAATGTTGTTTTCTTTTTATTACAGATTTTTTTTTTTTTAGAAATGACTTTATTTTTCTACTGATGGGTGTAAGCTTCGGGATTATAAAGCATTATGTTGGGCTCAATGACTCTGTACTGCTCATAAATCAAAGAGTGCCTTAGGAGCAGCCCAGTGTGAGGGCTATACATCATTTTCTGAACTAACAGTTCACATTTGTCACAGGAAGACCAAACAGTCTAGGTTAATCAAAACTTTGCAAGGAAACAAAAAGGAAAATGTTCTGATCGCACAATTGATACTAAAAATAAAATAAAAAAGTAACAACTTCCAAACTGAGTCAGTTCTATTTATTTCAAAATGCTATTTTCTAGTCAATATCAATTTAATGCTAACCTTTTTTCATTTTAAATCATATTTTAACATTGTAGCTGCTAAATTAGGTCTTCATTTTTGCTCCTTCATTCTTTCCCATATTTTATACTCCACAAGTTATGGTAATGCTTGTTTGAATATGCTCATGAGCCTACAATCAAGAACATGTGAACTTCTAAACCTGTAAGTTCATTAATACTTAGTTAGGATTACAGTTATTTTTGTAAAAGCTTTAGCACACTTCACTTCATATATTTGTATTCTGGTATATTACTCTTTCTTTAAAACTAGGCATATAAAAAAGTAATAATAAACCTTACATACTGTTTTCCATGAAAAATATTCAGTGTAACTGAATACTGGATTTCTTCTCAATTTGTCTTTTTGTCTCATTTTTCTCACAGCATCATATTTTGCAGAAAAAGAGGATGCTGTAAATTACTAATCGTAGTTCAGCAGCCTGATTCTGGAGCAATTTCACTTGACAATTCATTCTTCTGCCCTTGGTAAACTGGAAAAGATTAACTAGAGAAATATTTCCTGGCAAAAAGATTTTCATCACTGCAAAAGCAATATTTGGGAATGCAACTTGTACTTGTCTTTTAGCACATTGCTTATATTATGGAGAATTCTTTTTTTTTTTTGTAACAGTATGGCAAAATTCCACCTTTGTCATTTAGTTAATATATCCCAAAGTGTAGGAACTTTTCAGATGACAATGCCAGATTTGTAGTACCAACATCCTTGAGAATTGGAGAATATCTGGTTCTGCATTTTAATCCATAAAATCCATCTAAATTTCTATTGAAAGTTACAGCATTTTGGACTCAGAAGCAATAAGATTAATAGGCACTAGGTGCCCCAGTGAAATGACAAACATTTTGTAGAACAATGAATACCTGCAGTGAACTCAAAAATGCAATAACCAATGCATATTTTATTGCACCCCTGAGAATTGTAGTTTCTTTGAAATCAATATATTTAAAAAATAAAATAAAATGCAGACTCCTTTTAAGCTGAAAAGTCAACTGTGCTCCTCTGTTTTTACTTTACTATTGGACTTTTCATGAAAGTTCAACAATAGCCATTACATTAAAAGATTTAGATGTGCAAAAACATTATGCATTTTATAGGTATAAAAGCAACAATAATATTTTCATCTGCCATTGACATAGACACTAAGGGGCAGATTTATTAACCCTTCGAATTCGACCATCGAATTTTTTGTTGAAATTTGATTGAATTTTAACCCTTCAAATTGGAATATCGAATTTGAAGGGTCATAACGAAATTCGATCAAACGAACAACCAAGTATGAAAAATTTGATCGAATGATCAAATAGTTCAAATCAAACAATTCTAATGCTTTTAACCATTCAATTGAAATTTTTTTATTCGATCTTAAAATGCTGAAATATGGGAGCTTCCCATACGGCTATATACTGTACCTATTTGGTAGGTTTAATCTGGCGAACTAGGGATTCTAATTTTTTTTTAAAGGGGAAGTACTTCGACCATCGAATGGTCGAATGATCGAATAGATTTTTATTCGAATTATTCGAATCATTCGACTTGATAGAATTTGATAGAATTTTTGAAATTCCATGGTCGAAGAAGCTTCAAAATCTATTCTAAAATTCGAATCTTCATAAAAATTCAATTGAATTTCAAATCCTTCATGTGAATTTAGTAAATCTGCCTCTCAGGGCAGAGTTATCAAAGTTTGAATTTCTAATTAATGTGAATGTTATTTTACTCTAATAAATTATACTGTACTCTTGAATGGGAGGTTATTTATGAAAAAAATTTAATGTAAAAAATATGATCGAATTGGAACGACCCGAAAACTTGATTCACATTCAAATCGAATAGGAAGAAACTCAAACTGAATTTTCCTCATAAAAAAACTTGAATGTCCGGAAGACTATTAACATCTTTAAATGGGTCAGAAGAACCACATTGCATAAAATTATTGTGATGTATTCCTGCTGACAATATTATTTTGAGAGTAGTTGTAGTAACCTCCGCTGTATGCTGGCAAATGCATGAAGCTTGTCAGGTAAAATGGGATACCTAGAATTAATTGCATGTTCTAAAAATTATGATATAATTGGTATCACTGAGACCTGGTGGGATGAAACATGTGACTAGACTGTGAATTTAAATGGTTACACCCTTTTTAGGAAGGACAGACGGATTAAAAAGGAGGAGGAGTGTGTTTGTATGTAAAGCCTGAATGAAAGCCATGCACTAAAGAAATAACCATTGCTGAGGATGTGGAATCCCTCTGGGTAGAGATTTTGACTAGGCAAAGAATATTTTCATTGGGGTATGCTATAATCCACCTCGTATAAGTGATGAGTATGAAGCCCAGCTACTTTTACAAATAGAAAAAGCTTCACAACTAGGTCAAGTTATTATTATGGGTGACTTCAATTATCTGGACATTGACTGGGGTGATGGGGTTGCCAAGACAAAGAAATCTAGTAGGTTTGTAAATATGCCAAATGTCAACTTTTTATCCAAGCTTGTTCAAGAACCTACTGGAATAAATCTCTTTTGGATCTTCTAATAACTAATAATACTGAACTCATCTCTAACTTTTGTGGGGGTGAGCATTTAGGGAATAGTGATCATAACATGTTCTCC
Organism: Xenopus borealis; assembly: GCA_024363595.1. NCBI lineage: Eukaryota > Metazoa > Chordata > Amphibia > Anura > Pipidae > Xenopus > Xenopus borealis. The sequence goes on along the minus strand of CM044434.1, from coordinate 112,187,081 downwards.
TTTGAGATTCTGTTGCAGAGCCAATTCTATCATGGAGTAACTAAAATATTGAATTTCAAGCGTGCAAACTTTGACAGTATAAGGGCATCTCTGCAACATATTAATTGGGAAATGTTTTTCATAGGGTTAAACACTGAACAAAAATGGGAAGTCTTTAAAATGCTGCTTAGTAAATATACGTCAGAAAATTCTGCTGGTAATCAAGGAAAGTAGTTGCAAAGCAACTTTTTGGTTTTGGTGTTGGTGTTCAGGTGGGTAACAAAAGACATGCTTTTAAAGCTTTCAAGTTAGCTGGGACAGCCAAATCAATTATAAGGTACAAGGAGGCAAATAAATCATGCAAAAAAGCAAAAATAAAAAATCAGGCAAGCTAAAATTGAAAAAGAATATTTCAGTAAGCATTAAAAAGAATCCAAAATTATTTTTCAATATCTTAAAGGAAGGGTTATGACCTTTATTATCAGAGAGGAGGGGGGTCAGCTGGTTTATGAGAACAAGCAAAAAGCTCAGATTCTGAACCCATACTTTTCGTCTGTCTACACAAATGAGGAACCAGCTAATTAAGTTTTCCTTATTAATAGTCCCAATTCTAATAATACATCCAATGATGCATGGTTCACACAAAAAGAATTTCAAAAGAGACTAGAACATGTTAAGATTAACAAAGGTCCTGATTTACTCAAACAGTTGTTACAGAAAGTAATTCCTTAGTTAATGTCTTTATGTCCCTATTTTCTTTGGTCAAACAGCATAAAAGTATGCATCTTTGTATTAAGGTCTTAAACCTCAACATACCCCAAGTTACAGATGCAGTCACTTGGATTTGTAAGTTAAATGCGTCGTGACTCAGGGCTAATTGAAGAAACTGTGTTATCTAAAGTTATCTTAACTCATTTAATGCATTTAACCTTTTCATAGCGTACCAAAGCATCATTGTTTTAAATGGTGAACTCTTTAATTGGATGGGATGCTGTGACACAATATTCTGTGCTAAGTGGGATAAATGAGATAGATGAGTTAAGTCACAACGCATTTAACACACAATCCAAAGTGACTGCATCTGTACAATGTGGCAGAAGGCTATTTACCGAGCTAACCCAAAGAGCAGTGTATTTCATATGGCTTTACAGATGTGGTTGTTAAAATGAGTTTAAAAGTAATATCTCATAACGCTCAAGGTCGGAACTCCCCGCATAAGCGGAGAAAGGCTTTCTCCTTTTACGCATCAACTCAGGCTGATTCAACTCAGGAGACTCATTTCTCCAAAAACTCATACCCAAAATTCCTACACAAAACATTTCCAATGATCTATATGGCCAATAGCAAGTCCAAAACGAAAGGAGTAGCAATTTGCATTAGAATGGGACTATCCTTCCAACTTATTGACAAATTTGAAGATCCTGAAGGTAGATACTTAGCTCTGAAAATCGTCTACAATGATGAGAAGTTTACCCTGATGTTTTATTATACCCCCAACAAAAATTCTTTGAAAAACTGATGGCTTTCATATCAAACTGGCAGATAGGAAAATAATCCTAGGTGGAGACTCAAACGTTGTTCTAGATAACTATTGGGACCAACAAGTTATTGCCCCATCATCCCTGAAACCCCACACACCTCTCACAACAGAAGGTACCAAAGTAAAAAAAAATTGTATTAGCATGGGATTAGTAGACATCTGGAGAGAACTACATCCGGGAACCAAACAGTTCACCCACTACTCTGCTCCCAACAAACTCCATACCAGAATCGACCACATTTGGGTATCCCAACCTCTAATATCACAACCACAATCATCGCAGATCTTAAACATTCCTTGGTCCGACCATTCCCCTCTAGCCTACAAGATAACACTTCACCAAACTAGCAAAAACTTCACTAGATGGAGATTAAACAACCTCCTCCTAAACCGTAACTCAGCTTGAACCCACTCTCAAAGACTATTTTACAAATAACTTAGGCTCAATAACATCACATACAACCAAATGGGAGGCCCATAAGGCCGTAATAAGAGGACAGTTGATCCAAATAGGGGCCCGGCGTAAAAAAACTATTTAACCAGGAACAACAAAAATTGTCTAAACAACTAGATAACCTAATGCTTCTATGTCCAGTCTAACAAACCAAAATGCCTATTTGCATGTAAACTGCGCCATAGACTTGACTACACCCCAATATCCCCAGTAAAGACTTCTCAAGGCCAGACAACTAACGCTATCCCCAAAATCCTACTAGAATTTCTCAAATTCTACAAACAATTATATACCTCCTCAACTAAAACCTCACAATCCCTACTCACTCGGTTTCTCAACTCAATAAAATTGCCCACACTATCAGAATCCCAAACACTCTCAAGAAGTTAAGTATGTGATCCAACAACTCCAACCCTCCCAGGCCCAGATGGATTTTCAGCACTACTACAAAAAATTCTCCCATATCCTAGCACCCCACATCACAAAGATAATTTATCACATACTACATGGAGACAAGTTCCCACAACAAATGCTGACAGCCAACATCTCCCCAAACCACAGACGGACCTCACTGATTGTAAGAATTACCGCCCCCTCTCATTACTTAACATAGATAAATTTTAGCAAAAATAATAGCAGAACACCTAAACCCAATCCTTCCTTCCATTATCCATAGAGATCAGGTGGGCTTCATACAAGGAAGACAAGCAGCAGACACCATTAGCAGACTTTCCACACTAACAACCCCTTCATGCTATTGAAACTTGACATTAGGAAAGCGTTTGATTCGGTTGAATGGCCCTATCTCTACCAAACCTTGGCAAAATGGGGATTCGGTCCAAACTTCCTTTTCATGGCTTAGAGCCTTATATCACAAACCGCTGGGGAGAGTAACTATAGGCCCTCATTCCTCCACAACTTTCTCTATAGAGAGGGGAATGAGACATGGTTGTCCCTTATCCCCCCTTCTATTTGATTTGATCCTAGAACCGCTGGCTGTCAAGATCAGGGCACATCCTGACATACATGGTCTACAACTAAGAACCCAAAAACATAATCTCCACCTATTTGCAGATGATGTTACAATGCTCATCACAAGACCTTTAACATCCCCCCCTCAACTATTTATGACCTTACAAGACTTTGGAGCTGTCTAAAGCCTAGTAGTAAACGCTACAAAAACAGAGGCGTAAGATATCAATTTACCCCAGGAGATGCTCAAGTTGCTAACGCTGAACTTCGACATCCAATGGTGTAAATCTTACATGACTGTCCTAGGAATAAGATTCACAACCTCTTACCAACATTTATACAAGGCAAACTACCCATACATATACAGGAAGCTTCGGAAGATGCTAGAGGAGTGGGACAAGTACCACATTACCTGGCTAGGCCGCATTTTGGCAGTCAAAATGCTGCTCCTTCCAAAGCTCTTGTACTTGTTCAAGGTCCTCCCAGTTGACCAATGTAAAATAGACCTTAAAATATTCGAGAAACAGGTGTTATCTTCATCTGGCACGCCAAACCCCCAAGAGTTAACAGGAAAACACTAGAAAGGAGACCCCAAGAGGGAGGTCTAGGCCTCCCAAACTTGAGGAAATACTTTATAGCTGCCCAACTAGCTCAGATTCCTTTACTACACCTTCTTCAAATGTCCCCACTATGGGTAGAGCTTGAAAACACCATAGCCCAACCTTACTCTACAGAAGCACTACTATGGTCTCCCCAACAGCCTGTCCACAAACTCTTAGCCCTAGCCTCAGTTTTACTCTAACCATATGGGACCAGAATGCTAAACTTTATCATCTTTCTTCCCCACACTCCCCAGCAGCCCCATAATAGGCAACCAATCCTTTACCCCAGGCCTACAAGCCAAGTCCTTCACATGGTGGACATCCAACAACTAGGGGATCTACTAACTGTCAGAGGTCCCGTAACACTCTCACACTTGAAAGATCACCACACTCTCCCTGATAATTAGCTCATTAGAGCAACCCAACTGTTACATTGGGCAAGAACATCAACACCCTACGAGTCCCTGATACAGCCAGCCAGGCTGCCTTTGAAAGATGGTGTACTAATAACTTAATAACACCAAAGTCTATATCAATCCTATACCCTAGCATGATCACCCCAACCCACATGTTAGACCTAGCATACATCAGAGCTTGGCATAAGGAACTAGAGATTACCCTACCTGAGGAGGATTGGTTGAGAGCCTGGGAAAACTTAAAGCATAGCTCCCTTAATACCATCATCCTAGAAGCTGGCTAGAAAGTATTATTTCGATGGTACCTGACCCCAGTCAGATTATCCCAAATCCATCACAGCTCTAACAACTAATGCTTCCAAGGTTGTTCCTCCCCAGGTTCCATGGCACATGTGTACATGCCCGAAAGTTTTGGGTAAGAGTATACAATCTTATACAATCGGTTCTACAATTAAATCTAAAAAAGACCCCCCAGGAAGCACTCTTTAGGGGCCCACCCAAAGGGGTCCCTAAATGGGAGCTAGAGCTGTTGAACCATATATTCTTGGTGGGTAGACAGTCTATAGCTAAAGCTTGGAAAACAGCCTCCGTTAATTTCACGATGTTAAAAAATAAACTGGACTGGATCTTTATTAATGAAAGACTGACCGCCATCTCTACAAACAACACCCGCAAGATAATTCAGATTTGGCTCCAATACAGATTCAATGGTACCCCCCCATCTAACGGCTAATTGAACGTCTTAGCATCCCACACTCAGGTGTGTACCCTTAACTCACATACACTAAGACCTACTATCAGAGAGAAAAGCTGTTTGACTGACCTTAGTTACCCCCCTCCCCACATTATTATTCCCCTTATTGTTACAAGATTTACCTTTCTTGTACAGTGAAGATTACCCTCAGGTTAAGCTGGACATTCTTTCAATTCTCAAAACACTAAAGCCACTATCCCTCCACATGGTCGATAAACTTCTCCTTACCCACCTCTAAAATCGGGGTCACAAGGGAGTAAACAAGCTACTCTCCCTACTACCAGCTACGATCATCACCCAAGAAAGGGAAATCTCACAGATCAGCGAAAGATAAACATATTTTCCCTAAGGCCACCATGTGTTTGGATACTGGCAAAATAGCTATTGGTATACCCCCCAGATAACCTGATTGTAACTTTGATGTTGTAACAAATAACTCCTGAATGTAACCAGACTGTATTATTGATAATTACAACAAATCTTTACATTGTGCTATACAAATGCTGTACTTTACAAATGTTAACCATCTTTTCAAAACACCATAAATAAAGATAATTTAAAAAAGATTAATTGCAGGTAAAGTTGCTGTACCGTGTTAGCCAGTAAAAATGTTATTGGGCAACCCTTTTGAAATAAAAAATAACAAAATGGTATAAAGGTGATGCCTTTATTGGCTAACTAATATAATCATAGCAAGCTTTCAGAACATTTTAGTTCCTTTTTGAAAAAGGAACTAAAATGTTCTGAAAGCTTGCTATGATTATATTAGTTAGCCAATAAAGGTATCACCTTTATACCATTTTGTTATTTTTTATTTCAAAAGGGTTGCCCAATAAAAAAGATTAACAAATGTCCAGGGCCAGATGGGATTCATCTCAGGGTCCTTATGGAGCTTGGCTCCATGATTGCCAAACCTCTCTACTTAATTTTTCAGGATTCACTGAGGTTTGGCATGGTGCCGAGAGACTGGCTAATTGCTAATGTGGTGCCACTATTCAAAAAAGGATCCCATTTTCAGCCTCAAAACTATAGGCCAGTTAGTCTGACATCGGTGGTAGGAAAGCTTTTCGAAGGATTAATTAAGGATAGGATACTGGACTTCATAGCAAATAACAATACTATGAGTTTGTGCCAGCATGGTTTTATGCGTAATTGATCTTGCCAGACTAACTTAACTTCTTTTTATGAGAAGGTAAGCAAGGAACTCGATTCAGGGATGGCGGTGGATGTGATTTACTTAGACTTTGCTAAAGTATTTGATCCAGTGCCACACAGAAGGTTACTGGTTAAATTAAGGAATGTTGGCCTGGAACATAGTATTTGTACCTGAATAGAGAACTGGCTAAAAATAGACTACAAAGAGTGGTGGTAAATGGAACATTTTCTAATTGGGCCAGTGTTGTTAGTGGGGTACCATAGGGCTCTGTACTGGGTCCCTCGATTTTCAACTTGTTTATTAATGACCTGGATGTGGGCATTGAAAGTACGGTTTCTATTTTTGCAGATGATACTAAATTGTGCAGAACTATAGGTTCCATGCAGGATGCTTTCACTCTATACAGTGATTTGTCTAAGTTCCCTTAAATGAGAAGAATCTTGGGGTTTTTATTAGTGATGGGCGAATTTGTCCAGTTTTGCTTCGCCCAAAAATGTGTGAATTTCCAAAATTTCACTAAATGGCGCTGATGTCACGTTTTTTTTATGCCGGCATCCATTTAAGGATGCGGGCGTCCGTTATTGGACACCAGAGCAAATTCATTGATAAAAATGCGCTGGTTTCCAAAAAACATCTGTGTCTGATTTTTTTGATGCCGGTGAATTTTCACTGGTGAATTTTCATGGGTGATTCGCAGGAATTTGCAGCAAATGCGCTCTTGGCGAATAAATTTGTCCATCGCTAGTTTTTATAGAAAACAAGTTGTCTTATTCTGGGCATTGTCATTCTGTAGCTACTAAAGCCATTAAAGTTCTCTCTTGCATAAAAAAGGGCATAAACTCAAGGATTGAAAACATAATTATTCCTTTTTATAGATCCCTAGTAAGACCTCATCTGGAGTATGCAGTGCATTTTTGGAGCTGGAGAGAGTGCAGTGACGTTCAACTAAACTGGTTAGAGGGATGGGAAACTTAAATTATGAGGGTAGACTGTCCAGCTAGAACAGTCTGGAAAAAAGGTGCTTGCAAGGGGACATGATTACACTTTACAAATACATTTTAATTTGAAGCAGCGTAGGTGGTTCTTCACAGTGAGGACAGTGAGGTTGTGGAATGCACTAACTGGTGATGTTGTGATGGCTGATTCTGTTGATGCTTTTAAAAGGGTCTTGGATGATTTGGACATTATATCAAAGGCTATTTTGATACTAAACTCTACAGTTAGTATAGCTATGGGCATATTCGGTTTGTGTGAAAGAGTGGAGGCATGTGTGTATATGCTGGGTATTAATTTGGAGGGGTTGAACTTGATGGATTTTGTCTTTTTTCAACCCAATTTATTTACGTAACTATGTAAGGTCAGTACAAGATCGAGGCAGGGAAAGGTTTGGAGTGGGGAGCAGAGCAAGATACAGAATAGCAAGGAAAGAAGGAAGGGCAAGGTCAAGACAAGGTTAAGAGCAGGACTGGAGCAGAACTGGAAGGTAAGGCAGATCAGGACAAGACAATGTTCAGAGACAGGCAGGACAAGACAGTAGTGATGGGTGAATCAGCGGCATTTCGTTTCACCGATGGTGAAAAATTAGCCCTGTCTGAAGCCAATCAGGCTGCTGCTGTGCTGGGGCTGCAGAGGGCAGGAAACCTATAGTGGACTGATAAATAAGGCATTGAACCAGACACCCAAAGGTCCCTGGTGCAGATCCTGACAACTCATTGCACTTGTTTTTATTTATGTCCTAATTTCACCTCACCCTAATATTCCAGTAAATTCCACAGGCTTCTATGATAATATAATGGTAAGAAATATGGTGCTTTAAAATTTGCACTACTTTTGTAAATTATCCCTATGTACAATTTTGGGACTTAAAATACAGATACTGTGTAAATGATTCAGTGGCTGCAATGACAACCTTATAGTCTATATTATATTATATTGATTTTGGTTCAGGGCACATACTTTTTTTTTTTTAAAGTTGTGTTTATTAGTTTGAACACCAACATACTTATTGAGATAAAC
>CM044434.1:112153105-112168510 GCA_024363595.1 Xenopus borealis | reverse complement strand
CTGCAAAGACAATATTATGATTGATTTAAAAGAAGGTTTAATTTCTGGTGTTAGTATCTCTTTAAGGTCCACCTTTTGGACAGCCCCCCTGGAAGGTCCAGCCTTTGGTCAGATCCCCCCATAGCTCATGAAATGAGAATAGGTATAGCATTACATCAGAGTGCCAATAATTCATGCTTAAAGGGGTTGTTCACCTTTAAATTAACTTTTAGTATGATGTAGAGTGATATTGTGAGACAATTTGCTTTTAATATTTATTTTTTTGTGGTTTTTGAGTTATTTCGTTTTTTATTCAACAGTTTGAAATGTCAATTACCCTAGCAACCATGCACTGATTTGAATAAGAAACTACAATGTAAATAGGAGAGGTCACAAATAGACAGAATAGTAATAAAAAGTAGTAGTTCACATTTAGTTTAAATGTCAGTATGTTATAGAATGGCCAATTCTAAGCAACTTATCAACTGATCTTCATTATTTATTTTTGACAGTTTTTAAATTATTTGCCTTCTTCTGACTCTTTCCAGCTTTCAAATGGGGGGTCTCTGACCCCATTTAAAAACAAATGCCCTTTAAGGCTACAAATGTATTGTTATGCTACTTGTTACTACTCATCTTTGTATTCAGGGCCTCTCCTATTCATATTCCAGTCTCTAATTTAAATCAAAGCATGGTTGCTAGGTAGGGTTGCCACCTGGCCGGTACTTTACCGGCCTGGCCGGTATTTTTGCTGGTTAATACCAATGTTATGAATAGGAAAAAAAGCTAAATATATAGGAAGGCCGGTATTTTTTTCCTAAAAAGGTGGCAACCCTATTGCTAGGGTAATGTAGACCCTAGCAACCAGATTACAGAAATTGTAAACTGGAGAGCTACTGAATAAAAAGCTAAATAACTCAAAAACGGCAAATAATAAAAAATCAAACCAATTACAAATTGTCTCAGAACATAACTCTCTATATCATACTAAAATTTAATTTAAAGATGAAAACCCCCGGGGGCGTGGCCGAATGGCAGGCTGAGGGGACGTGCAGCAGGGGAGCTCCGCTCGCAAATGATCCTGACAGCCATAAACAGTTCAGAGTAAGCGCTGGGAACAGAATACATATTTATCGAATCGATCGGCAATATCCAAGAATGCGGAGGAACGCACCCAAAGTGCGCACTGACACAGCAGCGCGGCTCGAACAATTTGCCCGCGCTCCAAACCAAAATGGCGGCGGCCCGTCACACAGCCCCAAACAAACTGCGCAAATGCCTGCATGGAGCCCCGAAACGGATAAGGAGCCTGATGTCACGGTGGCTCAAGAGGATCCAACACCTACGGACCTCATGGCTGCTATTCTACACTGCCAGAATACGCTGTCCACTACCTTCACCTCGAAAATAGAGGAACTTAAAGTGGACCTATCCCTGATAAAGCAGGATCTCCAATCGGTGTGGGAGAGGACGAGCAGGGCTGAAGGCAGGATTAGTGAGCTGGAGGATCGGACAGCATCTCTACCTGATGATATGAGGCATCTGCAACGGCAATTGCTGGCTACCACTGACCGCCTGGAGGACATGGAAAATAGGCAGCGGAGGTCGAATATCCGTGTTGTAGGCCTAGCGGAGCGCAGCGAGGGCGCCACTCCAGAGACATTTGCGGAAACATGGCTGAAAGAAATCCTGGGCGCTGAAATATTTTCTGCACAATTTGTGGTGGAACGTGCCCACAGAGTTCCGACCACCACCGCACCACCTCGCCCCTTTCTCATCAAAATGCTGAATTACAGAGACCGGGATGCGGCGCTGCGAAAAGCAAGGAACAAGGGTGAGATACACTATGCTGGGGCCAGAATCTCGCTTTACCCCGATTACTCAGTGGCGGTTCAAAAGAGAAGGAGCTCCTACATTGGAGTCAAGAGGAAACTCCGAGACCTGGGCATCACATATTCTATGCTATACCCTGCAAAGCTGAGGGTGGTCGAAGGAGACAAGCCGATATTCTTTGAAAGGTCTGAAGATGTTCTGGACTGGCTCGAACGCCGGCCAAGAGGTAATCGCAGCCCCCGGGCTCATTAAAGAGTCCCTAATACTTGGAGAGGATAGCCCAGGGTGGGGGTCTAGTACTGGAACCTAATATCCTTAACTCCAAGTGCAGCACACGTATCGCTTTTCCTTGCACTACCCTTGGGGCTGACCCTGTATGGAACTATTGAAAATATTGGGCACCCTCAAATTGGCGCCATAATTTACGGCATAACAAGGTAGAGGAGGATCATTATACCGCTCCTGCTGTTACTTACATATTGTTGGGGGAGACAGAGTCCCTATACCGGGGGGTTGATGCCCTGATGACAGGCTCCACAAAGGCTTACAGTTCTGCAACAACCTGGAGTTACAAGGCAGTATTATTAAGGAATGACGGGCCTAAGATCTGGTTTTTTGGGTTTTTTTTTTCTTTCTAATCCCATTACTGTGACTGCCCCATGTGATCTATGAACCACTAAATTCTGGTCCGGCTCAGTTCAGGAGCATTGCTACAATGGTGGGCTCACATTTTGGAGTGAGCGGTATGGCCTGTCCCCAAAAACTATGACAGGCGGCGGACTGGCTCCCTAATGACATAATCTAATGAGTACAGTAGAGCTTGAGGCCATAAATTGGAGGGAGGGGTGCCAAGGCAGCAGCTCGCATGGAGGACCACATTCAGGCAGCAATCCTGAACCATAAAGTTACTCCACTAGTCATAACTGCTTACAAGGTGGTATGCTCCGATTTATGGAGCATTGGGACACTGAGATTAATTTCTTAAGTCGCACAGAGCGAGCTCAAACTGCCGTCTGTTTTTTCCCTTTTTGTACCTCACAAGTTAAGCAACGTTCCAACCGCCCTTGGAACAAGAGTTAGTTCGGGAATGATGTATCTCCAAGTTGGGGGGAGGATACCGGGAGGGGGGTGTATATTATGGGGTTGTTTAACTGAATGCCTTTTTCTAATCCTTTCCTTTTTTTTTCTTATGCCAAGATGGAGCCAGGTATATTTTGAATATGTGTGTCATTTCCAAAAATGTTGTGATGTAGTGCACTGGTGGTTTCCCTTACTTGGGAGGTGGCCCTTGGTCGCCCCCCTCATCTACAACCTCAACAGTCACAATGTTGGTACAACAACAATTTAGTCTGTTGTCCTGGAATGTCAGGGGTTTAAATGATAAGATCAAAAGATCGGTGGTATTAGAGCAATTAAGAAAGTCAAGGGCTGACATTATTATGTTACAGGAAACTCACCTGGTAGGCCAGAGAGTTAGGGCCCTAAAAAGGTTATGGATTACATCTGTTTATCATTCAGAACACTCCACTTACTCCAGGGGAGTGGCCATATTGATCAGAAAACCCCTTAACTTTACACTCGAAAAGATAATAACCGACAGAGTAGGGAGATTCATAATCCTTAAGGGGCAAATAGATGGCACTACCTATATACTGATTAATGTGTATCTCCCACCGCCTGCAGATTTACAAATCCTCAACGAGGTATTGCAGAAGGTGTCCAATATGGGTAGCTACCCCACGATATGGGCTGGGGATTTCAATATGGTCCCGGACCCCGCTGTGGATAGATTGAGGCCCATAGCAGGGGATAACAAAATATTCGCACAGTGGATGGAGTCTGCTGGTCTCATTGACACCTGGAGATGGAGTAACCCCCGTCTCCAGCAGTTTTCCTGTTACACGGTGTCCTCTTCGGCAATGTCCAGGATAGACCTCATCCTGGCCAGTGCAGAGGTGTTACAGTCCTTGGAGGGCGTCTATTTCTCCACCCGGGTATGCTCGGATCACGCCCCGTTGATAATAAAGATAGCGGGAAGGGACCCTGCGGCCCCAAGGCAATGGAGGCTCCCCCCTAAGTGGATTACTAATGCCACAGTTGCAGAGAACTATGCTCCATTGCTTGAGGCCTACTGGCAGAATAACCAAGGGAGTGCTCCCGAAGACATAGTCTGGGACACATGCAAGGCCCACACGAGAGGTGCCTATATTTCCTTAATTTCAGCTTCTAGGAGGGATATCGAAGCTAACCTGAATGTGGCCAGGGAGGATCTAGCCAGGCTGGAGAGCAGTCTAATATCGAATCCCTCTGACATTAACAAGCAGGAACTTGCAACGGCACAGAGACGTATAAACCTGCTACTTATGGAGAAAGCTTCTCAGAAAGAGGTACACCGGAAGGCAGCTTGGTTTGACAGGGGGGATAAGAATGGCAAGTTGCTAGCCCTATTAGCTAAAGGGGATGTCCCACACACTGCTATACAGGGGATTAGATGGGAAGAGGGCGAAATGATCACTGACAGGTTACCCCTAGTACATAGATTCCAGCAGTACTATCAAAATAGCTATACAGCTCCTCAACTGACTTCAACTCGGAACCTTATAGCATATGTAGACAGGATTCCGCTCCCACAACTTAGTCAACAACAAAAGGAGGAGCTGGATTCAGACATGTCAGTGGAGGAAATAGACAAAGCTATAGCTGATATGCCAACAGGGCGATCTCCTGGCCCGGATGGAATTCCAACGGAATGGTATAAGAGTCACGCCCAGACTCTGGTCCCTAAACTCTGTACATTATTTAACAGGACATCGCTGGATGCCCCACTCCCTGAATCATGTGTGACTCATACCGCCCTATCTCACTGTTAAACTGTGACATTAAAATCTTTGCAAAAAGCTCTGGCAAACAGAGTCAAAAGGGTCGTCACTGACCTGGTACATCCAGACCAGATGGGATTTATGCCCTCCAAGGCCACGGACATTAATATCCGGAGATTATTCAATAACCTGGCCCTAGAACATACTAACAGCGGTAGTAGGATAGTTGTGTCACTAGACACAGCTAAAGCATTCGACACGGTCTCGTGGGAGTACCTGTGGGAAATCTTGGTACATTTTGGGTTTGGGCAGCGATTTATAGGATGGGTGAGAGCACTGTACCACAAACCGGAAGCCAGAGTCCTTGTCAATGGTGTACTCACGGAGGCCATAAGACTCGAGCGGGGGACAAGACAGGGCTGCCCCCTTTCCCCATTGTTGTTTGCCCTTGCAATAGAACCTTTGGCGGTAAGAATTAGAGAAGAGCAGGGGATCGAAGGGCTAGAAATTGGAAGAATTATGGAGAAAGTATCTTTGTATGCGGATGACATGCTCCTCTATCTCGCTAACCCACATAGGGCGCTTGAGACAGCCTTGCATGTTATAGAAGAATTTGGGGAAATTTCTGGACTCCGCATAAACAGGTCTAAATCGACTATATTCCCGATAGATCCGTTACCTGTGGGTTCCCCAGCACAGATTTGTCACTTACAGGTCACACAGTCCTTTAAATATCTAGGGATCAATATCCACATGGATTGGAAAAAATTTGAGGAGCTTAACCTGTCCCCAATTGTGGAAGCTTTAAAGGCCAAGACAGACGTCTGGCAGCAACTGCCACTCTCTCCCCCAGGTAGAATTAACCTATTCAAGATGGTGTTCTTACCCAAATTCTTGTATGTATTTCATAATTCACCTATATCACCAAGGAATCAATTGTTTAAGCAAATAAAGTCCATATTGCGCAGGTTTATTTGGGCGGGAGAGCACCCACGCATGAGTTTCAATACGCTACAAGCTCCGGTGACGAGTGGAGGGTTAGCACTCCCTAACCTGAAGCTCTATTTCCTAGCCAGCCAACTAATCTATGCACACTGGTGGTTGGTGCCCCAGGGAGACAACCCCTCCACTACATTGGAAGCATCGTCCATGGGGTCATTTGAGGCTTTAGCCAAATTGCCGTATAGAGGCCCCTCTGAACACTATAACATCACCACCCCTATGGCTACGGTGGCGGAGACATTTAAAAAAGCACTTAAACATGTACACAGGACAAGGCCGGTATGGTCCAGTTGGACACCGTTGTGGGGTAATGACTCCCTTCCGCACTTAGGCGCGCTCCCGGACATAAACACTTGGGCCACTAGAGGTGTGAAGCTGCTGGGGGATATTGTGGAGAATGGGGACATCAAAGGGTTTCAAACCCTAAAAGAGAGATATAATTTACCAAATCCTATGTTCTTTAGATATCTTCAACTAAGACACGCATTTAGAGTGCAATTTCCCATTCGCTCCATTGAGGTAGAGGACTCCAATCTGGAAAAATATTTGCGCAGGGAAGGCCTTGTGAAACCAACATCATGGTTCTACACCATAATATGCCAAGCCTCCCCAGACCCCTTAGCCAAGGTAAAAGCAAAATGGATGAGTGACATTCCGGATCTAGAGGATGACATGTGGGAGGATGCACTTAAACAAATCCCGGACATCACAATGTCAATCAGGGACAGATTCATTCAAACGAAGTTCTTTAATAGAGTATATTACACCCCACACAGACTTGCGAAGATATACCCGAATACTCCGGACCTCTGTGGTAAATGTAACCTAGAAGTTGGCACATATATGCATGTGTTTTGGTCCTGCCCACTTATACAAGTGTATTGGGGGGAAGTTCTGCAACATATTTCTAGCACCTTAAATGTCCCCTGCATTAGAAACCCGTTAGTATGCCTGTTGGGAGTGGTGGATGATTTAGGACTGCGGGCTGGGATCAGGCTGTGTTATCTCCAACTGTTATACTATGCGAAGAAGGCCATATTACTACAATGGAAATCCAATGCCCCGCCATCACTAGGCTTTTGGCGAAACTTAGTTAATAATACCCTACCTAATCAAAAAATGACCTACATTGCTAGAGGATGCCCGAAGAAGTTCGAGAAAATCTGGGCACTGTGGTTGGAAATGGAGGACACTAGGTCAGACCCCATAGTATAATGACATTGTAACGGACCAATGTTTGTGAACGTAAGGTACAGTTCACCAGATGAACAGATAAAGACACAGCTCTGAAGTTAGGGCACAACATGTATTTTATTTTTGGCTCCACTGGCATAAACTGCTGTTATGTATGACTTCTTCTTCTTTCTTTCTTAGTTCCTCTGTTAAAAAACTGTAAAAAATAAAAACTTTAAAAAAAAAAAAAAGATGAAAACCCCTTTAACTGACCTTCAAACTTTACTTCTTTATTTCTTTAGTAATGCTGCTTAAGGTTTTTATTTTACAAAACTTTAATTGTAAACTTTTTTTTAACTACAATAAGCAAGCAACATGACATGCACACTAGCACTAGCACTGAGCTGGTGCTAAGAGGCTCACAGTTCCAATACCTGACTCTTCCCCATAGCTCAGCCTGGAGTCACAGGGTTAAAGACTTCTGCTCATTTCCCCCTCCCTCTCGT
Source organism: Xenopus borealis (assembly GCA_024363595.1). Classification (NCBI taxonomy): domain Eukaryota; kingdom Metazoa; phylum Chordata; class Amphibia; order Anura; family Pipidae; genus Xenopus; species Xenopus borealis. The sequence continues at coordinate 112,161,198 of CM044434.1, read as the reverse complement.
CCACACCCCCATCAGCTTCCGTGTCACCAGCACCTGAAGGACTGGAGATAGCGAGCTGGCCGCACAGAGCTTGTTGGAGAGAGAGAGGTGCTGCGTGAGCAGGAGCAGCTTCAGGTTTTTGGAGCAGCATTCGGCTGTACATGGCCTTCGGCACTGTTAAAGGGGGCCCGGCTAATTCTAAAGATACAACACAGCCGGGCCCCCCTTCAGGCTCGGGCCCGGGACAACTGTACCCCCTGTGCCCCCCTGATGGCAGCACTGTTAGTAATGTTTGCATACTGGGCATTAAACTGTTCAGTTTGGCATTCATATTTTGGATGTTTTATGTAGGTAGTTTATGAAATGTAGAAGATAAGAATACGTCTTTTCAGATTTTTTTAAATATCTCTTAAGCAAAGCATTACAGTTTATTATGGGCTTCATTTGTGCTTATTCATGTGTGTATTTTACAAGATATATGGCTTTCCTGGATAAACTTAAGGACCAGATTTACTTATGGTCGAATTTTTTGGGGAGGTCAATTTTGATCAAAAATGGACCTATTTCAAATAGGTCAATTTGTGATCAAATAAAAATTGTTCGAATCCTTTGAATGCTTTGTTCTATTTGAATTTTTAAAAAAAAAACTTTCCAGGAACTTTCCAGAATTTCCAGGAAAGGTTCCAGGAGGTCCCCCATAGGCTACAATGGCAATTTGTCAGCTTTAAAGTGGCAAATTATTGCATTTGAAGTTTTTTGAAGAGACAGTACTTCAAAATTTGAATTTTCCGATTTTCAAATTTTATCTATTCAGATCAAACTTATCGGCTATTCGATAGTCGGAGTAGCCCAAAATGACTTTGAAATTCGAAATTAGAATTATTTTAGTCTAAAGTATACCAAAATCCATTATTGTGTTCTGAAATTTTTTAAGCATACCGCTTTTGATCTATACAAGTCAGAAATCTTCATAAAACTATATATATATATATATATATATATATATATATATATATATATATGTCTAAAGAAAACCAACAAAATTGACACACTTTTCTTCACACTTGAATCTATTAATATTTCCCAAATGAAGCTACTCTTTTAAATTCCTTCTGTTATCATTAAATCTTTTAAAATGGAGTCCATATATAGTACAACATGTACAGCATAATAACATCATTGGAATACCTTCCTGCAAGGTTTTGGTTGACTCCTATGCCCTCCTGCAATCATTTCCCTTCAGTAACATGTAAAAAATTTTGAACTTCCCTCTTTGGTTAGTAGATGTAGTGCTGCAATTCCCATGAAACAGTGCATCGAGACCAGAGAGGTTTCAATACTATAATGTATTCAAAACCCACAGACATAAATCATTTACTGTTATCTGACAGGACAGGTGGTAATAAAATCAATACTAATAAGTCAATTTAAAAGAGTTTCGAGAAATACAAATGAAAGCAATATGGTAGTATGTATAAAATGAAATGTAAATTGAAAGAATGGAGTTACGTACCTTGAGAAAAATGTAAAAACAGCACAAGAGAGAGTGAGAAGCAACAGATGAGGGCAATATGTTTGAATAAATCAGTAAAAAGGGGTATAAAAAATAATAACAGGATGACATTTGTTGGCCAATGCCATGTGTAAAGCATATTAACCCACCATACATTATGTAAACACTGGCATTTTTTTGAAGGATGCCTACTGTACAGTACTAGAATTTCAAGAGTACCCAATGATGTCTTTCCATAGAATGTGTACTCTGTGAATAGACTAGTGACAGTGGATATGGATTCACAACCCTTGAGCACCAAAGAAAGGAATGTTTAGGGATCCAATTTTATAAATCAGAAAAGTAGACATGTATTTGGACACTATTCATGTGACACTTCTTTTGCAGGGCACTGGGGAGATGGGCCATGGAGTACAACAGCTGAGATTCCAGGTGGTGGATACTGTTCCTCAATCCCATTGTGGTGAGGACAGAGTTAAAAGACCCTTAAGAAGGAGACATTTGCATCCACTGTCTCTAATTCCAAATTGCATTGTGAATAAAATAGATAACATGGACGGATAAGTGGACAATTTATTACATTTATTCTAAAATAAGTACACATTAGTATCGACTTCTGTATGTAAATTGCTTCTAGTGACCATAATCTATATGTGATTGTGAACAATAGATGGCACTGTTCTAATGGTTTGAAAAGGAAGTACAGTGACTGTATCTGTTAGCTTGAAAAAGAGTCATGGAATGGCTTGAAACATTGCTGTGTCTTTGGTCTAAGCAAGGCATGTCCAAAGTCTGGCCCAGGGGCCAAATTTTATGCTGGCCCACAGACTCCATCATGAAACAAATAATAATAGGCCCAGCAGCACAGTGAGATCAAGATGATTCACTCCCAAAGATGAAATTATGTAGTAATAGACATGTAGTGACATGTAGTGACATGCCACTCTTGCATATTTCTTTAGTTTACTGTACTGGCACATCAGTACTTCTATTGACACCTACAGCCCTAAAGAAGTATGTGAAAGTGGTGCATCGCTACATGCCACTAACACCTTCATAGGCACATCACACTGCCAGCACATGCCTTTTACTAACACCTTCAGCACACAGGCAGCAGTATAGACCAAGTACTTATTACTGCTACGGTATGCGAGAATAAGACCAAACAGACTCCAATTCCTAAATGCATGTTCGCATCCATCTTTGAGAGTGAATGATCCTGGAATGATCCTGATCACAAGCTAGCTACTTCAGAATGGTATCAGGCTGAATGGTTGGCCCCCAACCTTTTCACCTCACCAAACACCACCGATTCCCCCATCACTAGTCTCCAGTAATAACAGAAAATAATGGTTTTCCTGATATCAAAACACTGCCTAGAGATGGGACATACAGGAGAGGAGTTGAAATTCTGAGTGATCGAACAAGTTCTTATACCTACAGTATATGTGTAAGCAATAGGGTATTGGATTCAAACAATGGTGAGGTGAACTGGATTCATGGCTTGGGGACACTTTGTTCTTGAGGATTGAATAGCTACTTTGCCATTTAATTTTTGTAATATGTTTGTAATATGTGCAGGGAAGAATACTGAAGAGATGGTTAAATAGTCCGAAATATAGATTATGCATGTTCATGTATTTGTGATGATATATTGGCTATTGAATTTTGATAGAGGGGTAGATCATGGGTTACACGCGACCCTCTTTGACCAGGATGGGCTTTTGCAAAATGGAAGTAATACACAAAAATAGAATTGGACACCAGGGGTTCTAACAGGTTTTATTCAGGCATAAAGCACCACAGGGTTGTAATACTCACACATGAGGTAGCCACAGTACATCTCCAAGAACATTCACAGGTGTAGCACAGATAGCATAAACAGACATCACACTAGGCATAGCCCAAAGGAGTTGAGCAATCACCTTCCAGGGTTTCAGTACTTCATGTGTTTTGGACCCCCACAGCAGACTTGGAACAGGCTTAGACTATAGTCTAATTCCCTTGTCACTACTGCAGTCCCTTCACTACAGGCAAATCAATCTTGGGGGAGAGCTACTCCCTTCTATCCTCCTCGTTAGAGCTTCAGCTGCTCTTTATTACTAGCCTCACTGTCTCCCTCTCTCTATAGAGTGCTATAACAGCAGATACACTACACACTCTAACTCATCTCATTCAGGGGGTCCCTGTACCCCGACTTCACTAAAGTGCATAAAACTTCTGGGGCCATGTTGACTCCAGGCTCAGTGGAACAAGTGCCCAGCTCGAATGCTGCAGGCCAAAGAGGGAGTGCCCCACTCTGCAAAGCACTTTGTTGCAACACTGCAGAAAGTGGTCACAACCTAGAACCAATGAAACAGGTAAGCAAATGAGGTATAACAAGTAACATGGGATTTAACAAAGCAACAGTGGAAAGGAAGACACTGGCAGGGAATGGGTCCCTACATATATGTTTGTTTTATTATGCTTCTTCATCTTATGCCTGGGTAAGGTTTGCAGACCATGTGTCCCCCTGTGATTGATGTTTTGTCCAGTTTGCTGTGACAACCTGGGAGAGCAGACCAAGATGGAGAATCTGGATGGTAATCTCATAAGAAAGTGATGTCAGAGGCATGGTTTCTTGGGAGTTTCCACGCTATATCCCCTGCCCATAGAGGGAAGGTAAAAATGTTTAACCAGATGTTAATGTTACCAGAGGAGATTAACCATTAGAGAAAGGGCACGGAAGTGAGCAAAAAAATCTGTATGGATGATGATATTAATGTGATATATATATATATATATATATGTTAACCAAAAATGCTTTGGAACCACACTCATGGAACTTATAAATCAATTTGTTATAATTTATTTTAGGCAAACATAATGAATTCCAGCTGAACATCAGCATAGCACTTTCTCAAAGCACTTTGAGAAAGGCTGGTGTTCAGCCAAAACGTCAGTATGTTTAGCTACAATAAATTATAGTGAATTGATTTATAAATCCAGTGAGTGTGGTCTTTTACATTCTGATATTTTGTATGTGGTAGGAAAGATCAAAATGGAATGGGATTGCATTTTAAGGGGTAAAATATTGGGATACATTTCCATTCATTTGTGCTGATTTATAGGCTCTAAATTGCACAAAAAGGCAGTTGCCAATAGGAATCATTGGAAGCAATTAATTTTTGTCTCCTACAAGCTGGAAAATTAAAGCAAAGAACTAAATGACTACTAGCAACTGCAGAAACTCCAAAAATAATTGACTTCTAAAATTGATCATAGTATGTAGACTGTAAGCTCCACTTGGACATAACATCTACATTTGTGAGCTAGCCCTTATGCCTATATGTCAGCATAGTGTTATGTCCAACAGACTTTGCCTTACAAATTTAATCATCTAGAAGCTGAACAGCAACCTAGACCATTTTTTTTAAGTGAATATCATTTGGTTATTTGTTCTCAAAGGATTTCATCGAAGGTTACTGATTAAATTAAGTAAATAGGTTGAACATAGTATTTTTACTGAGATAGATAACTGACTGGAAGATTAAAGAGTGTTTTGGTAAGTGGAACATACATTATCTTTGTTGGACCATTGTTGTTAGAGGAGTGCCTCGGGCTTCTGTCCTTGGTCCTTTGCTTTTTAATTTATTCATTGCTGACCTCAAGGCTGCTATTGTAAGATTTGTCTCAATGTTTGCTGATGATAGAACACTGTGAAAAATAATAGGTTCAGTCCTGGATGCATACACTTTGCAGAATCCTTTAACTGAATTGGAGAAATGACCAGTAAACTGCAAATGGGTTTCAGGATTTAGAACTTTGCAAGTCTAGACAGTGTCAGTCAGTGTCTACAAAAGCTACAAATATACTACTCCAGGGGACATAAAAAAATGTTTCTATGCAGTGCAGTAAAAAGGCAATCAAAACTGGCAAAAGCAATGCAACAATAAAACTACAAGACTATTTGGGGGTTATTTACAAAACACAGAATTTTTCTGGTTGTATTTTTAAAGGTGATATTTTTGTGATTTAATAAACCATGATGCTGTTAAAATTCTAAATTAAAAAGTACTCCTGGTGTTTTCTGGATAAAAGATCTTTCCATAATTCAGATCTTCATAACTTAAGTCTCCTAGAAAATAATATAAACAATAAATAAACCCAATAGGCTGGATTAATTATAACTTAATTTGGATCAAGTACAAGGTACTATTTTATTTTTACAGAGAAAAAGGAAAACATTTTCTTATAAATTGGATTATTTTGGATAAAATATATGGTAGATGGCCATTTCCATAATTTTTAGCTTTCTATATAACAGGTTTCTGGATGATGCATCCCATATCTGAATATGATGCTAGGTTGCAAAAATACACTTTTGATTTCACACTTCGAATGGCATTAGGTCATCTGTCAAATTACAGACATGATTTTGTTATAGACAACAGATTGAAGCTCAGCATCTTTAAACACCTATAGGTGAATGTTTTATCTTTTACAACATTGCCCTGAAAAGTAGTTCTCTTACTGCAATGATGCAATATAATTGGTCAGATGGGAGGATTGCAATTTTGAAGTAAACAGAAGGAAGATGGAATTTTTGCAGTTTTGAACAACTTTTCGTTTGCCCTTTGCCAAAATGTGCTGCCAAGTACTTCTACTATGCTATAAATGAGGCAATGGTCAGACTATAGGGGTGCTCTGATGTGTACTCCTCTGGGTGGTAAGTGATTTGGGAGTAAACAGGTTTCAGACCTGTGCTACAATATTCTGCAGAGTAGTTCTACAATATTGAATAATGGCTCAGCTAATTATTCATATAATAAACTGTGCAAAACTGGCAAAATATGTGTGATTTTGAACTAAACAGAATGCAGGATTAAGTACAAGACCTTTCAAAACCTTTAGATACATGTTTTGTTGCATTTAGTTGTACCCAATTGATTGGATAAATCATGCTTTACATGTGTGTCACAAGAGGCACAATTGAGCATTAGTTTAGGGTTAAAGCTAGGCTCTTTGTGAATATTTCTGCAGCATATGGTCTGCCTTAATTTTGGTGTTGTCCTATTTACTAAAGCAATATGCCTGGAGCACCTTATTAAACTTCGGTAATTGAAATCTGAGTGAATAAAACAATTATCTGCCCTTTTGGGCATATCGAACTTACTTCCTGAACCCCAACTAGTCCTTGGATGTTAATTCCTTTTACCAGTCAGATTTAGTAGAGTATACATTTTTTAAGTACTCTGTTTCAATTCATTTATTGAACAAGCAGGTCTATATCTAGTATTTTGAAGTTCTCTTAAAAAAAACTTCTTTAGCGAAGTAGACAAACTCTAGTGCAACTTCGCACCCTAACGGCTGGCAAAGTTGCACTCAGATGAAGGGACGTAACTACACTATTTCATTAACTTGCGGATTTTACTGCCAGACTTTACATCATCACCTCAGACCAGATGAAGTGCAATAGAGTAGATAGGAGTTTCTTTAAAAAAGTTGATGTTTTTTCTAAGTCCCAAAAAACGCTGGCGTATTACTTTTGTAAGGGTGACAGGCTGAAAAAGGTTGTAAATTTCTTTTAGGGTATTCTCTAGTGATGGGCGAATCTCCCGCGTTTCGCTTCGCCGAAAAACTTGCGAATTTCCAGAGAAATTTGCGAATTGGCGAAAAAATTCGTGAAACGAGTCGCGCATCAATCGCGGCGCGTCGTTTTCGGAGCGCGTCGCATTAAAAACGATGCGCAACTCGTTTTTTTGGCGAATTTTTCGCCGTGAATTCGCCCCTGGCGAATAAATTCGCCCATCACTAGTATTCTCCTTCCCCCTACATTTCCTAACATACTGTATGGTACCTAAACTAAACAGTTGGCAGAAGTGTAAGGAAAACTAACAACTATTTTACTGGTTAAAGTTTCCCAGGCTTGTACAGTATATTGTAATGTATTTGAGGCTACATATAAATCCATTGCACTTAAACTTCATAATGTATGCAAATTAGGCATTGCTACCGTAACCTCCCTTTGCTTGACAAAGTAACGCTAGCGCAACTTCGCTACCTATCACCTCCCTGAGTGCAACTTCGGATTTTAATGAATTAACTGCACCCTGGTGAAGCTAAGCCTGGCAAAGTATGGCGAAGGCATCGCTAGCGATTCTATTGAGGTTAGTGAATTTGCCCCATAGACTGAACAGACCTTTTTCAGCAAAGCTATCTGAATAATTTTACAGTAATTTTAACATGTGTCCCTGTGTGATTGGCAAGAGATGTTCCTGTTCTGGTATATCCACAACCTTCTTTATCAGACATATCTACACACCATCCATTGCCCCCTTTAAACTGGTCACCCAACTTTTACATAACTGGGGAGCATGGCCATGGGTATGTCCTAGGGAACATGGTGTGTACATATTGGCAGGACATGGGATCAGTAGGAATAAAGATCCATTGATAGGAAGTTAAAGCTTCAACACATGTTGTTTTGTGTGGAGAGAGGCCACATACTATATCTGCAATGACTCCACTGACATTCATTGTTTCTAATCATAAATTGAACCAAGATACTCAATGTAATAAATCAAACCCAGTATAATTCTACAGCTTGCCATTCTTTATA
>CM044434.1:112109723-112151425 GCA_024363595.1 Xenopus borealis | reverse complement strand
GGTGATACGTGGACATTATTTTCCCTAAACAATCCTTGTTCACAGCTCTCTAACTCTTGGGGGCAAATTCACTAAGCGGCAAAAATGCGCAAGTGTTGCCTTTGCTAACATTTGCCACACTTCGACAGGCAAATTTTCGCCAGAGCTACGCAAATTCACTAAAGTGCAAAATTACACTCAGGACGGCGAACGATAGCGTAGTTGCACTAGTGTTACTTCGCCAGGCAAAGTGCATTTACGCTTGCAATGCCTAATTTGCATACGGCCTGGATTTCAAAGTATAATAGAAGTACAGCCACTACATTACACTATAAAAACCCAGGAAACCTCTAATAAATAAAATAAAGTTGTACTAAAGTTGTCCTAAACATGTGTCTCCTGTATAGTTGAGTTGCCATATGTTAAGAAATGTAGGGGCGAAGGAGGGTAACCCCTCAAAAAAATCTTGCTCTTTTTCAGACTATCACCCTGCAAAAGGTAAAACACACCAGTGTTTTTTTGGGACTTAGAAAAAATTTCAATTTTTTTTTCAAACTCCTATCTATTGCATTGAACTTCACCAGGTCTGACCTGGTGAAGTAACGTCTAATGTAAGTGGTAACGTTCAGTAAAATGGTCATCTTAGAGAATTTGCATAATTACGATCCTTCATCAGTGCGCAACTTCGCCTGGCGTTAGGGTGTGAAGTTGCGCTAGTCTATCTACTTCGCTAGCGAAAATTCACCAGAGTCGGTGTTAGGAATTTGCAAAGTTACGAATTGACGTCACACTGGCGAATTAGTGCTAGCGTTAGTCGCTTCGCGCTTTAGTGAATTTGCCCCCTGGTGTCTATACACTATCATGTTCAATTTGCTTGCAAATTTGGTAATTGAGTGATTTATTTTACATCTACATTTTTCAAGTGGTTTTAATTAGTGATGGGTGAATTTGTGGCATTTTGTTTCACCAAATAATATGCAAATTATTTGCGAAACTGCAAAAGATTTTCTAAACAAGACGCGTGCCTAGGTTTCTCCACACGTTAAAATAATTGGTAGCATTCTCGTGTCAAAATAATTATTGCAAATTCTTACCTGTGTTTTTATGCTCTACGTTATTTTTTAACGCGTAATGCAATCTGAAATCCATCTTCTGTGGGTGTTTTGTTTGTGTCACCTTTCTTCAGCTTTGGGACTACCAATGAAACTTAATTTCAAGCTTTGTGGACTGTAATGATAAATGAATATGGCATCTTTTGCTTTGTGTCTGAATGTGCTGAATTGCATTGGAGTCAATGAGAAGAGCACTTCACACACATGTTTCGCTACACACATGCCCTGCATTGTTAGAGGACTCCTATCTTTTCAAAAGAAAAAAGGGCTTCCATTTTGCCAGTTTCTTAAAAACACCTGTGATTATTTAAAATATCAGTGATAATTGAAAAAGGCATATTTACATAACTATTCATGTATTTTTAACTCTACATTTCACTGCACAGATTGGGCTGTTTTGAATTTTTGAAGTTCCTCTTGGCTAGTTTTGGGCTGGTTTTGTACCAGGCATTACACCTTCCAACATTGTTGTCACCTTTTTTCAGCTTTGGACAGGCCCGGACTGGCAATCTGTAGGTTCTGCCCAGAAGGGCTGCTTTCATGTGCCAGGTCCAGTTTTGACTCCGATACCAGACATGGTTTTGGGGCTACCATTAAAACATTGTCCCTTACTTTTTAAGCTTTGTACACTGTGATAAATTAATATATGGCATGTTTTGCTTTGGAGTCAATAGGAATAGCAATTCACACTTATGTTTCATTCAGTAATTGCTACACACACATGCCCTCTCTGTATACCTTTTTGTAGAACACTCCTATCATTACAAACGAAACAAAGTGCTAAAATGTTGCCAGTTTCTTAAAAATATCTGTAATTTTTTTTACATAAGCTCTGGATGACTGGTAATAGTATTTAGTACTACTCTCAGTCTATATTGCTCTTGAACCAAAAAGTACCATCTATAGTTTATTTATTATTAATAGCTTACTAACATAGGCTCTTAACTAGTAATAATTATTTGCTGCACAGTTGGATTCATTGTTACATTAGATGGAAAGAGTAATTTAGGCCAAAAGGAAACAATTGCCAAGTTCCTTTTGATGGCAGCTATGGATTTCCCATTCTTTACACAATCTAATATGCAAATAATTAAGAGATCCTCGTCACTTAAAGTGATATTGTTTTGTCTCTTAAATTGCTGCCATTCAATCCAGGATGATCTTTAATTCAACCATGTTTTACAAGCCACAGAGTAAAAATAGCCATAACATTGGATATATCTAGCCCCAAAGGATGATTCGGAAAAGGAGTCCCCACATTGCTCAATTTTCCTCTAGTTTCCAAAATATACAAGATTGAGAATCAGCAATTAGGTTAACTAAACCCAGAAACTTTCACTTCTATCATTATATTAAGTTTAAGGGCTCTCAGAACTAACTGATACAATAGGTTAACTACTGGTGGGGATGAAGATCTCAAATTATTTATCACCTGTACCACTTCCTGGTTGTCCCAATCAAAAACTTTTTTTCTTTTTCACTAGACTAGAACCCCAAATATCCATTGCTACCAGAATAGGGAAAAATTCTAATAAAACAATATATTTTTTATATATATATATTTTAATGATCTAATGATCTAATGATCGAATGATCGAATACTAGTTCATTTGACTCTATTTGAATGTATTCGATCGTTGGACCATTCCCTATTCGATGATCGAATATGCAAAAATTTGCATATTTGACCAAATTAATAAATCCTACGTTTGAAATTCGATTGAATTCATTCGAACTTCAAATCCTTCACGTGAATTTTGTAAATCGGCCCCCAAGTGTTAATAATAATAATAATAATAATTTCTTCTTTTACCCATGGATCTGGCTGTCAATCTAGGGGCTTCCTCTAATTTGCTGCCTCCTTTGCTTGTTCACTGGTTTGTGCCTGAATACCCACCTGCCGCATCATGAGAATAATTTGTTCTGGCTCAGCTCAATGTAACCAGCACATTATGAATTCCATATCAAACAATGTAGGTCCCACAGCATCTTCAAAGCTCTGTTTTTGAGCAAGTGGATCACAGCAGGAACTTCTATATTTTATTTATAATGGAATATGCTGTATTGTGACTTTGCATATTTTAAAACACAGCTTAGTAGCTTCCAATGGGACAGGCATGGCTGTAGGACTAAGATGCGCCAACTTAATAATACAACCAGGTTGGTGTCTTTGCTGTATTCTTTGTATTAATATTAACATGTATTTCTAAAGCGCCAACTTATTTCGTAGCGCTGTAAAGTGAATGTGATTATACAATTAAATCACATGAATTACATACATAGAAAATAAGGAGTTATATACATCACAACAAATATGAAGTTACATACATCACAATAAATACCGGTACAGAAGGTAAGGAAGGCCCTGTACAGAAAAATCTAAAGGGAAGGGAATGATACACAAGGTGTGGGAGTGGGCAAGATCAAAGTTAAGTGGGTGAGAGATGTAGTACTGTAAGTGGTATTGAATTGGGTAGTTAACAGCGAGTGTAGGCTTCTCTAAAAAAGTGGGTTTTAAGAGATTTCTTGAAAATTGAAAGATTGTGAGAAAGTCGGAAAGACTCTGGGAGAGAATTCCAGAGGAGGGGTGCAGCCCTTGCAAAGTCTTGAATGTGAGCATGTGAGGAGGTAATGAGAGATGAGTTGAGTAGCAGGTCAGTAGAGGAGCGTTGCAAGCTTTTGGGTGAGTATATGGAGATGAGTTCAGAGATATAGGGAGGGGCAGAGTTATGAAGTGCTTTGAATGTCAGGGTCATTAATTTGAAGTTAATTCTGAAGGGCAGTGGAAGCCAGTGTAGGGATTGGCAGAATGGCATGGCGGAGGAAGAGCGGTTGCTGAGGTGAATAAGCCTAGCAGCAGTGTTCATTATGGACTGGAGACGTGACAGTTTCTGGAGGGGAAGGCCAATTAAAAGAGTTAAAATAGTCTAGGCGCGATATGACGAGAGTGAATAAGAATTTTGGCAGCATCTTGGGTGATAAATGATCGTATTTTGTTCCAGCTTGTTCCTTAATTGGAAGTGACATGATTTAACAAGTGACTGGATATGAGTGAATGTCAGGGCAGAATGTAGGCACTGGGCCTGTGGAGACGGGGTGATAGTGGAACTGTTAACTATGATGGAATGTTAACTAGTGTTAGTTGGAGGAAAAAGAACCATTTCTGTTTTGGAGAGGTTTAATTTAAGGTAGCGTTGTGACATCCAAGTAGAGATAGCAGACAGGCAGGAGGAGACACGAGTTAGAAGTTCTGGGTTGAGATCAGGAGAGGAGAGATAGATCTGAGTATCGTCAGCATAGAGGTGGTAGTGGAAACCATACGAGCTGAATAATTTGTAGAGGGAGGAAGATATAGAGAAAATAATATGGGTCCCTGGACAGAGCCTTGAGGAACCCCCACAGAGATAGGATATGGAGGAAGATGCTACTGCATTGTAGGAGACACTGAAGGAACGATTGGTGAGGTAAGAAGAAAACCAGGACAGGGCTGTGTCACGAAAGCCAAGCGAGTGGAGGGACTGGAGGAGGAGAGGGTGATCTACAGTGTCAAATGAGAGATCAAGCAGTATTAGTAGTGAGAAATTTTTGTTGGCTTTAGCTGTTAAAAGGTCATTAGTTAGACGGGTCAGAGCAGTTTCAGTGGAGTGTTGTGGTTAAATTCAGATTGTAAGGGGTCCAGCAGGTTATTGTCAGAGAGGAATGAGGTTAATCGGTTGTAGACTAGGCGCTCTAGTAGTTTAGAGATGAAAGGTAGCAGAGAGAAGGTTGGAGATTGTCAAGATTGGAGGGGTCAAGAGAGGGTTTTTTCAGAATGGGGGATTGTAGTTGAAATACAGCATTTCTCTGTATCTCAGCCAGTGCTGGTTGATTGCAGATATTGTGTAGAAGTCCTGGGTCTGTAAATCCTGGCATGGGCTCACAGACAAAACACCTTTGGCACTCAGTAAACAGAAAATCCATATTGTATTTATAATGGAATATGCATTGTGAATATTGTATTATGACTTTGCATATTTTAAAACACAGCTTAGTAGCTTCCATTAGATTTGTTTTATACTGAACAATAATAATAATAAAATCCAAATCCTAATGTAATGCAATTTACTTTTTATGTATCAAACTGTTTGTAGCTGGCTGTACTTTTTAAAATGTGATCATTAAAAGGGATGTGGGTGGATATGTGAAGCCACCGTCTGGGTTGCATTTTGGAAGTGTGTGACTAATTGGGTCATAAACAGGAAGACAGATGATTCAGAATTAAAAACATAGCATGAGACGTCTAAAGCATATTTCACTTCTCCTTAATTTATAAATATATTTGAACCCCACACTTATATAATAATAATAATATTTGCAATGTAGCTTTCTTTGTGCACTTTCATTTAAATCCTTCCAAGTCAAAGTGCATAAGAATATGTGTATTAATGTTTTGAAGGAATATTTCAGAATTTTACCAGCAAATCCAATAAAAGCAAATAATAACAGTTATCAGCTGCAAAAAAATGTAATAAGAGCTATAATAATAATGAATGCTATACTGTATATTAATACATTTTGCAAATCTGTTGATTTTATCAGTTTCACAATTGCACATTTCATTGTACTATTCAAAATCCAAAAACTCTATCACAATATTTTTACCCTACACCCTTCTATGTGCTTTTTCTTCTACTGGATATCTATTTTCATGGAATAATAATTTCATTAATACACTTAAATAATAATGTGATGAGTGTTATAGATGGATTGAATAGAATAATTCCATAATTATCAATAGAAAGTAAGCCCCCAATCTTTTTTTTTTTTTTAAACATTGTTCACACAAACACACATTTATGAAATAAAAAACATACTTTTTAGGGGTGAAAAATAATTGATGAAGTTGATATTGTGCCATTTTCACAGCAAGAGTAAATAAGGATGCCATTTTTCCTTTCTAAAAGCACATCTTTAAAACAGTCAGAATTTTCCTATCTTCAGATGTGATTGTTACCTGATCCTTACAGCATGGAGGGTGACTTTGAGGCATTGTATTGTACAGCTAATTTAATAAAGGAACTGTCATGATTGGTATCCTACTACAATCCCCAAGGTCCTGCTGTATAGGAATGGAGAACAAGAAGTGAGGTTATGGGACAGGCCAAGTTGATACCAAAAGAGAGCAGGCAGTACAGATACAGGAGATGAAGAATAGTGGAGTTCACAGTCCAGGTCAAAACAGATTGAAATCAAGGTACAAAGCAGGATCCCAAGAAATAATCAAAGTTCAGGCAAGGGTCAGGACAGGCAGCGGATAATTCAGGAACAGGGATAGGCAAGGTTAAACACAGCTTAAAAAACAAAAGATAGCACCCAAAAACTACCAAAATAGACCTATACTGGGCAATGAGTCAGATTAGGGCTTTTTATATCCAGTCCAATGGCTTACACAAATCACCTGTGGCTAAATTGGCAACAGGTGAAACAAGCCATTCTACCTAGCAATACTAAGCATAGGCATAGGAGTGAACCAAAGCCTTAACCATCTGCTCGTATAGAGCAGTGGTAACACAAACAGCACAGAAACACCTGGTTCAGCTCCAGGCAGGTTATCACAGGAATAAAGGGTTCAAAACATTTTTACAGAGTGTAATTATTAACCCAAAATGCACTATTCTGTAAAATTCCCTGAATCCCTGATTCAGTTTGAAGGGTTTGGATTTGTCTGACTCCATAGTCCTGGCTAAATCAAATATGAACCCTATTATGTAACTGTAGACCACATGAGAATTATGATTGGTGAATTTTTCTTACATTCAGTTGAGGATTTGGACCAATCTCATGAGGTAGATTATGTAGCACAATTTATTGCGAACATTTAAGGGGCAACATGAGGTTTAACCAGGGGCATTCCAACTACCTTCTTATTATTGACCAGATGAACACCTGCATATGGGTGCAATGGACTGAATTAGCACTGTACTTAACTCCTGCTTTAAGGCAGGGTTTTTCGACACCTTGACAGATTGGCACAAGTGCCTCAGTGTTTGGTTTTATTATGGATGCTTGCAAATAATGAATTAATGTTGTAGCCTACAATTTTATAATGTATCAGGATTTTCTAATTTTGGGGCAGATTTACTAATAGTCAAAGTGAATTTTCAAATAAATTCGAATTTTAAAAACTCGAATATCAAAGTAATTTTGGGCTACTTCGCCTATCAATTAGCCCAAAATTTGATTCTAATTTAAAAAACTTTGAATTCAACACTTTGCCACCTTAAAGCTTCCGAATTGCCATTGTAGCTTATGGGGGACTGCCTGGAACCTTTACTGAATTTTTTTCAAAATCATTTGAATCCTTCGAATCGAACTTAAAAATATAAATCATGTCTTTTTGTCAATACTGTATTCATAAATTTTGAAAAAAAATTTCCAGAGAAATTCGCGTCGCGACGTTTCCGACGTGTCGCGTCATTTTCGGTGCGCGTCTCGTTTTTTGGGCGAATTTTTCGGCGGAAAATTTTTGCTGGCGTTTCGCGAATTTATTCGCCAGCGGCGAATCGCGGGAATTCGCCGTGAATTCGCCCATCACTAAAAATAAACCATAGTTAGTAGGTGTAAAATAACAAGCAGCAAATTCATTGGAAGCACTGTTTGACTTGATTAGAGTCACACTAATAATTGGAAGTGGAATATCAAATTTAAAAAGTGGGTTGAATAGCAGTCTGGGAATGACCCATGGTTCTAGAAGAAGCACGTATATGAATGAGCATTTCTGTTAGGAGAGCTGGGAGTTGTAGCCCCAACAGCTGGTGTAATAAAAGTTTCCATTTCGTGGTCTATAAAAATTGATCACTACAAAATATTCAACAAAACAAATGTAAAGAATTCTAGAGCATAATTAACTTGTGGAAAAAATGCTATATAAAAAAAAATCCTGCTAAACAAAACATATGCTTATAAAATAAAAACAGATTTTTAGTTCAAGCTAAAATAAACCAAACAATTGAGATGACTGAGTTGAATTAATTGTCAAGTTTGTAAAGAGAAAAAAAAAAATCTGTTTTGGTACTTCATAAACATAAATCTCGTGAACCATTACGAAGCTCTTATTGAGCAGATGCAATTGAACTCTTCAGCAATTTTATCTTTGCCAAATAAAGCTGACTAATGCTAATCCATGCAAAATAAAATTACTCTTTTAAACCTTTCATGTGACCTTGTTTATTTAAGATACTGCAATTTACTCTTCTGAATCGCCCCAGGTAGAAACCACTTGTGTGTGTCTAATAGTAAATCTGTACTTTGCTTATATATTTTAGATGCATACAGATAGATCAACTTACTTCTTTCAGACCTTCTTGTTATATGATTTTCTGTATCACTATCAATGAGAATTCTAGTACAGGTAAGGGTGGAAACATGATATCCAGAAATCTCTGAATTAAGAGAAAGCCGTTGCCCATTTAAAGCAAATAAGTAAAAAATCTTGTATTTGATGAAGTAAGGATTGGAGGCAAAACTTCTTAAGTTTATTTAATGTTTACAATGACTTACTGTATTGTAATCCAAATTACAGGATGATAGATCTTATGCCTGTATAAGTTTTTCATTTAGAATATTACAATGTTAAAGTCTTAATATATTGTGATCCAAATAAACGGGATGATTCAATTCCTGTATAGATTTTTAATTTACAGTACTAGCACAGCAGTTAATGTATAAATCTTTAAGAAGGTGTAAATGAAAGCCATTAACATGAAAAACACCCCTAGCTATAATGGTTATTTTCTTGCACATGCATTCCAGCTGAAACTGTCTGCTGAAAGACTAATGGAGAAACATAAGAACTGGGACAAAATTCTTATTGTTTAATATATATATATATATATATATATATATATATATATTTTTTTTTTTTTATAAACAAAGGTTGTGGTTGGGTAATGTTTTGCTGTCAAAGGTAAAAAGAGACTGAATGGTGCAGAATGCCCATAGTAGTAAAAAGTAAAGGTGCTACACCAATTTATGTTCATAAATTCACACAAAAAGTAGAAATAAGGGAAGTCTTACAGTTCACACCAGTCTTAAGGTTCATGCTAGCAGCTGAGAAATGAGAATATATTGTGATTCCCCAAAAAAAACAAGAAAATGGTATTTAAAAATGCAAACTCATTTATTAGGACTTAAAAAGTCCTCACACTATTTTCTTATTTCTTTGTTTCATTCTGCTTATGTCCAATGGCCTGTGAGTGTGCTTTTTATAGATTATCTAACCTATAATGAATTAGATGGGGAACATAAACTTTGCATTTGCTGCCATCAGGTTTCTGTTTTCTCTCTTTTGGTGGAATCCCAGTATCCCCTAACCCTTTTCCTTTTTCTGTATCATTTTCTTATTTATTGATAATGCTTTAATAAAAACTATGAAATATCTATAATTTTTTGCCTTTTCTCCTGACTTTTTCCAGCTTTCAAATGGGGATCACTGACCCCATATAAAAACAAATAATCTGTAAGACTACTAATGCATTGTAATTGCTACTTGTTATTAATTATATTTATATTCAGGCCCTCTCCTATTCATATTCCAGTACATTGGTAGCACTTAAATGTAGGTGGTCCTATAATTATCCTTGTGGTGGCTGCCCGTCGACTGGACTCCATTCCAGCCAAAATCCACTGTGTATCAAATGGACGTAACTCCGCAAATTCACTAAGATGTGGATTTTACTGAACGTTACCTCTTTCAGCAGACTTGCCTTAGCCAGCTCTGACATCGGGAAGTGCATAGAACATCCTCAATCTTCAGTTACTTACATAATAATTTTTGAGTGTAATAAGTCTATGGCGTCTTTTCAATTTTTCAGGGTGTTAGGCTGCAAAAGGCATAAAAACTGTTTTCGGGCACCCAGTTTCCGCCATACATTTTCTACCATATGGCACATTATTTAACAGTGGGCTTATGTGTAGGGCATTAAAACAACTCTATTGACTTTATTAAGGTTCCCACGGCATGTCTAGTTATCAGTGTAAATGTAATTTATTAGATGCACCATGTAACATAAATAGCTCCATTCCACGTTAAATTGGCCACTGTATGCAAATTAGCCTGAGTACAAAAACTCTAGCAAAGTTGTGCTAGGGAGAATTGAACACTAGCACAGCTTTGCTTTGATTCTCTAGATGCTAGCAAAAATTTGCCAGCATTCGGCGCCCTGGATGCAACTTCGCACTGTTGGGAAATAGCATTGTGCAAGAAAATTTACGCTTGGTGAAGTGTTTAATTTGCACTCTTTAGTGAATTTGCCCCTAGATGTTAACAGTGTGAGATTCTAGATACCCTAGCATATTAACAAATGAAACAGTGGATACAGACAGACCCTAATGCTGGCCATACATGGGCAGATAAAGCTGCTGATATCAGTCGTTTAGACCAATTTGACATCTTATCTGCCCGTGTATGGGGCTCCAAGGCGTCATCGTAATCGGATCGTTCGACCATATGGCCAAACGTTTGGATTAGCCCTGCTGTGTTAGTGGCATATAGGGGAAAGATACGCTTATTTGGCAATGTTGCCAAACGGGCAGATCTTTGCATCTATGGCCAGCTTAAGAGCACTATACAGTAAATGGAAGGGGGCACAGACATTGCACAGTAAGATTCAACTATTTACACTGGGCTAATTTGCACCTGGACAGTATACCATAGCAACCAGTTAGCTGCAGGTGGAATAAAACAGCAACAATTTGATTGCCACAAGATACTGCACAGTTCAAATTTGTTCAGTTATGATAAATGAGCCACAGTGAGTAACAACACCCTCATCACATTATATAAAATTAAATAATGTACAGTTCAACCACTGTACCAGTACTGCTCCAAGACCAAGCCAAAGAAAGGTCCACACAGTTATAAACATTATAGACAAAATAGCAATTGACTTACCTCATCTTTTGTAGTTCCATGCTCTGTTTTTTCTTATTTCTTTTTTTTCCCTTTTATTTAAATGAGAACTAACCCCCCTCCACCAGAAGCCCCCACAATCTTCAAGGTCTCTTCGTTGTCACGAAATCTGGTGGTCCACTTGGGCCAAGTCAGGAATCAATATTTTATTTATTGAATTGACAGGGAGAATAAGGGATTTAAATCCAGCAGCATTGGGGGTCCCCACCCCCCCCAGCTCTGACACCTATTTCTTTCACAGTTGATGAATGCTATGATTCTTTGTCTTTCTAAAACCTTTTTAAGAAAGTGAATTCAGAAATTTCTATATGGATTATGTTGAAATTTTTTGTCACTATGTAACTAAATTGTAATCAATTCTACTGTTTTCTTTCATGTCATATGAAAATTTTACATACAAATATACAATCTAATTTGAAGCTTAAGTAGAAGCTGCTATGAACACATTATATAAATATTATGACAGTCGATATCATTTTGGTAATTTTTTCCCATATTCAAGTAACAGCTTGTTCATAACTATTAAATGTTATTCAAAATGCGATAGACAGAAGGAAACATTAAAGCAAAATATGATACTTTTGATGTTATAATTTTAATTATTTTTATTGTACAAAGGTTTATTGGGATCCTTGATAGGTTTAAGGACCTGATATGAATGCATTAAAATATTTGTATACATTTATAATAACTAATGAAAAGCTATTGGGCTTTTAGTAGGTTTGAACATTAAAGAATCTTGAAAATCAATGAAAAACATTCTGTGGGTGAAAAGCAACAGATGGGTGAATAATATAAATTGTTGTGTGTGTACATTAAATTCATCACACTGTCTACTTACCTGTCTTTCTAGTGGTATCCAATTTTAGATATCCAAAATATTTTGAAATTATATCAGTGTTATTACAGTATTTGCAGGTAAATTATCTTCAGTGTCATTGAAGGTGTGTGATGTTTGTAATCAGTAGTGTTGAAATATCCTGCATGATGTAATTAGTGAAATTATTATTGTCATCTATTATGCATCATTACCAAATTACCTTGGGCCTGTTAAGGCTGTGTGAAAACTTTCCTGGCATGATTGTCTATGTTTTGTAGCATTACACAGAATGTACAGTATGTATATTGCATAAGGTACCACCTCTGTAATTTCTAAATATATAAGAAGTTTAATTGAAATCCTGTGTCCATATAAATTATATTGGTCACAGTACTATATCTATGTAGTCTTTGTGGGGTATATGTTGTGCATTTTAATGCATACGTTTATGACATATGAATATTTAGTAACAAAAAATATTTTTTATACCACTGAACTTTTTCAGTTAGAAAAATAACACTTTACAATACTTTGTGCATGGGAAGGTATAATAACTAGTAAGACATAATTGAGTCTGGCAACAATGATTACATTCGGTATAACAAGGCTCTCAGTGTGTATGATTTGAAATTGAAAGAAGAAAAAAGTAGTAGCCCTGTAGATCCTTATTTTATGAATTATTTAATAAAAGGAAAACTCATATAAATCAAATAATCACTAAATTCACCAATCACCTCAATTCATTAATAAATAATGAATTACAAACTTGATTAAAGTGGACCTGTCACCCAGACACAAAACTCTGTATAATAAAAGTCCTTTTCAAATTAAACATGAAATCCAATTTCAATTTTTTATTGAACCATATCTGTTTTAGCTGTTTTAAGTTCATTTAAAAATCTCAGCTGTCAATCAAATATTGTCTGCCACTCCTCTATGCCTTAGGCATAGAGGTGGGGCAGATAATTACTTTCACTTTCCATTCAGCACTTCCTATATGTCACTACTCCCCACACATTCCCCCAGTTCTCTTAACCATTTAATTGTGTAGCCAGGACATGGGAATAGACATAGGGTCCCCCATTCTGGTGCAGAAACAAGATTCTGAGATCTTGCCTTAATAACAGTATAAACAAAATGGCTCCTGTCTGCTTGCTAGAATTATGAATTCCCAGACTGAAGAAAACAAGATTAAAATAATTCATATAGTGTAATTAATGTTCATTTTGCTTGACTAATGTAATAAAATAGGATTTTGAATATATTTTTGGGGTGATGGGTCCACTTTAACTTTTGTTTTCTGTGGGTTACCCGAGTAATTAATGCTGTGATTAGTGATGGGCGAATTTATTCGCCAGGCCCGAATTCGCAGTGAATTTCCGCGATTCGCTGCAGGCAAATAAATTTGAAATACGATGCCGCAAAAAAAAAACGAGTCGCGTGACGCAAATGACGCAACGTTTCGCATATTTTTCAACAATTCTCAAATTTCGCTAATTCTTCGGCGAAGCGAAATGGGATAGATTCGCCCATCACTAGCTGTGATTAATTGTGCACTTGACCAATTATCAATTGATGAACTGCTTAACTGATTATGCAGCCATTTGTGTTAAATAAAGTGCCTAGTGCTGGAAATCCATTGAAATCAACAGGAGACATTTCCCAACATGATTAGAGTGCCCATGTTATAATTGTAATTAACAGGGTAATTAACCCAATAAAGTGACTAGTGCTCTGTTGATATTAAGTAAATCCTTTTAAAATGTAATACTCTAATTCATTCTGATTAAAAGTGTTAAGAAAAGGAAATTCATAGATGGTGGAGTTATACCAGAGAGCTAACTCAATTCATTCTAACTAGGAACACCACAAAGCTGGAGAAGTCAAAGTTTATCAGAGGCTGTGAGGCTGACTAATCTAAAAAACCACAAACCACTGGACTCCTAGAAATGAAATTAGCACAGAGTAAGCAGAAAGTCAATAGTATCAAAGTTGGCAATTTCTAAACGGTTATAACCCAAGTTGGTTCATTTAAATGAAGTTTGACCATCTAAGGTATTACATAAAACAATTGTTTCTCATGCCTGATGTGTCATTTTTGTGTTGGAGGCATTTTCCTCCTGTCTAATCAAGGTTTTGTTTTTTTGTTTTTCAAACTCTGCTGAAACTTTATTTTGGCCAATACGCTGTTGTAAGCAATTCATATGCAAAGATCTTTCCAAACATCATTAAAAGGAAACTCCACACAAAGATAACTAAAGCTTTTTGAAAAGTAAACAGAATTTCAAGCAACTTTGCAATATAAATCAATTAAAAAATATGAATAGTTCAAGATTTTTAATGGTTTGGAACAGTTCCCTAAGCCTAGCCCCTGTTCTCCTGCTGATCTGTCTGACTACTTTGCTGATCTGGCTGACTACTGTTACTTTGTTTCAGCAGCCACAATTCCCTGCACATGTGATTTCAAGGAACAGAACATCAAAGTGCAATGCATTGTGGGCTATGTAGTTCTTGCATGCTGTCTGTAAGCTGTGGAGAAGTTGTTACAAATGATGCAGAAAGAGAAGAACTGTTAAACAGCTGGATTTCAGCATAAAAAATTGTATTTATTCATACTTTTTGAGCAAACAGGTAACTGTGATGGATATACTAGGGGTTTCTACGAAACAAGTTGGTGCTATAGAAATACATGTTAATAATAATATGTGGGCATGAGTATCAAATTTTGGTTTGGAAGCCAGATTTCCCCTTTAATATCCAGGGTTTGTATTTATATAATTTAAAACTAAGTATTTAAATGAACTGTAATATCACAAAATGAAAGTATTTTAAAGGAGTGACAATGGAGTAGATTTCAGGCAACTTTTACTTATCAATAAAATAAAAACAACAAAGCTGATGCTAGAAAAGAAAAAAATATTATATATGTGTGTCTCTGTGTGTGTGTGTGTGTAAGGAAGGTTGCTTGGTGGCTGTCTGTTACCTGATCTGTCATAAATAAAAGTCATAAGAACTAACTTGTCAATAAAAGTTTTGTGCACTGTACCATTTGAATTATAATTGATAATTTAACAATGGCAGCAATCATTGGAAAAAGTGTCATTCTGCCTGGGGTCCTTTTTTTAGTACAGCATTGTTTACAGGTGAAAACTTTCTGTGCAGAATAAAAAAAATTATTTGTTTGGGATAAAAAGTACCAACTACACAATTGATATTGTTTAAAGGAACAGTTCAGTATAAAAATAAAATCAGATAGGCTGTGCAAAATAAAAAAAAACATGTCTAATATAGCTAGTTAGCCAAAAATATAATGTATGAGGCTGGAGTGACTGGATGTCTAACATAACAGAGCAGAACAATACTTCCTGCTTTGCGGCTCTCTTGGTTTCCACTGATTGGTTACCAGGCAGTAACCAATCAGTGACTTGAGGGCAGTACATAGGTCAAAACTGTTGCATTTGAATCTGAGCTGAATGCTGAGGATCAATTACAAACTCACTGAATATTTCTGTTCCTCGTGGCCCTCCTTCAAGTCGCTGACTAACTCAGAGTTAGAGAGCTGAAAAGCAGGAAATAGCGTTCTGGCTATTATGTTAGACATCCAGTCACTCCAGCCTTTATAGATTACATTTTTGCCTAACTAACTATAGTAAACTGACATGTGAAAATGAAATATGAATGCTATTCTATATAGCAGATATGAAGGAAAACTAATTGGTGCTTACCAATACACTATGGGGCGTATTTATTGATATGGATACAAACATCCCTGGTGATGTTGCCTGTAGCAACCAATCAAATCAGATTGAAGAAGTAAGTTGCAGGTAAAACTTAGTCCCTTTGTTAAATGTATAATGAAGCAATAGAATTCTTAATGAATCAGATGAAAATTGAGCATAGGACTGGCCAGATATGGGATGACTTTGACGTAGTTGGCCAGCTTAAATATATTGCAATATATGGACAAACAATCCCTGTTGTTTAAAGGGTAAGGCATTTTTTAGTAGCTGTATGCACAGAATGTCTCAATGTCTTAAATATATTGATAATGGGTTGAGTGCAGAGGACCTCTTGTCTTTGTCAATCAAATCAGATATTTGCTTTTGTTTTCTTGTAGGTGACTGCTCAAATCTATTTGCTGATTGGTTGCTACAGGTGATGTTTGTCTACAATGTAAATTAATATACCCATGCGGGCCTACCAAAAACACATTTGTTTATTTGAATGGCATAATCACTTGGTTTCAACATAGACCAATTGGTAAAATTTACATGAGGGCTGATATCTAAGTATATAAACCCCAACAGCACCAATAAATTTTTCTCCCTAGGTAGGAAAATTGCCCATTTATTGTAATGTATTTGCCTACAGAAAAAAGTCATAGGAAAAGGTTGTCCATTGACACCAATGTGTTTACCTAAATTTAATTAAAATATTGCTATTTCACTTTTTTTTCCATGCTTTGCAAATGCTCAGCAAAGTGAAATGAGGGAGTTCAGATACATATTTTTAAAGATCTGGCAGCCTTCCCAACATATTAAAGACCTGCAAGTGGCTAAATACACTAATGAACTAGTACTGCTGTTAACTTAAAAATAAATATATCTCTTGCAACTGTAATTTTGCGTATAAATTACCCCCAGTGAAGAGAGGAATAGACTGCTCAAAGAAGCAGCTGAAGGAGCATTTTAAAGACTTTGCTCATAATACTTACATAAAATTATTTTACAGATATATTAAATATTACATATTAAAAATTACAGTATGTAAGTCTGCTCTGCCATCCTACAAGTGTATCTTATATTCAGTTGACATGTGAAATTATTGTTTTCATGCATCTATAATAGGGCACAAAAACAGCCTTTGGACAAAGGCTAATATATTAGCATGACATACTGAAATACAGTATTCAGAATATTATTAGAGACAGGGCTAAATTAAAATATATTCCTAAACCATGATGTATTAGACCATTCTATAACATGATTAATGGCATCAGTTATTTCCCAAAAAGCACATCTAATAGCCATAAATCTTTTCCATGAAATTCCTTCATAATTTGTAATATTTTATCAAGCATTTTCTTAATCCAAATCTGGTTTAGACTCTAGTGAAAATTCGCTAGCGAAGTAGCGCAACTTCGCACCCTTACGCCAGTCGAAGTTGTGCACTGATGAAAGGAAGTAACTATGCTAATTCACTAAGATGAACATTTTACTGAACGTAATTTGTGCTAGACTTTACTTTGCCAGGTCAGACCTACATAGTTACATAGTTAAATTGGGTTGAAAAAAGACAAAGTCCATCAAGTTCAACCCCTCCAAATTAAAACCCGGCATACATACACATATACACACACACACACCTCCACTCTTTCACACAAACCATATATGCCCATAGCTAAACTAACTGTAGAGTTTAGTATCAAAATAGCCTTTGATATTATGTCTGTCCAAAAATCATCCAAACCCCTCTTAAAAGCATCAACAGAATGAGCCATCACAACATCACCCGGCAGTGCATTCCACAACCTCACTGTCCTCACTGTGAAGAACCACCTACGCTGCTTCAAATGAAAGTCCTTTTCTTCTAGTCTGAAGGGGTGGCCTCTGGTGATCCTCTTTATGGGTAAAAAGGTCCCATGATATTTGTCTATAATGTCCTCTAGTGATGGGCGAATCGATCCCGTTTCGCCGAAAAATTTGCAAAAGAGCCGTGGCTCATTTTTGACGTGCGTCATTTGTGACAAGCGTCATTTTTGGCGTGCAATTTTTTTTTTTTTTATGTCAGCGAATTTTCACTGACGTTTTGCGAATTTATTCACCGGCAGCGAATCGCGGGAATTTGCTGCGAATTCGCTCCTGGTGAATAAATTCGCCCATCACTAATGTCCTCTAATATATTTGTAAAGTGTAATCATGTCCCCTTGCAAGTGCCTTTTGCCAGAGAAAACAACCTGGACAGTCTGCCCTCATAGTTTAAGTCTTCCATCCCTCTAACCAGTTTAGTTGCACGTCTCTTCACTCTCTCCAGCTCATTTACATCCCTCCTAAGGACTGGAGTCCAAAACTGCACTGCATATTCCAGATGAGGTTTTCACACCTTGAGTTTATGCCCTTTTTTTATGCAGGACAGAACCCTATTTGCTTTAGTAGCTACAGAATGACACTGCCCAGAATTAGACAACTTGTCTATAAAAACCCCAAGATCCTGCTCACTTAAGGAAACTCCCAATACACTGCCATTTAGTGTATAATTTGCATTTATATTATTTTTGCCAAAGTGCATAACCTTGCATTTATCAACATTGAACCTCATTTTCCAGATTGCTGCCCAGTTTCCCAACTTAGACAAATCACTGTGCAAAGTGGCAGAATCCTGCATGGAACCTATAGTTCTGCACAATTTAGTTCAATAAACTAAATTGTTGAATTGGTGAAGTTTAATACAATAGGAGTTTGAAAAAAAAAGTCCCAAAAATGATGGTGTCTTTTACCTTTTGTAGGGTGATAGTCTGAAAAATAGCAAAAATGTTTTGGGGGTTACCCTCCTCCAACCCCCCTACATTTCCTAACATATGGAAACTCAACTATACAGTGGGCACATGTTTAGGGCAATAGGACAACTTTATTTTATTTATTAAAGGTTTCCTGGGCTTTTGTAGTGTAATGTAGTGGCTGTAACATATACTTCTATTATACATTTAACTTTGCGCCGTCTGTAAATTAGGCATCGCTAGAGTAAATGCGCTTTGCCTGGCGAAGTAACGGTAGCGCAACTTTGCTAACATTCGCTGTTCTTAGCCCAAATTCACATTTTAGTGAATTTGCGGCAGGCTGGGGAAAATTCGTGAAGTGTGACGAACGCCAGCGAAGCTGTTGCTAGTGCATTTTCGCGCTTTAGTGAATTTGCCCCTTAAAGTATACCTACATATTAACAAACAAGTAGAGTTACACAGGGGTAAATTCACTAAGATCTGAAATGTCGCTAGTGTTAGCTTCGCTAGCGTTCGCCACACTTTGCCAGGCGTATTTTCACCAGTGCTACGCAAGTTCACTAAAGTGCGAATTTACGCTCAGGTCAGCGAACGGTAGCGTATTTGTGCTAGTGTTACTTCGCTAGGCAGAGCGATGTTACGCTAGCGAAGCCTAATTTGCATAGGGCGGGAACTTTAAGTTATAATTAAAGTATATGTTACAGCCACTATATTCCACTACACAAGCCCAGGAAACATTTAATAAAATAAATAAAGTTGTCCTATTACTCTAAATGTGCCCCCTGTATAGTTCTGTTGCCATATGTTAGGAAATGTAGGGTGGAAGGAGGGTAACCACCCCCAAAAACAATATCGATCTTTTTCAGACTATCACCCTCCTATGCTAAAATATGCCAGCGTTTTTTTGGGACTTAGAGAAAATTTTATAATTTTTTTTCAACCTCCTCCGAAGTAATGTCTAGCGTAAGTGGTAACGTTCAGGAAAATGGACATCTTAGTGAATTTGCATAATTATGATCCTTCGTCAATGTGCAACTTCGCCTGGTGTAAGGGTGCGAAGTTGCGCAAATCTATCTACTTTGCTTGCGAAGACTCGCCAGAGTCCGTGTTAGTGAATTTGCAAAGTTGCAAAATTATGTCACGCGGGCGAATTAGCGCTAGCGTTAGACGCTTGGCGCTTTAGTGAATTCGCCCCCCTGGGTTGCCCGGGTAACAAAATAACTTCATTACCTCTTAAGTCTTGATGCACAACATATTTTTCTTCCTTTACATTAAAGTGGACCGTTACCCAAAAAAAGTTAGTCAAGCAAAATGAAATTTAATTACACTATATAAATTATTTGAATCTTATTATTTTGTGGACAATGAAAGTGTTTCAAAGTAATACAAATATAATGCAATGTTGCCCTGCCCTGGCATAAGTGCTGTGTTTGCTTCATATACACTAATATTGTTTATATAAATAAGGCAATGTGGACAGTTATTCAAAGGCTTGGGTAACACAGCAGATAGAAGATAAGCTATGTAGAAAATAGTGGGGTTTTTTGTGTCTGGGTGACAGGTCCACTTTAAATCAGGCACTAATTCATCACGGTTTCATCCAACACTTGGGGGCGGATTTACTTAGAGCTGAATTTTAGAAGGACAAAAACTCCGAAATTCGACTTTCGAAGTATTTTTAAAGTGCTTTTTCGATCGAAAATTGACCTATTTTGATTGAATAGGTCCATTTTTGATCGAATAATTCTCCACAAAATCCTTCTACTTCTTGGAACTTAGAAACAATTTTAGGACAGGTTCAATGAGGTCTCCCATAGGCTTAAATGGCAATTCGGCAGTTTTAATCTGGCGAATAGTTGAAGTCAAAGGATTTTTAAAGGGCAAGTACTTCAAAATTCTAATTTTCTAATTTTTTTCAATCCGAATCGAATTTTGGGCTATTCGATATTCGAAGATTACATTTAATTTTCTTTGACCTTTAGTAAATGTGCCCCTTAGAATATATCTTTGCTATGTGTTATTATATTATTGATATAATGCTTACCATTCAGAATTGAATCATGTGATTAGTGATGGGTGAATTTATAAGCCGGCCACAAATTTGTGGTGAATTTCCTCGTTTTGTGGCCAGTGACTAAATTCGCGAAATGGCCGCAAAAATTCAAAAATGTTGACGCCGGAGACAAAAAAGTTTGACGCCAGCGGCCATTTTTTGCTTGGAAACCATTCTGACGTCAGCAAAAATTTACCGTGTGTCCAATGACTGAAGTGTGGTAAATTGTCACCAGCATCAAAAGTTGATGGAGCGATACGGCACAAATTCACCCATCACTGAATGGTTTAAACATAGTTTAAAGGTTATTAAAGAAAGGAAGGAATATATAGTATGGTAAGAGAATAGGGGAGGGGGGTAAGGAAGGGACTCGGAAATGGAAACCTCAGTATTAATAAAAAAAAAAGGTGTGCTCTTTTATGCAGAATGCTTGGAACCTAGGATTTCTGGAAAAGTAACAGTCCTCCGTTACTGTAGCACAGTGCATATCTTCTAATTTAATTTTATGATTTGCAACATATATTTTTGATTTGAGTCTCCTGTAGCTTTAGTCAGTGGAGTAAATTCAGCACACTTGATATTTGATAGCTATTGATGTGAATAAGATAAGATGTATTTCTGGGTAAACAGTTGATAGTAAACACAGGTATCAACTGACAGCAGACAGGCAAGTGATCATATCGTGGTTACAAATTTACATAACAGTACACAAAAATGGATATAGCATACTGTACCTTTAAAACAGCAGGGTAACACACAGCAAGGCCACCAGCCCACCAACATTACAACAGGTGGTTATTACTATTTATTTCCATAAACATATTACAGGATTTTTATAGAATATACAGTACAACACAATATACATTAAACATAAGTAGATAACAAGCAATTTCCTTGCAGTGTGATGAGAAACTCATAATCAGGTAACAGAGTGCTGCTTGGCACCATGTTCTCTGCAGACCTTCACTATAACCTTCAGTTATATAACTTCTAGAACAGAATATTATATTTTTTCATTAACAGAACACCAACAGAGCTCTTACCCTCTCCCATATATCTTAAAGGAAAACGATACCCCCCAAACAATGTAGGTCTCTATAAAAAGATATCGCACAAAACAGCTCATATGTAAAACCCTGCTTCATGTAAATAAACCATTTTCATAATAATATACCTTTTTAGTAGTATGTGCCATTGGGTAATCCTAAATAGAAAATAGCCATTTTAAAAAATAAGGACAGCCTCCTGGGATCATATGATTCAAAGGTGCACACAAACATACCAAACAAACTATAAAGTTAGAGTTAGAGTTGAAATGTTTCTGGTCAGGTGATCTCTGAGGCAACACACAGACCATCACGAAATTGAGGTTCAAGGCAAGAGATGTAAAAGCACAATATTTACTTAAATATATATACCAGGTTGGTAAGATTATTTAATATGCCACTTAATTTGCTGTAAACTATCTGTTTATTTTGGGGGCATAGTTTTTCTTTAATGCACTGGGAAGGAACAGACCATTTGGCAGTACTTACTTGGCGGTATAGGGAGAGGCCATGACAGAGTTATAGTCTGGTATTTATTCCCCACTAATTTAATTCATGATATCAAAAAATTCAGTTTGGCTTCTGTCACAAAGAAGTTGCATTAAACAAGTTTTGATTATAAATCCTGGTACGCGTGTTGGTACAGCCCAAAGGTTTTCTTCCTATTATTTGTTTAATTTGATTCATATGCCTAAATTCGCAATGTTACACCCATACCTCCCAACTGTCCCAGCGGGATAGTCCCGCTTTTAACATCTCAACCCGCAGTCCTGTGTTTGTTTTGGAAATTCACAATTTTCTCTGCACTGAACAGCCAGAAAAAGATACGTTTCCAACTTAATTGGCTTTTGGCAGAGAGCACAGAACAGCCAGAACAGGTGCAGTTAAGATACTTTTGTAACAATTTTAAGATAAGCAAAGATGCAATTGTAACAATTTAGATAACAGGTCCCTTGGGAAATGTTAGACTCACAGCTTAAAGGGCAATTCACCTACATTAGCAAAACTGTAATAACTGAAAAAAAAACACAGAAATATGTTCAAACTTTCATAACCTGCCAATTTTTTTTAAAATGAACATGGTAATTAGGGGGTTTTGTCACAAATATGGATGTGGTAAAAAAATGCCTCTTTTTATTTTGAAAATGTTGGGAGGTATGGTTACATATAGTTGCTGGGATAATTGAGTCATAGAAACCAAAAAACAGGTGAAATTCCAGGGCAAAAAATTATCTTAGAATACTGCTCCCTATCATAATTAAGCAATTTAATGTCAACTATACATTGCTCTGCAAAGTGCTAGGTACAAACATTTAAGCAGAATTCAGTCATGTATCCTTACTAAGCACAAGGCTTATTGTGGCCTGACACAAGAAAACTAAGTAACTTACACATACCTCAACAAGGTGATAAGTAAAGCATTGCTGCATATTTTAAATCACATGCAATTAAAGATGGAATAAGTCACACTGCAATATCTCCCATGTGCTTGATTTGCGTCTGATTTTCTGTAAGGAAAGTTGCATTGTGAGCAAAAAACATGACATTCAATAATTCATAAATTAAAATATTTTCACTGTTTTGTGTTACTGGTACAAAGGAATTGTGCATTTACTAGAAAATATTCTATGCTTTATCTCTGTATAGTTTATGGTTATCCTTACTTCTCCATACTTGCATAGTATCTCTATTAATGATTATGCCCTGAATTTAATGTGGCTATGGAGGGGGCGGGGTCATTTATTAAGTAAATAGCTGGGTGAAAAATGCAAGGAAAGCAATACAAATGAGTTCCACTGATGAATACAGCATTGTTTGCATTTGTCACATCTGTATCCATGAGGTGTGGGCTAGGGAAGGCACATAGGCATCCCACTTAACCTACATCCCACTTAACCCTACCTAACCCTTCCCTTGCACATCATTCAGATGTGTAAGGTAGGGTGTGCCATCACAGACCGAACTGTGATCCCTGTACTTCTATTATAAGGACAGCACTACATTGCACCCAGCTATACTGGTATATGGTTAAAAAACACAGGGCTGTGCCATGAAGCACTCTTGTTCCTGATTTTTTATGGTGGTTTTTAGGTGGTAGGTGTAAAGAGCAGCCAGACTTCGGATGCAAGTGGTCTTGTATGCTCTTGTATCAATAAATGAACCCTATAATGAGAAAAATAATAAGGCACATCTTGTGCCAACATATTATGTTGTGCTGCACAACAGAAGGTGTTATGCATCACACATATCAATGCAGGAGGTGAAAATGACCCTACTTAGAATATAAACATTTTAAAAGAAAGAATAATGTCTAAGGAAATAGTACATTAAAAAAGTAGAGCATCAATATTTCTCTGGAAAGAACTAATAACTGGATGCCATATATTATGAAGGGAAACAGCAGGCATAATGAAAAGGGAAATATTGATTAAAAGAATTAGAGCAATTGATGAGTGGATAGTAGATAGAGTGGATAATTATACCCGGAAGAATTGAAGAAATTAAAAAATATACTTTCTAAAAATACAGTATCAAAATGTTAACAGTTTAATTTGAGGATCTCAAGATTTTAAGAATGTATCTGCAAACTGTGTTCTTTATAAGTGCCCTGACAAAATTTTCATAGACTACCATCTCTGTCTTGTTCTTACAGCAGTCATTCCCAAAAGACCCCATCAACCTTTTCCAAATTTTTAAGTGGGTCCAACTACAATTTGGAAGAGGTGGATGGGCAGTCTGAAGGTCAGAAAGAGTAAACTTTAGAGGTCAAAGGTCATGTATATCTCTGAAATATTAAAAACATTAGGGTCATTTATGAATACAAGTGGTGCTTGCAAAATGGAATTCAATATTCTATTGACCAGTATCATTTACTTTTCTAATGGATAAAGCAGGCATCAATTCATCTATTAAGAGTTTAACTGACATTTCAGCCAACTTTATTATTGTCATGTTAACCTTGGTTGAAAAGGTTCAGGAGTGGTAAACCAAAGAAATATAGTTGACAAACTCCCTTTATCTATTCAAATAATATCATCATTCAACTCATGGGATTTTTTTAGAAGCAATATAATTACTATTTAATTTATTCAACCTGTAATTGCTATCCTGTAAACATAAAAAACATGTTTTGTTAACAACATAAAAAAGAAAGGACCCAATAGAAGATTGTATGGCATCTAAGAACCATTTCCGTTTTGGAGAGGTTTAATTTAACGTTGTGTTGTGACATCCAAGTAGAGATAGCAGACAGGCAGGAGGAGACACGAGTTAGGAGTTCTGGGTTGAGATCATGAGAGGAGAGATAGATCTGAGTATCGTCAGCGTAGAGGTGGTAGTAGAAACCATACGAGCTGATTAATTTGCAGAGAGAGGAAGTATAAAGACAGAGCCTTGATCAACCCCGACAGAGAGAGGTAGGGGGAAGATGCTACTCCGTTGTAGGAGACACTGAAGGAACAAAGAAAACCAGGACAGGGCTGTGTCATGAAGGCCAAGCGAATGGAGGGACTGGAGGAGGAGAGGGTGATCTACAGTGTCAAATGCAGTTTAGAGATCAAGCAGTATTAGTAGTGAGAATTTTTTGTTGGCTTTAGCTGTTAAAAGGTCATTAGTTAGATGGGTCAGAGCAGTTTCAGTGGAGTGTTGTGGTTTAATACCAGATTGTAAGGGGTCCAGTAGGTTATTGTCAGAGAGGAATGAGGTTAATCTGTTATAGACTAGGCACTCTAGTAGTTTAGATATGAAAGGTAGCAGAGAGATAGGTAGCAGAGGGATAGGTCGGAGGTTATCAAGATTGGAGGGGTCAAGAGAGGGTTTTTCAGAATGGGGGTGACAAGAGCATGTTTTAGTTGAGACGGGAATAGTCCAGTTGAGAGTCGAGAGATTGAATAGATGAGTTAAGGCTTTGATTAGGCAAGGATTGGTATTGTGGAGAAGTTTTGAAGGAATAGGATCAAGCGGGCAGGTAGTAAGGTGAGAGGAGGCCAAAAGTTTTGAGACATCCTCATCAGTAACAGGGGTGAAGGAGCACAGTAGAGACTGGGGAGTGTGAGGGGAGGATGGTGGAAGCCTAGGGGGATTGAGTAGTGTGATGTCCCCTCTGAAGTGCTCAGCAATGTCTTCAGCAGAGACAGATGTGCATGGAGGGGGTGGAGATGGGGAAAGGAGAGTGTTAAAGGTGGAGAATAGTTGTTTTTTGGAAAGGGAGTTAATGAGTGAAGTAAAGTATGTTTGTTTGGCTAGGGGGAAAGGCTGGTGTTATAGGAGCGCAGGGCAGATTTGTAGCTCCAAAAGTCTGATTCTGAGCGGGATTTGCACCAGCAACACTCAAGTGCATGTGAGTGTCTTTGGAGCACTTTAGTATGAGCGGTGTGCCATGGTTGAAGTGGTTTGGGTCTAGCAAACCATTAAGAGCAGTGGTGAGTGTGCTATAGTATGCAGAGGTAGCCGCATTAGGACAAGAGATAGCTAAGATATTAGAGTGAAGAGAGTCAAAGGAAGAAGAGAGATGCGACACATCCAGAGCTTGCAGGTCACGATAGGTACATGTTTGGGGATTAGCAGGGGGTGAGGAGGGAGTTAATGAGAGTTGAAATGTGAGCATATTGTGATCGGAGAGGGGAAACGGTGAGTTAACAAAGTTGGTGGTTGAACAGAGTCTGGTAAATATTAGATCCAGAGTGTTACCATTGCTGTGAGAGGGGGGGTCTGAGCACAAGGATAAGCCTAGTGAGGATGTTAGCGAAAGAAGTTTAGAGACGGAAGGGCTGTTAATGTTGTTAACAGCTATATTAAAGTCTCCTAATATGACGGATGGGGTGCCGAGACTGGCGAATTGCTAATGTGGTGCCGCTATTCAAAAAGGGATCCCATTCTCAGCCTCAAAACTATAGGCCAGTTAGTCTGACATCGGTGGTAGGAAAGCTTTTTGAAGGATTAATAAAGGATAGGATACTGGACTTCGTAGCAAATAACAATAATTTGAGTTTGTGCCAGCATGGTTTTATGCGTAATAGATCTTGCCAGACTAACTTGATTTCTTTTTATAAGAATGTAAGCAGGGACCTTGATTCTGGGATGGCAGTGGATGTGATTACTTTGCTAAAGCATTCGATACAGTGCCACACAGAAGGTTACTGGTTAAATTAAGGAATGTTGACCTGGAACATAGTATTTGTACCTGGATAGAGAACTGGCTAAAAGATAGACTTCAAAGAGTGATGGTAAATGAAACATTTTCCAATTGGACCAGTGTTGTTAGTGGGGCAGTACAGGGCTCTGTACTGGGTCCCTTGCTTTTCAACTTATTAATGACCTGGATGTGGGCATTGAAAGTAAGGTTTCTAATTTTGCAGATGATACTAAATTGTGCAGAGCTATAGGTTCCATGCAGGATGCTGAAACTTTGCAGAGTAATTTGTCTAAGTTTGGTAACTGGGAAGCAATCTGGAAAATGAGGTTCAATGTTGATAAATGCAAGGTTATGCACTTTGGCAAAAATAATTTAAATGCAAGTTATACACTAAATGGCAGTATGTTGGGAGTTTCCTTAAGTGAGAAGGATCTTGGAGTTTTTATAGATAAGAAGTTGTCTAATTCTGGGCAGTGTCATTCTGTAGCTACTAAAGCAAATTGGGTTCTGTCCTGCAGAAAAAAGGGCATAAACTCAAGGGATTAAAACATAATTATACCTCTTTATAGATCCCTAGTAAGGCCTTATCTGGAGTACAGTGCAGTTTTGGACTCCAGTCCTTAGAAGGGATGTAAATGAGCTAGAGAGAGTGCAGAGACGTGCAACTAAACTGGTTAGAGGGATGGAAGACAAATTATGAGGGGAGACTGTCCAGGTTGGGGATGTTTTCTCTGGAAAAAAGGTGCTTGCAAGGGGACATGATTACACTTTACAAATATATTCGAGGACATTATAGACAAATATCAGGGGACCTTTTTACACATAAAGAGGATCACTGCACCAGAGGCCACCCCTTCAGACTAGAAGAAAAGGACTTTCATTTGAAGCAGCTTAGGTGGTTCTTCACAGTCAGGACGGTGAGGTTGTGGAATGCACTGCCAGGTGATGTTGTGATGGCTGATTCTGTTGATGCTTTTAAGAGGGGCTTGGATGATTTTTTGGACAGACATAATATCAAAGGCTATTTTGATACTAAACTCTACAGTTAGTATAGCAATGGGCATATATGGTTTGTGTGAAAGAGTGTGTGTGTGTGTGTACAGTATGCTGGGTTTTTAATTTGGAGGGGTTGAACTTGATGGACTCTGTCTTTTTTCAACCCAATTTAACTATGTAACTATGTAACTAGATAGACTAAGTGAGAGCAGGATTTGTGAGTTCTTAGTTTGTATGAAAAGGAGGAGTTTCCTGGAATAGTTAAACAGATTACTTTGTATACTTCATGTGTGGAGAGGGAAGGAGAGGAAATTAGAGAGGCTGAGATTTGTATGGAATTGGGACTAAGTGGGGGAGGTAGTGAGAAATGTTTTATGAAGCATGAAAGTGAAAGGAGGAGAAAAACAGGATAAAACATTTTTGAGTAAGAAGTAACAAACTGGTAGTTAAAACAAATCTGTTTTCTAATTATCCCAGCCAGTTCAAAGTTGATGGTTCAAGGTTGATGGAGGATAATCCAGTTCCTTCTGCCTTGTCAATGCCTTGTCCAACTGTCTTGTGTAACTGCTATTCATCCCAGGTTACAAAATGAGCTTAGCTCTGTGATTGCCAAACCTCTTTACTTAATTTTTCAGGTTTCACTTAGGTCTGGGATGGTTCACAAAGACTGGGGAATTGCTAATGTGATGCTGCTATTCAAAAAAGGATCCCTTTCTCACCTCAGATTTTCAAAGAAGTATTAAGGGGTTAGAATTAATTGCAAATCGTACTACTATGAGTTTGTGCCAGTGTAGCTTTATGTGCAGATAACAGATCTTGCTAGACTATTTTAATTGGCTTTTATGAGGAGATATGCAGAAACATTGACTTTGGGATGGTAGTGTAATCTGTTTTTTTTATACAGTACATTACAACACAGAAGGTTTAGGGTTAAAATAAAGATATTGGCCTAGAATATGGTATTTGTACTTGGATAGAGAACTGGTTGAATGATAGATTACAAAGAGTGATGTTAAATAGAACAGTTTCTAATTGGACCAATGTTATCAGTGAAGTACTATACTTGGCCCCTTACTTTTTAACTTGCTTACTAATGACTTGGAGGTGGGCATTGAAAGTACATTATTGTTTTTGCTGATATATTAAATTGTGCAGAACTATAAGTCCCATGTAGGATGTAGTCTCTTTGCAAAGTTAAGTTAAGGTTTAAACTGCCAAATTGTTGTCCTTTTATTTTCCACCACTGGTGCATAGTAATAGAAAGGAAATACTTACAGCAGGGAATAGAGCTACCATGTTGAAAGCTGTTTAGAAGCAGATAGAATGGCACTAGTGACTCTAAGGGCTGCAACAAGATTACTATAATAATTTAAGAATACATACATGATAGATGTACATTAAGTGCATTTGGCAGATCTCTACAAAGGAGTTACAATTTGGTGATCTTAAGAAAACCCTTGACCATAACCAGGATTTCAGCTTAGCAAATTTTTTAGTGGATGTTTCTGTACCACCCTGAAAATCACACTGTCTATAATTTTAAGGTAGATGTAGCATCTCAGTTTCACATGTGTATTTTATGTTCTTGCAAAACTATTCATTTGTGCAGTGAGACAATTTTAACAGTGCATGAAAATCTATTTAAAGCCCCCATACCCCAAAGAAATGTCCTTGGTCAAATTAATACCATTGCCCTAGCCTGTCATTTTGTATTATGCACCTGTAAGGTGAAAATACAACTTTAATATGCTGGATGGCTTTCTCTGCTTTAGTTTCATGTACAGAAACACTAATTACAAGGGTGACTGAAAGAGATGCCTAATATTTTGGTCCATCCCATTTTCATGTTTCTGGGTTTCCATTTTTTCTATATTACAGATCTCGCTTTGGATATGTATTTATATTATATCAAGCCTCACCCACGTGCACCCAATAAAAAAGAGGGATGAGCTGCATTCTGTTGTGTTGTATTTATATTATATACATATTTTTTATTGGGTTTCGTTTTGATGAACAAATTATAACAACCAACCTTTTAGGGGAAAAAAAGATTTTTCTTACAAAGCAAAGTATGAAGCTGATGCAGATCTTTTGTTGTACTTAAGATAGTTACAATATAAAAAACAGCAATTTACTAAGAGCCCAGTTGGAGTGGAACAAGTCAAATGGATAATATACATTAAACAAAAAGATAAGATTTATAATATGAAATATGAGACTTATTTTTACTGCTTGCTTTAAAATTGTATTATTAGCAAGTATTCTAAAGCATTATGTTGTGCATTGCGTGAAAGGCACTTCAACATAATTAATGCTTTTACATTGAGCTAAACAAGGTTAATTTTCTAGGAAAAAATAATTTTAATGAGAAATGTAAAAAGTAAAGAAAAGAGCTTATCAGTTATTTGTTACATATCCTGTGCCTTTTCTCCTTTTTTTTTTAGCTTTGAATGGCTGCCCCCATGGCTGAACAGCATCTTATTTATATAAACTAAAGTAGTGTTTCTGCAGCAAACACACCAATTGTATATGTCTATATTATATTGTAATTTCTTTAATGCTGTACACTTTAATACACAAATAATTTGG
Organism: Xenopus borealis; assembly: GCA_024363595.1. Classification (NCBI taxonomy): domain Eukaryota; kingdom Metazoa; phylum Chordata; class Amphibia; order Anura; family Pipidae; genus Xenopus; species Xenopus borealis. The sequence continues at coordinate 112,121,251 of CM044434.1, read as the reverse complement.
CTTCCTGCTGATCAATGTTTTTTTCTGAAAAAAGCATGGCATATAAAACCTGTAGAGATGTGTATTTTTTGTGGGGGAAAGAAACCCCAATTGGCAGGAAGCTGAAGTATTTGAATGAAGAAATCACTTGAAAATTCAGGAACTCTCCCTACTGAGGTCTCGTGCTTTCTTAAGTTGGGCGATTAGTGTTAGGAGATATTCAAAGTCATCAAGAAGATCCCTTGCTTTTAGAAACAGGAAAAGAAAAGAAGGAAAATAATTGGTTACAGAGCTTAATTACTGAGCAGATAAGTCCCTATATAATAGCTGATAGTAGTAATGCTCTCGCTCGCTGTTCTCCTTTGCAGGTAACTGGAGGATCACCCTGACTGAAGGTACACACTGAGCTAGTAATGTCACTAAATAACAACTGATACTGTCTGCAACAGTCTGATTTGAAAGAAATCATCACCACAAACCTTCATTTGAAAGTAAATATTGTTCCAGCAATTGAAATCTATAATATATAATTTTCCAGCTATAACACAAAAAGAAAACAAGAGTCATAATTTTATTTCATAAAAATTAGCCTTTTATACATATTGGCCTCTAAAAAGATGAAGGCAGAAGTCAGGACAATTAACCTTTCTGAGCTAATTTATAAAAGATCTAGAAGCATTCACTAAGGGTTTTGGGCTTGTAGGTGGTGACCTTATTCTAGTATTAAATCCCTTATGGGATTAATTTAGGAAAAATGTTTACATTTTACAAGAGATTAAAACAATAGCACATAAAACAAAGCAATAACTTCTTAGCTTATTAATTTTTTTTTTTTTTTACAAAAGTTAAGTTTTCATTTTTTTTCACAATTTGAGAAAAAAAGTTGAACAAGCGCAAGTATGAATATACTCAAGAATATTCTTTGGAACCTTGAATAGTCAACATTTATTAAAGAATAAAAACACAAAAAGTTACCACAAAAATCTTGGCAAGTAAAAGTTGGCAAGGTTCATTAGGAGTCATTGAGAATAGCCTCTAACAACTTTAATTATATATTTATTTTCCTTGTTTGTTAAAAAATTCAAGTTTTTAAGCCTCATTGAAAATTAATACAAAAATGTTATTCTCACTGGAGATCAACATTTTTAATGCGACAAAAAGTGCATGGGAATACTTGGTCGCAGTTTTTTCAAAATAAGCTAGCATTAGAGAATAATGTCACAAGTTTTGTTGCAGTTTTTTTCTTGGTGCTTGACTTATTTTTCTCAACCTCGAAGATTAGCACAGATGCAGTCACTTTGGATTGTAAGTTAAATGCGTTGTGACTTAACTCATCTATCTCATTTATCCCACTTAGCACAGAATATTGTGTCACAGCATCCCATCCAATTAAAGAGTTCACCATTGAAAACAATGGGGCTTTGGTATGCTAATGAAAAGGTTAAATGCATTAAATGAGTTAAGATAACTTTAGATAACACAGTTTCTTCAATTAGCCCTGAGTCACGACGCATTTAACTTACAAATCCAGGTGACTGTATCTGTAGATCTGCATCTTGGAGATCCTTAAAAAAAACTAGAAATTGTACACAATAGTATAAATACAGATGCAGCCACTGGGATTGGTGAGTTAAATGCGTCGTGAAGAAACTGTGTTATCTAAAGTTATCTTAACTCATTTAATGCATTTAACCTTTTCATTAGCATACCAAAGCACCATTGTTTTCAATGGTGAACTCTTTAATTGGATGGGATGCTGTGACACAATATTCTGTGCTAAGTGGGATAAATGGGATAGATGAGAAGTTTTTCTGTGTCAAATGTACAATCCAAAGTGGCTTCATCTGTATTTCTACTACTATAACAGAATAGATTTTGTGTTTATTAACTCAAATTGGCTTCACATTGTCAGTAAAATGTATGCAGGTTAGACCACATTGTCAGACTGTATACCGGTCACAATGGAATTTACTCCATCAAGCCTGCATATAAATGGAGGAAATATACACTGCATGCCCTACTTAAAACACTACTGTGAGGGTAAACAAAGCTTGGGCCCTCTGTAAGTTTAACCCTCCCCAACACATGTAGTTGGCCCCATATCCTCTTGTAAGAGCTGTGCACTACCTGGATGCTACCAAAGGGTACCCCATTGGCTGTGACTGGTGCTATAACAATTCAGCTTTATATTTGTCCCTATATTGGCCTGTCCAGAATGCCATGTAATTGGCCCTCTTGTGGTGTGCTGACGGAGTCAAAATCTGTTTTCCATTTCAAATACTGGTTGTTCCCTTTCTGGCTTAAAACACTGTCTGCCAATAATCCTGTCTTATTACACCTATAACACAGAGACTACCCAATTGTAATCATCACAGCTGAAAACACATGATCCAGTGAGCAGCAGAACCCTGGCAACTTCCACAGGCCAAACCACTAAGTATAGGCTGGCTACCTTAGAATTCCTAAGAAAAACCTGTAATGTTGAAGCTGCCATGCACCAATAGAAAGGACTGTTCCCTAAAGGAATCATTTGCATGAGTTGTACTCTATATCCATATATAATAATAAATACTTATCTAAATTAAATACGCATGTTGGAAACCTCATTCATAACTAGATTTAGATTCCTTAGTTGTGGAAATAAAATTATCTAACTTTAACTTGTAACTGAGGAGTTACTGCAACTGCCATTTGTATACATATATTTCAAAGTCTGCATAATGGTACATAATAATTATTGATGTATAGCAATCTCATATCTCAATATCTCTTTCAGTGAATACTGCCATAATAAACATATACTTCATAACTTGCTAGATCCTTGTGCATTTACAGAGCATGTATTTACTGATCTGAGTGTGAATGCTCTAAACTAACAACTAGTGATGGGCGAATTTATGCGCCAGGGGCGAATTCGCGCGATTCGCGAAACAGCAGGAAAGATTCGCGCCGAAAAATTTGCCGCCAAATACGAGTCGCGCGTCATTTTTGACGCGACGCTTCGAAAATGACCGCGCCGCGCGTCAAAAACGACGCGAATTTTTCGCCAATTCGTGAATTTCTCTGGAAATTCGCGAATTTTTCGGCGAATCTTCGCCCATCACTACTAACAACAGCTATATCAATGAAAGGGAAATGGTAGCAGAGGAACTGCTGCAGAACCACTTGCTGAGGTGAATGACTCATGCGGGGTGGCATTTGTAGCCTTTCACTGATCTATACGTCTCTAACCAGAAAATACTTACAATAACAACATAATATTCTGTGAATTCAACTACATAGGGTGATCATAATGTAGAGCTAAACAGATGCAGCCACTTGGATTTGTGTGTTAAATGCGTAATGGCTTAATTGAAGAAACTTTGTTATCTAAAGTTATCTTAACTCATTTAATGCATTTAACCTTTTAATTAGCATACCAAAGCACCATTGTTCACAATGATGAACGCTTTAATTAGATGGGATGCTGTGACACAATTTTCTGTGTTAAATGGGACAAGTGTGACATCTGTGTTTAGTTATTATGCGTCAAACACACAATCCAAAGTGGCTTCATCTGTACTTCTATTAGAATTGCTTATATTAATTATGATATTCTGTAAAAAAAAATGTGACCTGAATTCTGGATGTAAAAACAAAATATGTGTATAAAGAACAGACTGACTGCTATTGGTTGCATTAAAACACAGCATGCTTTACATATCATTCTTTAAATCTGTAGCTGTGGATGTTCCCTTTAACATAAACAATCTACCTTTCTAATTTACATTCTGCATTGCTATTTTCTATTGACATTTTTTCTTCACTGCTGATAAGAACAAATCACTCCCACTACTTCTGCCGTCACAGTTTCCTACCCAAATCACAAAATGCTTTTTTTATGCAGAGCTACTTTTATACTATAATCAAACTGACTCTACAGATTGTGCAACTAACGGAAATAATGGGCCACCTGTCAACAGGCTGTCGCAAATGTTTTAATATTTTCCTCCCAACGCCTGCACAGACTAAATTTCATTCTTCTTCTCCGCTTAGAGTAGTCTTCCTATAGTGACACTGAATAGTGTTGATTAGCTTCACAACAATCAACGAAGTTGTGCATGGCCTCAAAAGATCAAAATGTTCTGCAACTGCTTTCTTTTACCACCCTCTATGCTTTATTGCTGTTTATTATTAGATGTACTTTCTCTAAAATATAACTATTTGGTTTTGACCAAGACTATTTCATGAAACAAGCTGAGAAATAAAAAAAATCTCTGTAGTTTACATCTTAGAGACTTGATGAAACATAATTCCTGGACTCTGTCTTTCAAGCTATTTCTGTTTGTTACCCTTCTATAATAGATTAATACATTGTGCATTTACCCAATTTGTGAAAATGATTACTTGTTTTGTTTCATGGAGCATGTTTGCATGAGCAAACAAAAAATAAGATTCACAAAAAGGCACACACACCAGCTATAGCTAGCGGGGACTGGACTAGGGGGTAGGAGAAGCAGAGATGGTGAAAACTAAAAACATTGGCATCCTATAATAACTAGTTTGTCTTTCTCTGAAATAAAAAGACAGAATCTTGTACTTGATGCATCTGAGCAGAACTACACGAGCGTTTTTGGTCAGATCAATGCCCGTCAACAAAACACAGGTGACAAATCAGATGGAGTCGCACATGTCAAATTATAATTGGATTGAATGAAAAGTCTCAGGTAAGAACTACATGGCCCAACAGTTGGATGAAGGTGCAACTTACTGGGTCCACATCTGACAGCTGTGTCATGTTGGATCTAATGTAGTTCTTATTTTCATAAATTAGTTTGATGCTTGAATTTTTGTCACAGAGCGTCGATCCAACCAAAACACTCATGTAGTTCTACCCTTTAAATAGATGCTCATGTTGGTAGAGTGAGGTGCTACAAGCTGACCAAAAAGCTGGATGAGGTGCGCTATGTTGTTTGGCAATTACCTGGAAATAAAGAAAAACCTTGATAGTGTATTAACCTCTACACAGGGGTTAATATGTGCTACAGAGCTACTCACAAAGAATTTGTGAAATGTCAGACAGTTGGAAAATCGTGATCGCTTCAATATCATGTCTGAGTTGGTATCGTCTGCTGTATACCTGGCGGGGAAAGTCTTGCGATAGTGCAAATCAGTCGGTTAGCGTGCGGAGAAGGAGACAAAAGTTTTAAGCTTAACAGATTAAGGTAACCAAACACAATTCGTTCTCTAGTAGCGTTCCGATGTTGTAGTCCTAATGGTTTTAAACCAATGTTGATAGATAGTGAAGTTCAGCGTTGTTCAGTCCTTAACCCAACGCGTTTCGTGTCCTCAGATACTTCCTCAGGGGCAAATTACTAACTTATTGATAAGTTTCAAGAACTGAGCCTATTACATAACTACAGCTGTCTTCCTTGGTTAATACTTAAAGTTCAGCACTCTCTTTCAGCAGGGAAAGTGCTGAAAGTACACAGAGTGCTGAACTAAGGACTGGGTTAAGGACTGAACAGTCCATTATTTAGAATCAATAAAATTATTTAGTCCCTAAGTCTTAGTTTGTGCATGAACGTGGTTATACTAAAAGAGATAGAGCAGAGATCAATTATACAACTGAAAAAGTTGGATCTGTGGCGAGAGCTGACTTCCGGAATAGACATGCTGACAACGCTGAACTTCACTATCTATCAACATTGGTTTAAAACCACGAGTCTGGCCAGTGAGTCCATTAGGACTACAAAATCGGAACACTACTAGAGGACGAATTGTGTTTGGTTACCTTTATCTGGTAAGCTTAAAACTAACCGACTGATCTGCAATATCGCAAGACTTTACCCCGCTAGGTATACAGCAGACGATACCAACTCATACGAGATATTGAACGATTTTCCAACTGTCTGACACTTCACAAATTCTTTGTGAGTAGCTCTTAGCACATATTAACCCCTGTGTAGAGGTTAATACACTATCGAGGTTTTTCTTTATTTCCAGGTAATTGCCAAACAACATAGCGCACCTCATCCAGCTTTTTGTTTTTCACAAGTGGATAAGTGGATCCACAATTTTGGTGCAGCTGTCTCCCTCCCTTCCCCCTTTCCCTTCCCATTTCCAGCTAGCGCGGACTCTTCGTTCCTTGAACTTAATCGCTACAAGCTGACCAGCTGGGTCTGATTAGCCTCAGGTGGCTAATCAGGAGCACTTAAAACTCAAGCTGATCAATGTCTCAAGATCTCATACTGGGAGAGACTCACAGAGCGTGTCTTGGCTCTTGATACAAAGGATCCTATGTGCATTTGCACACACAGTCACCCATGGGAAAGATCTGTAATTGAACTGCCTTTTTGTTGTTGCCTAAAACTGCTGCCAAAAGCAATTTTTTGTTGTTTGGAAAGAAAAACTACCTTTATATTGTACCTGTTGCTGCCAGCTGAAAAGAAAGTCATTTTTCTTTAAGATAATTGCTGTCCTGACTCTTACTCTGTGGGAACCTGTCATAACCATATAGCATACTGAAGGTGTACAGTATTCTCAATAACCAATACTTCTGTTTTGGTAGTACAGGTGCATTTTGTTAAAAAAAAATACATTGAGCATCGTAATGCATGTAATCTACTGTAAAATAACAAGACCCTTGAGAAAGCCAGCGCAAAACTGTTTAATAGTAATAAGTCTAGATCAATTGGAGTAATCTTAAGATCAATTCACCAATCAACCAAGTGAATGGAGTAACTTACCTTCACTAGATATATACCATGACATGGAAGACTGGAAACCATCATAAACAGTGCAGACAATAACTATGTGCTCAGCCCATCAAAAAATGTAATATCAAGATTAAGCTTAGAATGGCAAAAGATATTCTATGCCCCTGTTACTTTGGTCTGGCTACACTCTCAATCAGAGTTTTTCAGTCTTGGAGGCAAGGATAATTATCTGTAACCAATTGTTCAAGTAAAAGTATGTATGCCAGGATTAAACTTTTTAAACTTTTTTAAACTTCTTGTATGGTTTTGTGGAACCCAAAATGTTGAGGCATTTGTATTTAATATTCTGTCATTAAATACTGGTGTTACCATTACAGCTAATTTTGGGGCCACTGGTCCTAAGGGAGACACAAAGTAGTTCAACCACATGCTGAGAGTTAAAGTGCTTTTCTATGCCGAGGGTTGCAGTTTGGTAACTATGACCTTGCTTGTTGCTGGGAGGGGCTTAGGTTAATCTTTCATGCATGTCAATAGAAAAACTTCCTTACTGGTAGTTGATTAATCACTTTACGTTGAAAATAAGGCATGTATAAAGCTGTATTAATCAGTAAAACAGAGTGTTCTGTATTGGAATGGGCATGACCTTCAAAAGCGAGTATGGTCTAGACAAAATGTTGGTGACGCACAGACAGCAGGACTTTATCCATTGTTCAGTACTACACATTAAAAGTGTTCGATCTTAAAAGTATACAGTATGTCATTGCTAACAATGGCATGTTGAAAAATTGGCATTGCGAATTATAAGAGCCACAATGTACAATTGTTTTAGCCACTTCAAAACTGCATGGAGGGACAACACTAATAAAATAAGCAAGAATTTGTACCAAAAAGAAAGGAACTGCAAAGAAGAGCTAACGAAGTCGTGTGTGTGTGTAACTTGGAAGCCATGAAAGGAATGATTAATGCCTTTAAGGATAAATAAATTCATCCAAAATGCATTGTGTTCACACGCTGATATATTGTCTTTATTATATCCTGTGATAAACAATAAAGAGTTAATAAAGTGCAATAGTGTAAGGGTGCTGGTTACTTAAGCAACAGTTAACATTCCACTAGTCTTGTAGAAGAAGGAATCACTCATTAAAACATAACATTTAATAGTTCATTTAAAATCAAAAGAGGGATTTGATGAAATATAAAAACACTTAAAAATATGATATATCCCGATCTGGTTTCACAGTAAGGATTGCAGTATTTTCTGAGTAATGAAAATACTGGTCCCACCTAGATCATTACATCAGCCTATATGCCCTCTGATAGTAGCCTGAGTTGGGGTGGGGAGCAGGTACAAATATCAAAAATATCCTCAAAGGTTTAATCATTCCTTTCATGGCTTCCAAGTTACACAAACATCTAATCACATCTAATTAAATTATTAATAAGGCTGTACGAAATTGTTAGCTCTTCTTTGCAGTTCCTTTCTTTTTGGTACAAATTCTTGTTCACTTTTAAGAGCTGTCTGCACTAGTGATGGGTGAATTTATTCGCCAGGGTCGAATTTGCGGCGAATTCCCGCGATTCGTCGCTGGCAAATAAATTCGCGAATCACCAGCGAAATTTCGCCGGAAAAACGAGTCGAAAATGAGGCGACGCGCGTCAAAGTTGACGCGACGTGCGTCAAAAGCGTCCCGCGACTCGTTTCGCAAATTTTTCGCCGATTCGCGAATTTCTCTAGACTAGAGATTCACCCATCACTAGTCTGCACGTCTAAGATTAAAGGACTTCTAAAGAGTGGTGATGGGTGGTTAGAAGGTGCGGAAAAACCAAGAAACCCATTTTACTAATAAAATACTGTAAGCTAAACTCTGCAATACAGGAAGCTTAAAGTGTTTTTAATACCTACATATTATACTTTAGACTGGGGGGAAAGATAGAAGAAGAAAAAAAAGGTACACTAAGGGGCAGATTTAGGAAATTCGAATTCGGATTTTCAAATGTTTTTGAAGACCACTTCGACCATCGAATTTTGAAAATTCGATCAAATCGAATGATTCAAATAAAATTCTATTTGAATATTCGACATTCAAATAACTTGCCCTTTAAATTTTTATTCAACTGCCTAGTTCACCAAATTCAAGCTACCGAATTGGATTTAACTATTTTTGATAAAATAAAAAAAATTGATGGAATGTTTAAAATCTTTAGAATCGTCCTGGAACTGTATATTTAAATAAGAACATAAATCTGCAAGATCCTCAAAAATTGCAGAGGCCAGTTACAACTTACAAGCTAATTACTAGATGGCATAACACCCTTTTAAAACTTAGTAAAATGTTTCAATCAGCGACAAACAAGTGTTGGCACTGCAATACACATGAAGGTTCACATTTATACATATGGCTGACTTCCCCGACTTTGTCTCATTATTGGAACAAATTCTTAGAAATAACTAACAGAGTAACTAAGTCTAACATACTGATTGCAAATCAAGCTTTAATTCTGCTAAACTTTAACCAGCTAACGGGAAAAGTACTCACTGATCCTTTGCAAAGGCACTTACTCCATGCTGCCAAAGCTATTTTGCCGCTTAAATCGAAATCTACCTCTCCCCCCACTTTTATAGAGTGGATAATAGTGATGGGCGAATTTATTCGCCAGGGGTGAATTCACGGCGAATTCCCGCGATTCGCCGCTGGCGAATAAATTCGCGAATCGCCAGCGAAATTTTGTTTAGCGAAAATTAGCTGAAAAAACGAGGCGCGCGTTGTTTTCGACGCGCCGCGCGTCAAAAACGACGCGACGCGCTAAAGTTGACGTGCGTCAAAAGCGCCCCGCGACTCGTTTCATGAATTTTTCGCCAATCCGCAAATTCGCTAATTTTTCGGCGAAGCGAATCTTGGAAGATTCGCCCATCACTAGTGGATAACAAAAGTAGAAGAAGTCAGAAATATGGAATATTTAACCCATATGCTTCATGGTTCTAGCTCTAAATTCAGGTCAATTTGGTTTCCTTGGGACCAGTTCATGAAGACCCTAAGTAATACTGTTAAGTCATCTGTCAATAACTTCAGACACAATTGACAGGGGACTGTATTCAACTGTTGCTAATAGATAGTTTTAACCTTGTAGAATTTTAGCAATAACTTACTGCCGGATTCTGCATACTTGTTTGATTTATACATGTTAATCTGTGTATTATTGGATTACCCTCCCCCTTCCTTACCCCTTCTTTTCTGTACCCCCATACCCTTAAAATTTCAATAAACAAAGAATTGAAAAAAAAATCTTTCGAATCGTTCGATTCGAACGGTTTAATCGATCGAATTTTTTCTATTCAATCGTTCATTCGTTCGATCGAATTATTTCTACTCGTGGTATGATCCTTCTAATTCGATATTCGAATTCGAAGGATTTCAATTCAACCACAATTCGTTTGGTCGAATTTGAGGGTAACTTCACCCTCTAATTCGACCAGTAGTAAATCTGACCCTTAATCTCACTGTTTCTTTAAAAACTGCACATCATTCCATTTGAAGCTTTTAGGAATTAGGAACCAACCTTAGTGTATAAGTTTATAAATAATTCCCCAAAAAACACCTTCATAATATATAAAATGCATTACAGAGGTTAACAGAGAGTGGGCTGGAAGTGTTAGTTTCTAATAATGTTTTTACTACAGAATAACTTTGTATGAATTTCTTGGCTTTATTGTTACAACATTATATCAAACATTTATCAATGAAAAATATTAGTGCAAAGGCCATGCAGGCATGTATTAGTATTAAGTTATATGATGCAAATTTGTAAAAGAAAATGCCTGTTTATCAATATCTCAGTATGAAAACCTTTTATTTTTCTAGTCGAGTTTTTAAGGAGAAAAACATATTTAGAGAAAAAAAAATGAATTTTTAGAGATTTATCCTGAATTTAAATCAGATAAATACTCCAGCTAATACCTGTGAAATTCATGTAGAATTCAATGTCAGATGGTACATTTAGCAATTGGAAAATGCTTTTTACCTTCAGGATTCTCAATAGTTTTGGGCTGTTGGCTCTGGTTTTTGTTGGTAATCTGATAAATTTAAGTTTTGTAGAAAAAATTCAACAAAATTGTGTTTTCAGATCGACAATTAAAAAAAACTTGCACAATCAAATGGAGACTTGATTATGTTGTGACTTTTTGTCACAACTTGAGGGCTTATATATATGAGTAAATAGATGGGTCTTGTTTCTTGAACAAGGTTAATATCCAAAGTTATTTTGCTCTTAAAGTAGACCTGTCACTCCAAAAAAATATTCAAAATCATATTTTATCACATTAGTCAAGCAAAATGGAAATTAATTACACTATATAAATTATTTTAATCTTGTTTTCTTCAGTCTGGGAATTAATAATTCTAGCAAGCAGGCAGGAGCCATTTTGTGGACACTGTTATTAATGCAAGCCTTGCATCATCTCAGAATCTTGTTTGTGCACCAGAATGGGGGACCCGATGTCTATCCCCATGTCCTGGCTACACAATTAAATGGTTAAGGGAACTGAGGGAATATGTGGAGAGCAGTTGCATCTAGGAAGTGCCTAAGGAATAGATGAGTGGCAGACAATATTTGATTGACAGCTGAGATTTTTAAATGAGCTTAAAACAGCTATGACTGCTTTAATTAAAATTTGAAATTGGTTGTCATGTTTAATTTGAAAAGGACTTTTATTATACAGATTTTTGTGTCTGGGTGACGGGTCCACTTTAAGAGCTACAGTTAGTTTCGTATATATATATGTATATATATATATTGATAGCTCAGGTGATTCCCCCTCCTCTGATATTGAGAGTCCACAAACAGCAACAACAT
>CM044434.1:112079151-112109408 GCA_024363595.1 Xenopus borealis | reverse complement strand
ATATATATATATATATATATATATATATATAGTTTTGGTGTTTTCCGCACTCCCCTGATTAGAGCAAAACACCCAGGTGCTACTCAAATAAAAATTACTGATAGTTGATCAAGGAAGGATGAGTGCACACTGGGAACCATTCAATAGGTTATTTTAAAAGTCATGATTTTATTATTTTATTTAAATTAATTAATTAATTAATTAATTAATTAAAAAACAGGCCAATGTTTCGATTCACTTCTAGGACCTTTATCAAGACACAAATTGTTTTAAAATCAATGCTTAAATAGACAGAGTGGGATACACTCACCCAATCACGTGTACCAGATAGAGTCAATTGAGCTTTAAAAGAAACCAATCACCAGCATATACCCTGATCTCAAAGTAGTTAAAAAAGATGTGAAAGATCATTAGAAGTGCAGGTTACATTAAAAATGTGTTAAATGCATAATATACAGAACTGCAGAAACATATAGTGGCTAATATACAGTTACCTTGTTACATAGAGTATCATTACTTCCAAAAGAGAACAAACAGTAGTTAATTCACTTAATGAGACACATGTCACAGTAGCCAAACTATAAGAGGGAATATGCCAACATTGTAGCATAAAACCTTCAACAAAGCATGTTGCAACATTGTGGCACAAAACAATCCCTCTCATCTCTGCTGTAAAAAGCATGTCAAAGGGCAGTTTTCATTAAGGCCAAAAGGAACTAAGGTATTTAACTTTTTAATCCAAAATACAGATGCAGCCACTTGGATTTGTGAGTTAAATGCGTCATGACTCAGGGTTAATTGAAGAAACTGTGTTATCTAAAGTTATCTTAACTCATTTAATGCATTTAACCTTTTCATTAGCATGCCAAAGCACCATTGTTTTCAGTTGTGAACTCTTTAATTGGATGGAATGCTGTGACACAATATTCTGTGCTAAGTGGGATAAATGGGACAGATGAGTTAAGTTTTTCTGTGTCAAATTCACAATCCAAAGTGGCTTCATCTGTACTTCCTGTTGGAGTAGAATGTGAGACCAGTCCCCACCCTGCCTGGGTGGTGGGATGTGGTTTATAGCAATGTATTTGAAAGTAGAAAGCCTATGGCCCTGCTCTAAAAAATGTTTTGCTACTGGCTTAGTTGTTTTACCGACTCTGAAAGCTGTACTAATTGCAGATCAATGTGCATCCATCCTAAGCCTCAGTGTTAAATCAGTTTTACCAATATAGGATAAACAACACGGGCATGTGATTAAATAAATTACATGCATAGTACAACAAGTAATGTGATACCTTCAGTAAGCTTGCATGCTCCAACTCAAAGGTAGCACAAGACTTGCGCACCTTGATGAGGTCACTGGACACTTACGATATGAGTATCATCAGGTCAAATGAGCAGGGGTTCAACACAACGATCCATTTCTTGCAGAACTCCGGATTAGACCTGCCAATAGTGGGTACGTTATGGATACGGAAACCCCGGGGGATATGTTTAGATCTATAGTAATCTGATAAAAACACCCTGTGTAGGTCAAATTCAATCTCTTTTTTCTTAATTCTCCATTCAGCCATGAAATCCTTGTCGTTAGTTTTGCATGGCAGATCTTTCTGTGATTGTTGCCATAGTACACAATCTGTGTCTGCCTCTGCAATATACAACGTTTCTGCATAGTCTGTAGAAAAACAAGCTCAATCCATGTACTCCTCGATTGTTGGGGAAATGCCTGTTGTACTCTTATGGTTTAAAAAAAATATGAAAAAAGTCCAGAAAACAGGGGTGCTGGAAAACATACCTTGTTGTAGGTAATATATAGAAAAAAATGTGGTGTTTCCACACTCCACTGATTAGAGCTAAACACCCAGGTGCTACTCAAATAAACAATACCAATAGTTGACCAAGGAGGAATGAGTGCACACTGGGAACCATTCAATAGGTTATTTTAAAAATCATAATTTTATTTAAATTGATCAATTAAAAAACAGGCCAAGATTTTGTTGTGAATATATGTATATACTGTACATCTATGTACTATATATCTATGATTTCCAGAATCAAATACCTACCTGTCTGTGTCCCTTAATTGCTAGCTATTACCAGAGCTTACCCCCATCGTTCAACCTTGTTCGAGCCTCAACTTCTCAGATCCCATTCTCTTACCAACAAAGGTTAGCTTGTTGAAAACTGACTTACCTAAGGTAGGCAGCTCTTCTTCATTAGTTAACGAGGATAGGGCATACTTTACTCTTGCTTATTTTGACTTCCATGGCAATACCCCCCAAATGACAATGAGACAGAACATCTTACCAAAACCTTATAAAAAGGATGATTCAACTGCCATCTAGTGATTAAACAATGTAATATGCAAATAATATAACATTTTATTTAACCTTCTGACATGTTCTTTATCTGAAAGTCTATCAATGGCTTCACCTTACGTAGAAGGTGGATTGGCTCATGCTATGGACTAGTGATTTGTTATTACTAGTGATGGGTGAATAAATTCGCGAATCACCAGCGAAATTTCGCTTGCCGAAAATTCGCTGGAAAAACGAGTAGTGCTTCGTTTTTGACGTGGTGAAACGGAAACGACGCAACGCAACAAAGCTGACGCGACGCGCGTTAAAAGCGTGCCGCGACTCGTTTTGAGAATTTTTCGGAAATTCCCGAATTTTTCGGCGAAGCGAATCTCGGAGATTCGCCCATCACTAGTTATTACTGTGCTTGCACCAACTAGAAACAGAAAAAGACATTACTTTTAGTTTCAGATCAGCCAATCATCAATTTGCCACATTCTAGGCATGCTCCATGGCACCAAAAGTTGGTTCACATCACCACCCCAAACAATGTCACCCTCCCCCTGGCAACCTTTGTATAATTTCTTACAATGAGGAGGCACTTGAAATGTAAGCATAGAACAGTGCCTGGGACTGGAAAATGCCACTTGAGTCCAGACGCAGTTCATTTAAGAATGTGTACCTGTCTACCTATACACCAGTAAGCAGAAAGTATGTCATATATGTGGTAAATGAGTTAGGACATAGATTAAACATGAATAAGAGAAGGGGAAAAATTAAGGTTAACAAGAAAAGGTATAAAGTAGAATAGATTATTTGCACATAAAGGCAAGTATAGATTTTTACCGGGCTATCAATTTCAGTATCAAATAGTGAGAAGGGAAGAAAACACTTAACTGCAAATTATATCGCTAATTCAGAGGGAAACACTGGGGAAGTTATAAATGTGAAAATATTAATATGCACGATAGTGAAGGAACTGCAGAGACCTCTGCTGGGCTAACAAGGATGCCGCTTTTAAGCCAGATCAAATCCTACCTGGAAGAATCAAATTTTCACGTTTCTTCACATGGCTGTGGGTGTAAATGGGTAAATCCTGCCCACCACATCAAATACAGGCACAAACAAGCAAAGGATTACCTGAGAAGAAGTTCCTTTGGGTGTTCTTGCCACTGGGGTTTCATATTGGCTTTTCCCACTTAGGAATATCTGGCACCTTACAGCAACACCTTCCACTCTCTGCCTTCTTCTACTTCTAGCACTTCCCCTGCTGGCCTTCATTCCAATCAGATCAAAGGGGTGGGGACTCCATTCTCCTCTCTGCACAGAAACAGGCAGAGCACACAAGTGCTGCTTCAACACAAGAAAGTAGTAGCAAATGGGATAATTATCCACATAAAGGCATAACCTTATAACACAAGGTGCAGCTTGCAAATTAGCGATCTTCTTCAGCAGTGATCCCAAAACATTGCCTTGCAAGTTGCTCACCAGCACCTTGGATGTTTCTCCCAAGGGCCCCAAAACAGGTGCTTATTATTGAATTAATGGATTGGAGGCAAGTTTGGTTGAATAATATCAGATTGTTCTGCCAAACAGAGCCTCCTTTAAACTGCACTGCACATGTTCACAAAAGCCATTTTTTTGCTAATGTTTTTGCATAAATGAAAAATATTATATTCCTCCATAAATGTGCTATACTGTATATAGTAAATGTTTTCATTGCTCCCAATGTTCCTGAAACTTTTTCTTCAGCACATTTTTTTTGTCTCTTAAACCCTCCATGAATTCAAATGAACTACTCACTTTTATTGCTTTTCTTATGCGACATGCAGAAATGTGGCACATTGAATTTTCTCACTTTCTTCATCATGCCACTGGCTGTGCTGAATAGATCACATTGCTGAATCCATGTTCTCCAGGCTTCAACAAGATTTCCATGTAGATTTCTACCTTGTCTACTTTTGACAGCATGTAATGTGGTTGTTACCAGACTCAAGACAAAGAAGAACTTTCTGAGCTTGTTCATCATGTGCTCTGCGATGTGTGCAAGTACAGATTCAACATACAGTATTATGTCCTGTTATATCACTAGCTAGTCCAGTGCTGCTGCTACACAGATACAACTGCAAATCCCAGGATTAACATTCAGCATGGTATATTTAGTCCATCCTACAATATATACTGTAAGGACATTGATTAGATGCCGATGATGGACTTTCCTACCTGCATATAGTCATTCTGTTCAATCATTAAAACTTCTTAAGGTTCAGTATTATGAAACATTACTCACAGTAATGTGCCATTTGGCCTGGTTCAAAAAATTGTGTTATGAACAATAATTTTGTATGAAAACACAGTTTTGGGCTTACTCTGACCTTTTTTAAAACTGTGCACATGGGCTGTAAAAGTGCACACTTCTTATAGCTCAGGCCAATTTATAAAAGCATAGTCATCCATGTATGCTTAACTACATCAACTCCTACCTATACCATTTTAAAAGAAAAAGCTTTTGGAAGATTTAATACATTCCATGGCTTACAGTACCAACTACACAGACAAGAATTTGCATTCCTTTTTCACCACGTTATCTTCATCAACAAAATTGTATAAACATCTTTCTTGCTCCTATCTGCCTGTGGGATAGATATGCATTACACACCATTAATCATGACAAGGTCCTTCCATCAAGCCATTGCTTCAGGAGAGCAAGTGAAATCTAAATTCTCTCAAAACAATGTTCAGTGATTCACAAAGATAATGTAGTTTTAGATAAAGGAGACTTACCTAGTGGTATCACAATGTTACCAAATTCAATGCTTTGTCTTCAGTCGCAAAGACAAAAACAATTTGCACCAATAAGAATAATAAATAAAAATAAGACTAAAAATCCACAAAATCTTGCAACATAATATTTTTCCTTAAACAGTTATTGCACTGTGAATTTTAATTGTGTATTGTGACTTAAGAAATGCTTGAAGGTGTGTAATTTTTTGGAGCAAACATAACTTTTTCAGTAAGAAGTTTTATTACATTTACTGCACATTGACGCAAACTATTAAATTCACACACGGTCTTCCACTGTCGGAAGTGGTCACTAAACAGTTTCCGTGTTTGCAAAAGCTATATTAAATTCACGCAAAGCAAAAGAAATAATCACTTTTCGCCTTGTGAATAGTTTTTCAGTTACTGACTTTTATTACATTCCCCCATTGATGTCTTACTTAGTCTCTTTGACTCATAGTTTTCTGTGCTGGTTTACTAAAGGAAGATAAAGAATCTTTTCACCTTGTGGGACATTGTGGCCTCTATACCCTGCACCATTTCTTTTCTATATCTTTCTAGTGAGTTACAACAGAGCACTATGCATACCTGTAGAGCAGGGCTTGGCTACGCTGCAGAGACCCCCTAGGCAAGGTGCAAATTGACGCTTGCGTGTCCATGCACAGGAGCGCTAAAAGAGGAAGAAACACCTGAGAGATTCAGCCAGAGAGGGACCAGACTGGGGGTAGGCAACAGAGGAGGTACACATGCCTGGCACCCCCAGCTTTGCGCCCTAGGCATGTGCCTACTCTGCCTACCCCCTGGCCCGGACCTGCTGTAGAGCTTAGCAAATTTCAACATTTCAGATGTTGCAGAACAATCACTGGCTGCTCTAAGTCATAAAGTGACATAGTAGGAAGTGTGTTTTGCAGCATCTGAAGCTTCACAATTTTTCTTCAATACAAAATTCTACTTGAAAAAGAAAAAATATATTAAGGGTGAGGCGTAAATTACAGTTTCATAAAAAAATAAATTGCAATAATTTGTACCTTTCAACTTAATTATTCAAATTTTTCAGTTAGTTGTTAGTAGTTTTTTAAGTTATATGCCATTCATTTACTTCACCCTCCAACAATATGTATACTGTATACATTTACTACATTTTTTTATTATTTATACAGGTATGGTATCTATTATCTAGAAATACATTATACAGAAAACTCTAAATTACAGGAAGCCCATCTCCCATAGAGGCCATTTAAAAAAAAAGTTTTTAAAAACAATGTCATTTTCCAATTCAATAATGAAATAGTGCCTTGTACTCAATCATAACTACGATTCAAAATGCATGTTTGTTGCAAGCCAATTCTTAGTTTTTTTTTTGCATTTTAAAATGTTTTTACTAGATTTAAGCTATGGTGATCCAAATTACAGAAAACTCCTTTACCAAGCATAAGCTGATTTTGATTGTGTGTCTTTTCAGAGAAGGCCAGTGGTAAAATTCAGAAAATACTTCAGCAAATAGGGGGAGATGTTTGTCTGGAAAATATTGTGTCAGTTAACATTAACACACCAACATTTTTAAAACTGTTTTTGCAAATATATAGGAAAACAACATTTGTAGTCAAAGTTGATCAGAGAATACCAGATGAAATTCTAACTTTTGATAAATTTGATAATTAAAATCACCTAATGAAAGACAACAAACCCTATTTTTAGTTACTAGTTTATAAATACAAGACATTATTTTTTCCAAAATCCGTTATGCCTATCCACTAGTAATAGAAAATAGCTTAAAACAAAGAATAAAATATTAGAAAGTATTTGTTTCATTTCATTACTTAATTAAATTTTAACAAAAAATAATCAATGGTTTATCCTCCAAAACTGGTGTAGGTTCTTTGATTAAACCTGTTTAACATGACTTATGATTTTGATTTATTGACATTTTTCTTGCAATGTTCCCTCACGAGAACTTTCATGTACATCAAGATAATTTTATAGTTCACACAATCAATGGCTTGTTTGCATTTCTCTCTTTCTATCCATTCTGCTCAGCTCCATCACTCTATTCCCCCCTATGTAATGATTTCCACTATCATTGCATTAATGGTCAATAAATATAATAGTACATTCTGAGTCATTGCATGAGCAGTTTATTAATATTTGACATTTTTGATACCCTGACTACCCAATACATGACTTGCTTTTCACCACAATAGATTCACACCAGTTAGTATTTCTTACTCCCAGGCTGTACAAATGAGAGTACTTTTAAAGATAACATATTCTTATTCTTCTAAATAGAACCCCCATTGGCTATATCTTGTAAATTCTTTTATTGTTCTGTTTTTATTTTATTCTCTGCACTCTCCCCTTAGCAATAATTCTTTTTCTCTATTTGCCTTAATTACAAACCCCATGCCCATCTTTTAAAATCTTTTGTCTCCTGCTTTCTTCTCTTTCTCTTTTTATTCCTATTATATGTTATATGTTTTTCTTTTGGTTTGCTCTGTTCTTTAACTTTTATTCCACTTCAACAGTCTTCACATTCCCCCTTTTCATCTCTAGTCTATTCTTTAAACCTTATTTTCCTATAAGGTACTGTATGTGATACATACTGGGTATGTGATTGGTACCCTTTACTTTTTTCCTCCAGTTTTCCTTAAATATTGACCCTGTGTTTTTCTCCATCTTTGTAAACCACTTGTGTTCTTACTGACAGCATAGCTCAAAAACACAGACCCCTTAACTACCATTTCAATTACATTATCAAGAGATGATTACTTTAGAGCTAGTTTTTAAGTATGACCACTTGCTGCTTTCTGCATATTTAACAGACCCTCAACAAAGTTTGTAAGTGTGAAATCTCATAAATAACCTCATAATACTGTCACATGTGGCCATGAAACTTCCTGCTAATCGGTCCAGTTTTTCTTTTTTAATCCCTAATATCCAGTAGGAAAATACAAGAAATCAGTGCAATAGGCTGCAGGAGAATGAAGCAAAACAAATCTAGTGTAATATTGCAAAGACCAGCTATGAGAATTGGTCTTGGCATGGCACCAAATCTGGGCATATGCAGAACAACTTCAAACTCTGGCAACTCCATTTCTTCAATAGTAATAAGGGAATGATACACCAGATAAGTGACTGATAAGCTTTTAATACTTTCATTTAAGTACAATACTTGGTTGTGATATATTTATATAAAATAGTTTTACAATGGGTTTACCCTGCCCTTGTTAAATGAGTTAAATGTGGCACATGTGATGCACATTTTGAAAGCCTTGTTTGTATGTATTCATTCCTGCTATAGAGGGTTGAAGAGGATCTTCCTCAAAGTTGTTTGCAAGTACACAGCACGTTTTGAAAATGTTGCTCTAACACTTATCACACATAGCACTTTGTGAGATGCTACATATAACTGATCTTTACAATATTACACTTGTTTTGTTTTTCCTTCATTCTCTGCAGCCTAAAGTGCTGATTCCTTACATTTCATATTTGGTTATTCATTTCATTTGAAGCAACATAGATGATTCTTCACAGTGAGGTTGTGGAATGTGCTGCCGGTGATGCTGTGATGGCTGATTCTGTTAATGCTTTTAAGAGTGGCTTGGACAGACATAATATCAAAGGTTAGTGTGATACTAAACTCTATAATTAGTAAAGATATGGGTATATACGGTATAATTTATGTTAGAGTATGGAGGGATGTGTGTATGGATTTGGAGGGGTTGAACTTGAAGGACTTTGTCTTTTTCAACCTCATTTACATAACTGTGTAACAATATGTAACTTGAGGAGCTGTGAAAAATTGTCCAGGAGGAAATTAAAAGAACTAACTTTTCCTTTTCTTTTTTATTGTATTGTATTCCAGTATTCCAGTGGGCCTCATTTATGAAGGCAAAACTACAGGCATCATGTAATTCCAGGGTTCCTGAGCATCCATTTGTGTATGCTTTAGTGCCTGACCACCATTCCTGCTGTGAGCTTTGACAATGACGGGTAATAGGAGGAAGAAGAACCTGGACTAGGGGTAGGTAAGAAAATAAGTATGGCCTATACCCCCCACAAGCACTGTTGTGCTGTAGATATTTGCCTCTTAAATGCTTTTCATCATGGTATCACTGGGAGATTTGCAGTTTGAGAGAATATTGAACTTATCTATGGAAACACCACACACAATGGGGCGTTATTAGACAAGAATAAACACATTGTTTTAAATAAGTTCTGGTGGCTCTAGTACTTTGACATCATTTGAAATGCCACAATACCTGCAAATTCTGATTGATGCAAGTCTTTATACTGTACATTAGTCAGTATGAATAATAAATAATAGGTGGGAATGTAATTAAAAATTAAAAGTGTTATAAAAATGTTTTTTGAGAATGGTTAGTGCTGGTTGCAAGATAAAATGATTCCCTAGTGATTATTACATTGTTCATTATTGCTAGGCAAAGGTTAGCATTAACATCTGCTCTGGTCGAACATTGTTTGAGCTAACGAAACATATTGCATTGACCATAAAAGTTATTAGAAGGCACTAGAAGTAAATAGGTCTGAGTTCATAAAAGAAATACAGATATGAAACTTTTTGCACTCTGTAAGCTTTTATATTCATATGCAATTTCCTGGATGTTTTTGTTTTGGGGTCTTAGGACATGCTTTATGATGTATTATGACTTTTTAATATATATGGATATAGTTGTATATAATATCTCAGATTTACTAATGGTCGAATTTTTAAGTGAAAAAACTTTGTAATTCGACCATCTAATTTTTTTCGGGGGGGGTGGTAATTTTCGATCAAATATATAAAAATCGTTCAAATTGTTCAATCACATCGTTGGAATCAAACGATTTAGCGCAAGATCCTTTGAATTCCTAGGACAGCTTTAAGGTGGCAAAGTATCGATGCTGAAGGATTTTAAAGGGTCTATTCAAATAGAATTTTCAATAGATGAAGTAGCCCAAAATTACTTCAAAATTAAATTTTTTTAATTCAAATTTTATTCGAATTTTATTAGAATAAGTTAAGATTAGACCCCCTATTTAAAACAAGAAGTGGTTCAATTTAACTCTCAATTAAGTTCTTTTCCTGTGTGAACTAAGCCAATAAATACAGTGTTTATGAGAAACTACCCCTTGTGTAACAGGTGAACACTTTTTAATGTGTGATGGAATTTAGGAAGTGACACATGCCTTAGAAAAGATGCCTTAACTTCATGGTTATTATCTACTGGTTACTTGTGAGGTGGGAGTAATTAGATTAAAGAAAATGTCAATGAACTAGGGGGAAAGATAGATAATGACGGCTAAAAGAAGCCATACAGTGCTGAATTTCTGGAGCTCCAATTTAATTTGATTTGTAAAATGAAATAACAGGGAATGGATGCATTTAAAAGCAGTCAGAGCACTTAGAGCAGTACTACTCACAATCAACATAATACCAATATGATTTCTTAGGCTTTACATAGCAGTTGACTTATGGATATGCATCAGTACTGTTTCAGATTGCCGTTGTGTCACTTTAATGTTACTGGCATTACTGGAATGGAGATATTTTGTTTTTTATTACCTGCTAATGCATTAACTTACCATTAAAACTACAAGGGCTTTCTCATCTTCCTCCCTTCATGAGCGCACGTGGGTTCACATGCACAGCCACCCTCTGTAGCACTGGTGATTATGTGCACATCAGTATGTCCCCCAGTGCTTCATATACTGTAATACTGAATTACAGCTGTGTAGGATGCATTCCATATAATATTGGCACCCTAGGCCCTGGCCTTTGTGACTTTGTCACAACCCGGCCTGAATGCTCTTTTTCATACTGTAATTAGATGACTGTGACTGAAATCAGTTCATATATGGGCGACTGGAAACATGACCTTGGCATATACCCCAAGACACTGCTCCCTTGTTCTTCACACCTTTTACAACTGCCCTAATATCTTTATTTGCACTGTTTGTTTACTCTTCCTTTGGATTCTTTTGTTCTACCATGATGAATGAATATGTAATCATTCAGTTTGTTATGTCTCCTGACAAAGGCCATAGTTTACAATATGTCAAAAATATTGTGTAAATTATGCTTTGTGCTTTACCTGTTCTGCAGGGTTGCATCCCATAGTTTTGTGAGAATACCTGGTGGTCTAGTGGTGGTGCAGCTGGGACGCCTGCCACACTCTCGGTGGGAACGCCCAATGTGTCTTCTTTCCTTCATGTCAAACTGCAAATTACATGTGCCTCTGCTTCCAGGTTTGACAAACACGTCTGATGTAATCATTCATTGGCACAAAACTCAAATATTTAAAGGGACCAAAGTCCATAACTGATTGTGCAATATAAAGGTCTATTCTTTATAGTTCCTGGGTGCTATTATAGTCTGTTCAGTCTGTTATTGACCTTGTCTGTCCATGGCCATTCCAAGTTTGCTGCCCGTCCTGACTATTGAAACTTTATGGACTTCTCTCAGATCACGATTTTGTACTGTACATCGTCCATTGGTTTTGATTCTGTCCTGTGACCTCAACTACACTCCTGCTCCCTGATTTGGTACCACATTGGCTGTTGGTTTGTCTCCCTAAGTAATGTAGCATCTGAGTAGCAGAGGGCTCCTCCCAAAGCCAAAGGCAGCTGCTTTAGGAAGAGTGAGCTGAGACTGGGACCTTGGATTTAGTTCGGTATTTGGGACACTCCCCTTTGCAAGTATTGTTTACTTTATACTTATTTTAACTGTGCCCTGCTTTTGCCTTGCTGCACTGGTAATTATTTGGAGATGATCAGTAATAAATTTTCAATGTGGATAAATGATTTGGCTATGAAGGCATAGGTGGCAAAGTTTGACTAAGTTCCAAGGAATAAGTATGGCCATACTGTACACCATCTATTCTACTTCTGTGTAAATGGCAACACAAAAGTAAATCTAAGATTAATTCATACAGTAAGTGCATTTACCAAGGCGGAGGGTCATTTATTTAGGAATTCGTAACAGAGAAACTCATTATTTACATTCTCATTCATGCTTACTCATTCTTTCCATGCTTGATGTAATAAATAATATAAATCATGGCTGTGCAACTGGAGGCACATGTGCCTGATGTGGCCCATCAAGGGATTTTTATGGCAACCAAACAATTCAAGAGCTCTACTGTCCTCTTTGGGTGACTTTTCTAATTTGGACCCTAATTTGTATTATAGTGAATAACTAGCCCACTGAATTAAAACAGTTTGACAGCACTGTTTTAAATGAACACCTAATAAAACTGACTTTGTTAGATCAATGGCATGGAAAGAATGTCTTTTAGCAATAATTGTATATAGCTAAGTAAAGGTTATTCTGTGGTGTTAGACAGAGAAATTTATTGTACATGGCTTCCATTGATGACAAGGGAGTAATATACCAGTATTTATAAACAACATTTTCTTTAAATCAATGCTATATTTAAAAAAAAAATTTAATTGTAAGAAAATATTCACAGATTTTCAGGGCCAACAGGACAAAAAAAGACCCAGTGTGCCCCAGCCCTGTGAGCCCCTCCAACCCAGATCGGCTCCCTGTAAAAACCTGCTGGTGTGACTTCCGACCTCCCTCCTTGGCCCTATGTGCATCTGCAAGGAATAAAAGTTAAGGGGGGTGCCAGAGGGGGTTGCAGCAAGGGCAGGGGGGCCCAAGGTGCTTTGTGACTGGGGTAGGGGACCCAGGGCAGCAGTCCCGGTGGGCCCCAGGCTCTCCAGTCCAATGCTGCAGATATTCTTAAAATACCTGCATAAAACAATGTGGAGTGGTATCAACAGCATTAAACAAGCTTTTAAGAACATTCTGGAATAGCAAATAGTAAATAATGAGCTCTTACTTTTTATTTTCATGCAGTAATGCATATTTTTAAAATCAGTCTTTTAGATTGGTGTAGTCCCTTGGCACAAGTTGAAGAGCTAGCTGCATATACAGTATATGGAAAAAGTGAAATACATGGTTCTCTAACACACACATTACACTGTGTAATTACATTTATTAGCAATTTGATGGTGGTTGTTAAAGTTCAATGCCATGTAGGCTGCAAATTGCAGTTTTATTTAATCCACAATGTTGTCGTTTTCCATAAAATTCCAGCCTAATGGTGGGCAGGTATGGAGTTGCCCAAGCCACAATTGCATCCAATGTGTCAAAATGATTGTGACTAGTCATGCCTTTCAAATCAGATGTGAGAATTGAGCCACTTCTGCTGCAATCAATTAAAATGGTATTTGCAAGTGATTGTTTTAGGGCATGTCTGCTATGACCATTTAAATTACTGCTACTTTAGGGTGTTCAAAGCTGCATGTTCCTCAACATCTATAGGTGCACTTACACACATTTCAGTGTGTTTGGACGCAAGTACCTTTAAAGAATTGCATCGATATGTGCAACATTTGCATCCAGTTTAACATGTCTGCACTTGTGGCTGCATTTATAAATCACTATTAACATGCATTACAAGTTTTAAAATGGTCATAAAGGTATTATTCAGTTCACGGTTAATATTCTGGTGTTGCACATGCTAAAAAAAATAATTGTCCTAATTCAATGTCCAGGATGGATGGATATCCCTTAGAACATGCTCACCCAAACATCAAAAAAGGAGGCTAATTCTAGCCATTCCAAATATTTTCCCTAACTACAAAGCTGAGGATGAATTGTGGGCACAATTTTTGGTGGCTACTGTTTACTGTTAATCAAGAAAACAAATCTAAGTTAAATGGAGAATGAGATAGAGGATAAGAAAGAAACAATGGTTCTGGTCATTTTGACTTTTGCCATTGACAAACCATATCTCATAGAAGATTGAATCACAGCAAGATACTAGTTGATTAAACAGCAAAGTTTGGCAGCTAACCAAACCACCATGGAGACTAAAACTCTGTATGTGCTTGCGCTTGGCTTGGGAAAGCAATTTAACTTGATATACCCATTTCTTTTTGTTTGTTGGCAAGGAAACCAAAACATTTAAAAGCAAACTGTCTCTCCTGCTGAACACTGGTATCTATGCACATGCACATCTTCTTGTTAAAAAGTAAATATCCAATCATAAAGCTCTTATCATTCATAACTAGCACATGATTAAAATCAAATAATTGTTAGCTTGTGTGTGTAAGATATAAAAATATGTTCAATATTTAGTCCAAAGACAAGCTACTAAGTTGATAAATGGTATGGAAGTTATGAGGAATGTTTGATTCATCTAGGGTTGTTTATGCTGCAGAAGAAGTGCTCAAGAAGAGATATAATGATTTTGCAAAAAAAATGTAAGAGGTCCATACAGAAACTTTCTTTATTTGTCGGCATGAATGCGTCCATTCAGATTTGGATAAACAAGGTCTCACCCTAAAGGAACAGTGACACCAACAAAAAGAGTGTTTTGAAATAATTAAAATATAATCTTAGTGAAAAGAAACACACAACATTTACCAGTGTAGGGCATCAGCCCTACACTGGTAAAAGTTGTGTGTTTCTTTTCACTTAGATTGGATAGACCGTTAACTATATAAACATTCCAACACACCATATGGTATGAAACATAACTGATATGAGGCACCAAACCTGTCCAGGAGGTGGAATGATTCTCAAGAGCGCTGAAAATTTAAGACAATCAACTACAGCTGAATCTCCCAGGAGTTCAAGTTGATCAAGGGACAGATTTGATTGTCTTCTTGAAGTCAGGAAGGAATTGTTTTCCACTTCTGTGGCAAATGATAGAGGTTGAATTTACATTACATCAACTAGCAGTTGGGTTCAAAAGGTAAACTTGAAGGACATGTCTTTTTCAAACTTATATTCTATGTTTTTATGTTGTACTATGTTATTATTTTAAAAATTTACCAAATTGTATATACATTTCCAGGCACGTGAGATTTAATATCAGGGTAGCTGCTGGTTAGCAGATCTGGATTCATCTGGTAGGATATGCATTCAACTAATTAACTGCACCATTTGTGGAGTGTCATGCTTTTCATCTAGTCTCTCTTCCCTTGATCAATATTAAGTTGCATGCTCACCCAAGTAAATACATTTTGGCACTGGAATTATTCAGTACAGGGTGAGACACAAGCACACACAAAAAATCTTTACACATGAGCCCAGAAAGGAAATAGAGTAACATTGGGGCAGATTCACTAAAGGGTGAAGTGACTAACACTAGCGAAAATTCACCAGAGTGACATCCTTTTGTTACTTCGTCGATTTACTAATGAGCACAGGCGCCCCTTCACTAGCGAAGTAGAGGTACAATATGCTAGCATTCGCAATCTAACGCATTTTCACTCTGGCTAACTCACTAAGATGCGGATTTTACTGAACGTTAACTCTTGCGCCAGACTTGCCTTCGACACTGCAGACCAGGTGAAGTGCAATAGCGTCTTTTCATATTTACAGGGTGATAGGCTGAAAAAGATCCAGGGTCGGACTAGGGGGCCAGGGGCCTACATTTCCTAACATACAGAGCATAAACTATACAGTGGGCACATGTGTAGGGCAATATAACAACTCTATTTTCTTTAATTAAGGTTTTCCGGGCTTGCGCAATGTTATGTATTTGCTTAAACATATACATTCATTGAACTTTAACTTCCCGCCGTATTTAAATTAGCCAACACTAGCACAACTTCGCTATGCTTGACAAAGTAACGGTAGTGCAACTTTGCCAGTGTTTGGCGCACTGGATGAAACTTTGCACTTTAGTGAATTAGCATTATCTGAGCTAATTTTTGCCTGGCGAAGTGTTGCAATGGCTGCGAAGCCATCGCTGGCAAAATTGCACTCTTTATTGAATTTGCCCCATTGTCCAGACCTGTTCAACTTCTAAGACCACAATGCTGCCAATAAGAGAGTTAACCTTTGAGTAGTATTAGCTGCATTATAATATACTTCTGTGGTACCTAGGCCTGGAATTTTTCTTTCCTGCATAGTGGAGGGCCAATAATGGAAGTCAGTGTAATCACCCATTTTATCAAAAGCACTTGTAAGACTATAACCACACTAATGATGGTAGCGCACCAAAAAAAACCAAAATGGTTGGTGCTCACTGCAGGTGTATTACCCATCACTCATACGTAAAAATTTATTTTAAGTGATATTAAGATATACCCTTACATCCATATACCTTTTCCTCCACTGCTTATAGCATGGCAACCGCCCAATACATACCTGAACACCTTAGGGACCCCTCACAACTATTTCAAATGCTAATAAATCCCCAGAATAAATCCCCATCAGGTTTATACAAACATGCAGCATAGGGCAGACATAGCATGAACAATGCAGGGGATTACATGTATGTACAATGAAGGGGCTTCCATGTAGTTCACTCTTTAAATTTGGACCAACAATTCTAGTATCCTATGACCCTGAATAAAAAAATATTACTGGAACTTTAAGATTAAACCTTGTACCTTTCCATATCCTCTAATTTTGGCATCAATCATTATATGTAATATAAGGTGATATAATCACAAAAAGGGCAATACAGGTGTAACACTATTTTGGACTATACAGGCCATACAAGGTTAATGTCCAGCTAGTGATTAGAGCATGGGTTACATGTGACTCTAATACTTCAGGCAGAGCCTTTATTAAGTGGAAAATAAAGGTGTTTTCATAGTACAAACTACAATTCCCATGGGCAATTGTGCACTAAAAATAGCAAAGAATGGACACCAGGAGGTTCTTTGTCAGTTTATTTTTCAGAGACAAATGACCCACAGGGTTTACTCACAAAGCAATGATCCATATGCAAATTAAAATCAGTAGGCTAAGACTGTTTGAGACAGCTGAGAATGTGCCTTCCCTTAGGGTGTAGTCACATAGTAAGGCAGACCTTCATGCAGATGTACTCTGACGTGGTGTGGATCACACCCAGTGGAGTGGTCAGTGAGAAAAATCTAAACCTGACACCCTATCCACTGTGGTCCCTTGGAGCCTTGAGAAGCTACTCCCTCCTACACCTCCTTGATGGAGCGCAAAGTGGCTCTTTCTTGCTCTCTTCCCTATATTACTCTCCTAGAGAGTCTATCATAGGTCTAATACTGTTCTAGCTGGGTCCCTGCTCCCTGACTTGTACAGTAGAGGTAATGGTCCCTCTGATATTACCAAACACTGGAATAAAAGATAAGATGTGTATGCATCAGGCTACTAAATGTCAGTGATAAGTACATTCTAACTGTATATAAGATAACCATGTTGCAGGTGTGAATAATGCAGAGGGATTACAGGTACGTAGGAACAAGCAGGAGATTACTGTCTGAATAGGAGACATAAACAATGCAGGGACCAGCTAATCTCTGCATTGATTACTTTTATAGTTTACACAAGGTAAGCATTCACAGCAGGCAGAGTTTCATTAGGGGGGGCACACAAGGGGGACACATTCAGGCCTATGGGACTGCAGTGGGACAGTGCTGGACTATAGCATTGAAATTTATATCACCAAATTGCTATTGCTATTTTAGAATTTCCCATTTGGGAATATACTTTTAATTTAAATCTGATTATTGATATAAAGTCAATATAATGCAAACTGTACTTCTTTATTTTCAAACACATCTGCTTTGTGTTGTTATCTTTCATATCATTCTCACTGTTGATAGTTCACCTACCTTGTTGTTACTTCGCTCCATTCATAATGCCTTCAAAAGATTTTTCTTCATATCTCCTTGCAGATGGTCCTCATTTCTCCAAAAGTTGAGATCTATACATCTATATTTATTTATATATCTATATTTATTATTGGGATACACATTTTGCTCATTAGTTGTAATCACCAAATGCTCAAGGCTACAAAAAAGGCAAACTATACCAAAGTAAAAACATCACATTTTAAACACCAGCTTTGCCTACAATATGCAAAGCAGTCAACAGATATACTGTATACTTTTTAGAAAATATCAATCCATCAAACCCCACAAAACAAAACAGCATCACTCAAACTATGTGTGAAAATGCCCAGATTTAAAAGTGCCTAGAACTGTATCGGTTGTTAATAGTCTTGTGCTTTTTTAATGTAACTGTTTTCTGTTTATTGACTATGATCATTGTTGGCTTTAAAATAATGTACAATAAATTTATTTCATTATAGTTTCACTTTCCTCACAAATCATTTAAATATTAATTTAAAATAAACATTAAATAAAACTAACAGGCTGGTATTGGTTCCAATAAAAAATAATTATACCTTAGTTAGGATCAAGTACAAAAATGTAATCTGTTATCCAGAATCGAGCATTCTGGATAACAGGTCGTACACCTGTACAAAGTTTATGATCAGATATCAACTGCTACTTTGGAATAGCTGAGAACATTATCTATCAGAAGTAGCTGCTCACAACCCGACAAATCATACATAAATAAAGATGCACATGATCATGGGAAAAAACGTCTTCATGTTACTATTAAGATACATTAAATGTCCACACTTGAATGACTTAATTTGTATCAAGGTGAAATAAATTCAATCCTGGGGGATGAAAAATGCAATTATCCCTTTATTTCAAACCTGAAGCAATACTTACCACTGACTTTTTGGCATGTTTTGACAGACACAGTATTTCTTAAAAGTTCTATTAATTAGAAGAAAAGTGAGTGAGAACTGCACTGATCGTATTGGACCACGTTTAATCAATCTGTACTTCTAGAGCTATTTTTTTTTACAAAAAATTGTAAGAACAACTTGAATTTTTCATGGGTTTGCATCGTTCATCACTTTTTTTGCTTGTATTTTTTTATATTTGAATATTTGAATAAATTTCATGACATTCGTGGAGAGAAATGAAGTTTAGTTGTGGTTTCAAAAATTTCAAAAACCACTAAAGTGAGATTGTTGATAAATAGGCCTCCTACTTTCTATAAACATAATAAAAGATATTGTGATCACCAAAAAACAAATCACAGAATAATTGTGAACATCATTGTAAATAAATATGTCCTTTGAATTATATGTACATCTCTGATCTCTCTCACACTCTCAGCATTTTGTATGGTCAAAAACAATAGTATACTATCCTATATAATAAAGTTCAAGTGTCTCTGCGTCCAGTCCCTGTGTCCGTGGGATTGCGCTACTGCGCATGTGCCCCACGGACAGCCAGCACGAAACATCTAACGCTAGTGCGAATTTACGCTAGCGAAGTAGATAGAATACAATAGATAGGAGGTTGACACTGTGGTGTGTTTTACCATTGTGGGTGATAGTCTGAAAATGAAGTGTGTGTTACAGCCACTACACAAGCCCAGGACACCTTTAATAAAAAAAAATAAAGTTGTCCTATTGCCCTACATGTGCCCCCTATATAGTAGTGTTGCCATATGTCAGGAAATGTAGGGGGGAAGGAGGGTAACACCCCCCAAAAAAACAATGTTTTTCAGACTATCACCCACAATGGTAAAACACGCCACAGCGTTTTTTGGGACTTATAAAAATTTTAATTTTTTTTCAACCTCCTATCTATTGTATTGCTCTAGCATAAGTGCTAACGAACAGAAAAAAGTTGATCTTAGTGAATTTGCGTAATTACGATCCTTCGCCAGTGCGCAACTTCGCACCCTTACACCAGGCGAAGTTGTGCACTGGCGAAGGATCGTAATAAGTCTATCTACTTCGCTAGCGTAAATTCGCCAGAGTCAGTGTTCGTGAATTTGCAAATACGATTTGATGTCACGCTGGCGAATTTGCACTAGCGTTAGACGCTTCGCGCTGGCTGTCCGTGGGGCACATGCGCAGTAGCGCAATCCCACGGACACAGGGACTGGACGCAGAGACACTTGAACTTTATTATATAGGATTCGCGCCGTATGCAAATTAGGCTTCGCTAGCGAAATTGCGCTATGCCTAGCGAAGTAATACTAGTGTAAATACGTTAACGTTCGCCGACCAGAGCATAAATTCGCACTTTAGTGAATTTGCGAAGTGCGGCGAACGCTCGTGAAGCCTGCGCTAGTGATTTTTTGGATCTTGGAGCGCAGAGACTTCCGTTAGTGGTTTATAATCTGCTGCCTTCAATCTATGGAAAGACTGGCGCTACATAATGGTGTGCCGCTCCTCTGCTCACCGCTACACCGCCAGCTGTATACATGCCCAAGCACCATGTGACAGAGGAGCAGCTCGAGCTGTGGGATGTGTGACCCGGGGAGTCCGTGGCGCAGTCAGTAAAGGTAAATGGGGGGTCGGGGTAGAGAGAAACTTCCACCAGCTCCTCATAGAGCGTCTTGCCTCTTTATTTATTGCCTAAAAGCCCCGCCCTCATGGGAGAGCCACAGCCAATCCCAATGCGCTGCCCCGCCCCTCTTTGTTGTGCTGCCCAATGGCAGAGGGATAGAGCGTTGCTGGCCAGCGGGTGAAAGAGGAGCAGCTACTGGCCTCCCATAGCTGTGAAAGTACCTCCCGCTCTCTGACTCACTCAACTCCGCCTACAGGACGCCAAGGGAAAAATATAAATGGGCATGCACACGTGAAGCGCGAATGATCAAGAGGCGGGGCTGGTGCCAACTGTTCCTATCTTTAATCTCGCGTTGTTAGAAGCGAGACCCGCTCACTCAGCGCATGTCCCCAATGTTGCTACGGCAACAGGGATGCTGAACTGACAAAGTCAGGCGGCTCTTTTTCTAAAAGTAACATTGAGGCAGTCGCCTCTGAAATTCTGTAGGACAAACATTTTTTTGTGGAAAAAAAACACTGGTGTGATCTATACCATAAACAAACATTGCCCAAACTCTTTAGGAAGCAGTAGTATTTTTAAAACTACTGAGAAGCACTCTAGGTGTCCACCATGGTTGTCCACTTTTTTTTGGACTGGAACAAGTCTGTTTTTATAAATGTTTGACTACATATGTTCTAGCGCCCGTTAATTTAACGGGCTTAATGTCTAGTTAATATATAATTGAGAGAAGGGTTTACAGAAAGGAGAACATAGAAACATCACTATAGGGTTGATTAATGAACATTGAAATTAAAACTTTAACAAGGGTTCAGGTTTTTGTACAAATACAAATTATAGCTTCTAACTTAGATTTCACAAACTCTTAAAAGTCCATACTTTGATATATTTCCCCATAAGTGGCTGGCCTTAAATGGGCCTCTAAGAGTTGTATCAATCAAATTTCTATTTCTTGCACTAATCTCGAAAAATATGTTGGTTTTCTATATTTCTTACAAGCTCTAAAAATTTGAGGTTTATTAGGGGGCAGAGTTATTAAGGGTCGAAGATAAAATTCTAATATTTTTTCTGTGGTCAAAACTCTCAAATTTGAATTGATTAATATCCAAACTTGATTCAATTTTTAATTTGAATTCAAATAAAAATTTTGAGATTTATCATACTATGGACCTTTAAGAACTTGAATTCAACTATTCTCAACCTTAAACCTCAATGACCTTAAAGTCAATGGGAGAGGTTCAGGGATCAATTTTGTGGTGTTTGACGCGACGAAAACGACGCGACACGCGCCAAAAACGACGCGACGCGTCAAAGTTGACGCGACGCACGACAAAGTTGCCGCGACACGCGACAAAATCTTCCACTTAGCGAAGGCCCTGATCCTGAAGTGTGAGTCCAATGTAACCCATGTTCATCCACTAGCTGTACACTCTAACTATTTTGTGCTGGATAGCCCAAAAAAGCGTTACATATATATTCTGCCAAAATATGAAGCACTAACTTTTACTTCCTGTTCCATAATAGCAATAGAGGATCTGACCAAAACAATTTTCAAAATTCAATACAAGTTTTTCTAATTCAAAGCTAATTTGATTCGTTTTTGGGTCAATTCATCCAAATTCACAAAATTAAATTTTTTAATAAATTCAATCCACTTTGAAATTAGGCATATTCATTAAAAATAAAAGGGTAGAATATGATTAAACAGCTTTCAGCTACTTTTTTTTATCTCTTTACATTTATAAGGAATCAAGTTTTTGAGTTCCAGGTTCTCCATTACTATGCACATATTTGGGATATTGCAATTTCTGTTAAAACCTGATGAAGTCAGAAGAAAAATGTTCAGTTTGTCCATATTTCATAGTATCTACAATAAGCTAATTGTTAAGTTACTGTGAATTTTGTACAAAATGAAGCAGTTTTTATGTATCCTCATTTAGACAAATATATTACATTTGCTTGTACTTACCTCCTGTAAGTTCCAGTGTTGAATATATTAAACCTCCAAGCATCATTTGCAGGGGTAATAACCAGAACACTTTCACACTAACACATATACTGTAATTGTTCATTTTCAGCATTATTGGTTTTCAGTATTTACAATATAGTAACCATGTAATCTGGGCTGCATGTCCATTGAATTCCAAGGTCCACACAAATGTGAGCATGTGCAATTATGTACTATTGTCTATACAGCAAAGACTGTAAGCAGTGCTTTACTGAGACTTTTCATAATTCACAGTACTCCTACAGTGTAAATGATCCTGAAAATATACATTACAAAATAATATTTTCAAGTAAATAAAATTTGCTGTCTGGACTATATCAGTTTTTTAATAGAAGTGAGCTATGGTCCTTCCATGGTTTTCCTTCCAGGTATACTGCAATTGTATAACAATATTTTACCACAGTTGCCATGGTCAAAACTATTAATATATTTTTAAAGAAATTATCGAAATACAATGCTCTTATCTATAAGTATCTTGTGTTGGCTTATGTGTTTTGCAAACAAAAGATCATCATACAATGTAATAGGTCTGCGGGCTTAAACTGGTAACATACAGCTTTGCTGAATTTAATATATATACTGTAAGCCTGCCTTGAAAATGTGTTCTGCTTATTAACAGAAAGATCAATATTTTGCTTAATGTATTTTCAGACACACTGTAAATGACTCATTTCTCTTCCGAGGCCATGTAAATGTGGTATTAAAATTGAGGTTTTTTTTTGTATTATTGTATTAAAAAAATGTGTTTTCTGATTTTTTAAGGTAAAGGTCTCTCTCTCTCTCTCTTTCTCTCTCTCTCTCTTTCTCTCTCTCTCTCTCTCTCTCTCTAATGCTAACTATTATTAATACTAATAGAGTAGTAGCAGAGAGAATTGAATATATTGTGTTACCATAATATGTTGCATCTCTACTCTAATCAATTACATGGGGTACAGTTATAAACATTTGTAAACATACAAAAAAGATGGCTACATTAAGCAATAGAAGGTGTAAGCTGTGAAGGAAAGGTTGCCAAGAGGTTTGTGAGTAGAGGAACTCTTTGGGGAAATATTTATTCTCAGGAGTAGGCTAGTGACACAAGGCCATACCTTTTGACTAGAGGAAGAGCTTGAGCTTTTGATAGTACTTTATTGATTGAGTTCTTTAGAACAATGTCTTTAAAGCTGTGGAATTTCACAGCTACAGATGATGTAACTGCTGATTCATTAGATTCATTAGACAACTTTAAAATATCAGGTTTTTGTTTAGCAAATTAAGTTGTTTAGTGGTATTGATCCTGCTAGCAATCTAATTGCCTTGTTGGTCTCAGGATGGAATTTGTGATGCCCATTCCCTGAAGCTAAATGGGTTTTGTCTCAAGTGTCTTTTTTTATCTCACTTATGCAGTTTCCATACATTTGTAGTTATTTATCTGTATGCATGGATAATTTTATTTATACAGTGCTACTAATAATGCAGCAAAAATATTTAAATGTATATGATATTCTAAGGATAATATAACAGGATAACATTTACAGGATATACTTCTCTTTAGTATTTAATCATCCATCCTGTAAATTAGCTAATTTATGCTTCATTATATCATCAGTTATAAAAATTTTTATTTGTGTCACATCAATTAGTAAAGCTTGGATATATGCCCCTGATTGTAAAATATGATGATTTTAAATAGAATATATATGTCATTTACCAGTGATTGATCTTATATGTATATTGTACTAATTAATATGTTACTAATTAACAATATGCAATGAAATATTAGTGGAAGTCAATATGAAATAAATATTGCCAAATTTCACTCGATTGTGTGGACTGGAAAACCTATGAAATAAGTACAATGATTATCCATATAAATGATTCAGAAGGATAGTATAGTATACTGCATGAGACTAGTTTCTAAAATAATGGAATTGAAGACAGAACATATTAAAACCCAGAAACAAAATAATTGTCTGAAACATTTCTTTGTACTGTACAACTAAGTTTGAAATTTATTACCAAAGAGCTTTGTAATGTAGTTACACCCTGTAGATATTGTTATGACATAAGTAGATGTTAAAATCAGTATGGCAAATAAAACCTAATTATGCAACACCATTCGCTATGAGTAGAGTGCCACAATCTACAGAGGAATTTGGAAAACATATGGAATTGGGTTGACAAATGGAAGACTGGATTCACAAAAGTAAAGGAATTATGTCTTTGACAAAGTCCCTGATATCACACTGTGAATAAATGCCTATTAACCGAAGTAGCAATTGGCAAGTTCTAAAAAAGTCAGCACAATTATTTCCAGGCAGATCATTTTAATATTAGATAGAAAGAGGTATAATTACTTTATACCAATACTGCGCCACTACACTATTAGCAAAAAAGGGGGGGCTGCTTCCTTGAATATCACCGTTGACACCAGGTTACTATGACACAGGAAATCTAAAAATAGAATGCAAAAGAAAGCGCACACCTAGGGGCAGATTTACAAAGTGTCAAATTCGAGGGTTAATAAACCCTCAAGTTCAACCATGAGAATTTTTGGGAATAGTGTGGGAATAAAAATTGAATATCAAATTTGAAGGATTTTACCGCTATAGGAAATATTCGATCAAACGATAAAGTTGTTCAAATTGAATGATTCGAATGATTTTAACCATTTGATCACATTTTTTTATTCCATCAAAAATAATGAAACCGAATAGTCGAATAAAAATTTAAAGGGGAAGTAATTCGACTGTCAAATAGTCGAATATTCAAATAGATTTTTATTCAAATTATTCGAATCATTCGATTCAATCAAATTTTCAAAATTCACTGGTCAAAGTGGTCTTCAAAAACATTTGAACATTCTAATTCAAAACTTTTTGAAAATTCGATCGAACTTCGAATCCTTCATGTGAATTTGATAAATCTGCCCCCTAGAGTAGTATTGTTTCAATTAAGATAAGTCATTAAGCCATAGAGCCACAAAATGTTTAAAAATGGTGGCTGGAGAGCTATATTGCAGAAGATCCACCACTGTGATATTCTTCAAAATTCCCCCTTTTCGGGAACATTTCTTAGATTATGATGCATATAGTAATGTTGGTTCTTTGCCTTATAAATTTCCTCCAGTCATCCACCAAGTAATGTAATAAAGATATAAAGCAAAATATACTATAATATTGCTTTAATAAATGTTAAAAATCACCATAAAACAACCGATTTTCTACTCACAAGGATTGCCAGATCATAAAGCAGGACTTGTGTGATCATCACACCTACCCTGAGGAAGCAGTCAGCGTTGGATATTGGAGCAATTTGATTTATTCACCAATCACAGACTCAACAGGAGAAGCCTTCCTGGTCCCAGAGAAGTCTGGACTTTTAATTTGGGTACTATGTGCTTTATGATCTGGCAATCCTTGTGAGTAGAAAATCAGTTGTTTTATCTTGAAAAAAAATAAATTTCTGCTTCAAACTAGTGAACCTTTAAAATGATATGAATAAAAAATAAAGAACAGTTTGTGATCAGTGCTGAGAGCAAGTTGAAGATTAATTCTAAATTGATCAAGCATATGAACAAGAGTTCAAGAACTTAGCACTATTCAAAGAACATGTAAGGGAACATCTGTAGTGTGCTTTTATCTGTTAATATTTTACCTGTCTGTTGCCTACATACTCTTCTCCTGTAGTTATGTATGTGTGTAGATATGTTTTGAGTCTGACTATAACAAACATACAAACCTTTCCCCTCTGCCATCTGCTAGATTTTTCTCTTTACAATAGTTGTATAAACAATCTTTCCACAATATTCCCAAGTATTTTCATTCTATGCCCAGTTCAACAGTCTCTGTATCCATAAATATGCTCCTTACTTTATTATGGATGTAAACATTGTAGTTATTCTGTCAGCTTCATTCTCTTTTGTCTCTCTCATCTTTATGGATGTCACACCGTATTTTAATTTTAAATTGATATGCAACTCCGGTAGTAATTACTTACCTGAGATCCAGGGCTGGTGCTTCTGTTTGCTAAAAACTGAGCAGGCTACGGTACTACAGTAGAGGCATTATTATTGATGTGTTTTTTTCACTTGATAAAGCTCACATGTTTAGAGCTTTTAAGAAATAGAGAAAAAACACACATTTTTCTTCTTACTCATTTTTGCTTTTGCTAGTTGAAAGGAAAATGAAAAGTTTGTTATAGTGGTACCCAGTACTAGAAAAGAGCTAAACTTTTCACATTTTTTTTTAAATCTTATCAAAATGTTATATTTTAATCCTAGCACTGTTCCTAATTCACAGGTAAATAAAAGGAAACAAATCATTATAATTAAAACAAGACAGGTTAGTGCATTTATATGTTATATTATATATTGAATGCATTTACCTTAATATAATAAATTATTGCTTGAATCATCATTATATTTGAACACTGCATATTTGAATGTAATATCATTAATCTTTTGTAATTAGCAGGAACCCCAAAACTGAGAGTGATCATTTTCTAATTATTCCCTCTATGTGTTTTGAGGATTAAAATTTTGGTACATGCCTCAGGTCTCTTCTGGCTCATTTAAAAGGAAACAGTATAGACTTGTTCTATCAAAATCTCTTACACTAAAAATTTGAAAATTAGACTAGCATTTTCAAAAAAAAATATTTATAATATGTGTATACCATATTATTGTTGTTGTTGTTGTTATTATTATTATTAGTAATAATAATAATAATAATAATAATAATGTTTTATGATGGTGTGGGACATGATAATAAATAACTTAAGAATAATAGAGTAGGCTTTGACAAAAATAATGGAAATTTGTAAGAAACACATATTTTAATACTGTAACAACTCAGAAAAAAGGGAATCAGTTAAAAAAAGCATGTAACATTTCTATCTCAAAATCTAAGGATGACTAGTCAAAATTATCAATGGTTAAAACTTTTGGCTTGTTAAAATAATGTCATAATTTATTATTTTTACTGTCATTATAATGAGATCAGAATGTATCATTTATAACAATCTTATTTGCAGCAGTTGTAAAACTATACAAAAAACCCTAATATAAAATGAACTATCAAAATAAAGACAAAGTGAAAAGTACAGTGTATTGCTGTTAACACAAATGGCTGAAGAGAGAGAGAGAGAGAGAGAGAGAGAGAAAGAGAAAGTGAGAGAGAGAGCATTAAAGAGAAGTACTTTTCAACTACCAAGGAAATTGAATTTTGGCTAGAACATGTATACAGTAAACATGCATACCAGTAGAATCCATACCATCTTAGTTGGGATCAAGTATAAAGTACTGTTTCATCAATACACAGCAAAAGAAAATCATTAAAAAATATATATAATTATCTGTTTAAAATGGACTCTATGATGGCCTTCTCATTATTTAAGCATTATGGATATTATATCTTTAAGAATGAGCCCCAAACCAAAATGTCGGATTAAGATGCTAAACAATCATGTGAAATAAGAGCATAAACACTGATCATCTACATTCTGTATATGTGTGTGTGTCTGTGTATGTATATGTATTTCTATATACATGTATAAAATTATTTTACCAGTATGGAACTTGTTACCTAAAATACTTGTAACCTGGGGTTTTCTGGATAAGGGGTCTTTATGTAATTTGGATCTTCAAACCTCAAGTCTACTTATAGTCTACCTGAAGTCTAATTTAAGGAGAAATTAACCCCTTTAGTGCTAAAATCCCTCCCCCATCCCTGTGTTGCCCCCCCCTCCCTCCCCCCCGGCATACCTCCCCGCTACAGGCAAATACCCATAAATTGCTACTTACCTCTCGGCGCCGAAAGTCACAAAGTTTTCCAATTCCACTTCGTGACTTTTGGTGGATGCACAGTAGAGCTGAACCAGCAAATGCCTCCTACTGAGCATGCTCCAGAAGACGCCGATGGATCCAGGAAGAAGACCGCCCGGGAGAAGATGGCACCTGTGAACTCCATGGACAGGACCTCTGCCGAGAGGGAAGTAACAACTTAGGGGAATTTGCCCGGGGGAAGGAGGGCAACACAGGAGAGGGGGGTATAGCACTGAAGGGGTTGACTTCTCTTTTAAATATAAATAAACCCAATAGTATTGTTTGCCCCAGTAAGGATGAATAGTATCTTTGTTGTTATTAAGTATATTGTACTGTTTTATTACTATAGAGAAAAAGGAAATACATTGTAAAACATTGAGTTATTTGATTATGGCAGAGGGCTTTTCCATAATACAGGTTTACGAATAATCAATCCCATGCCATAATTAGTCTTGTGTAAGCCTACATTTTTTTTATCAGTCAAAAACAGAATTACACAAATAAAGATACAGCTCAAACAGTCCCTAACATAATGCAACATAGATAAATCATAAAATTATGTCAGCATAAGTTTTCCATTATAGTATACACAATTCTGTAAAACATTGTAAGGCTATAATGGCCCTATAAGACAGTTACATAAAAACTGATTGTATGTCAACATGAATTACAATTGAATTTTTTTCATCTCTTAAAAATGGAAAAGTACTTTGCTGCACCAAACTGTAAAGAGCGTTTGTAACAATTCTTATAAAATATAAAAGCAAACAAGCAAAAATACATAAAATAAACCACAAAAATTCCTTTTTAAGCTTGCCTTTTAACTATGCTTTTTCCTTTCTTCTTTTATTTCTCAAAATATATTACGATAGGAGATCCCTTCACTCTCCATTTATTGCAGATAGCCAAAACTTTAATCCCTAAAAAATGGAAGTCGGAAGTACCCCCAACATGTATTGAATGGTTAACTATGGTAGATGAAGTGAGACAAATGGAGGAAATGACTTGCCTAATGCAAAATCAAAGTACTAGATATTGGTCAATATGGCATCCTTGGATCGAATTTTTTAAGGCACCTCACTAGACAAAGGCTATAGGGCATATGTGGAGGGATTTCACAAAAACACCTCACTAAGACAAAGGCTTATTGTGCATGAATAGGGTGACCATATTTTCTAGAAGGATAATTATAGGAACATTCAAATCCCGGTTTAATTGTGTCTTCTGTTTATGTCCGTATGGTACTTTGCACCTGGTATTTATAATTATGTATTGCAAATGCTCTCCTGAAATGCCTTGAGTAAGGAAGTAAAAAAATGTATATTTTAATTATATAACGTGGATGATGGAAACCCCCCCCAGACCCTTTACCTTCTGTATTTCCCCATTTTTTTTTCTATTGTGATAAAAGTCAAAATAAAGAATTTATAAAAAAATATATATATATATATTATGCTAATGCAGATAGGTTGAATTACCTACAAAAAATCAGTATGCTGAAGAGCTATCTAAATGCACCGTAAACCATTGCTTATGTAATGTTTTATCTCTATTAATAGTATGGTAGTTGGTTGGTATCAGTGTCGGACTGGGACACCAGGGGCCCACCATAAAACCTTAGACCAGGGACCCACTCTCAGTACTAATATTCTTTGTCTCCTCAATCAACCTCTATTCTCCTAGTTTGTTTACTTTACATACTATAATCAATTAGTCCATCTATTTCCTATATCTTTGTTCTCATAGAAATAGGGAATCGCCATGAAATAGGCCAAAAGTTTAGCAGCTTGAGGACCCACTGACACCTTGGCCCACCGGGAGTTTTCCTGGTATTCCG
The DNA here is from genome assembly GCA_024363595.1 of Xenopus borealis. Taxonomy (NCBI): domain Eukaryota; kingdom Metazoa; phylum Chordata; class Amphibia; order Anura; family Pipidae; genus Xenopus; species Xenopus borealis. The sequence continues at coordinate 112,079,517 of CM044434.1, read as the reverse complement.
GTGGGCCAGGCTGACACTGGTTGGTATATACAGTACATGTGGTCACTTCTTATTTATATAAAATATATCTATATAATTAAAAATGTATTTAAAATATTTAAATAAATAAAAAAGATATGCCAGCTGTAACCTTAAGGAATATATATATATTTTCCCACAGTACCAGCACTCCATTTAAATAAATAAAAAAGATATGCCAGCTGTAACCTTAAGGAATATATATATTTTCCCACAGTACCAGCACTCCATCCTCAGCCAGTGGTGCTTGATCAATATTAATAGTATATTGTCACGAAGGATCCGCATTCACTGATTCCAGGTGAAGTAAAGGTGTTTTATTTTAAACAAAATACATGTTTATCCGAC